>JALMGD010000039.1:0-522987 GCA_023634205.1 Actinemys pallida | reverse complement strand
TCGCAGTGAGTCAGGACTGGCCCCCGAGCAGCAAAACACCACCTGCTCCCGCGCGAAGGGGCCGGTCTCCGCACACGGGCCAACAGCCCCGGGGAGGAACCCCCCAGTGCGATGGCCCTTCCCGGGGGTCCTCTCGCTCTCTCGGGGGCTAAGCCCGGGGCCCCCCCACCTCCTGGGTCTACCCCCCTGAGCCCCCAGCAGCCTGGCTCTGCCCCCCCCCCGGCTCCTCTGCCCCACAGGGCCCCCTGCCCCTGGGACCGCCCCCCTGAGCCCCCAGCAGCCTGGCTCTGCCCCCCCCCCGGCTCCTCTGCCCCGCAGGGCCCCTTGCCCCTGGGACCGCCCCCCCTGAGCCCCCAGCAGCCTGGCTCTGCCCCCCCCCCCGGCTCCTCTGCCCCACAGGGCCCCTTGCCCCTGGGACCACCCCCCTGAGCCCCCAGCAGCCTGGCTCTGCCCCCCCCGGCTCCTCTGCCCCACAGGGCCCCCCGCCCCTGGGACCACCCCCCTGAGCCCCCAGCAGCCTGGCTCTGCCTCCCCCGGCTCCTCTGCCCCACAGGGCCCCCTTGCCCCTGGGACCACCCCCCCTGAGACCCCAGCAGCCTGGCTCTGCCCCCCCCCGGCTCCTCTGCCCCACAGGGCCCCCCGCCCCTGGGGACCACCCCCCTGAGCCCCCAGCAGCCTGGCTCTGCCCCCCCCGGCTCCTCTGCCCCACAGGGCCCCTTGCCCCTGGGACCACCCCCCTGAGACCCCAGCAGCCTGGCTCTGCCCCCCCCCCCGGCTCCTCTGCCCCACAGGGCCCCCCCGCCCCTGGGACCCGCCCCCCTGAGCCCGCAGCAGCCTGGCTCTGCCCCCCCCGGCTCCTCTGCCCCACAGGGCCCCCCGCCCCTGGGACCGCCCCCCTGAGCCCCCAGCAGCCTGGCTCTGCCCCCCCCCCCCGGCTCCTCTGCCCCACAGGGCCCCCCCGCTCCTGGGACCCGCCCCCCTGAGCCCCCAGCAGCCTGGCTCTGCCCCCCCCCCCGGCTCCTCTGCCCCGCAGGGCCCCCTTGCCCCTGGGACCGCCCCCCCTGAGCCACCAGCAGCCTGGCTCTGCCCCCCCTGGCTCCTCTGCCCCACAGGGCCCCCCCGCCCCTGGGACCGCCCCCCTGAGCCCCCAGCAGCCTAGCTCTGCCCCCCCCGGCTCCTCTGCCCGCAGGGCCCCCCCGCCCCTGGGACCGCCCCCCTGAGCCCCCAGCAGCCTGGCTGTGCCGTGGGCCCCTCGGGGAGTCCCCGTCGCTCTGGGCCCCCGGGGCCCCCACCCCCAGAGGGAGCAATGCCCCCCGATCTCTAGCTGCAGGGACTCTGCCAGCGTCACACAGGAGATGTATTGACCGTCTGGACCCAGCCCAGGCAGTTCTCAGGGCCCTCGGGCCTGGCCAGTCTCAGCCCTGGGCAGCTGGGTCTGTCCTGTCCCCATGGGTCCGGCTTCTCCTTGTCCCCTGCCCAGACCAGCCCCCCTCCTTCCAGCCGAGCCCCCTAAATCCCCTCCCCCACCCGCCCCTCCTCCGCCCTTTGTCTTCAGTCCCAGGTGAACAGGCTGCTGGGCCCCTCTCTGCCGTCCTTTGTTCCCCCCTGGCTGGACCCCGGCGGGTCAGGTCCCCGGGTCCCTCTCTCCTCAGCCCATTGGCCCCCCCCCGCCCCGGCCAGAACCGGCTGCTCCCGAGCTGGGGCTGGGCCCCCCGGTCACCAGTCGCTGGGTCCCCAATCTCCAGGCCGGTGTCCGGGGTCCCGGCTGCTAGGCGAGGTCACACCTGGTCCCCTGCAATTACAAATCCCTCCCCCCACCTGCGCAGCACCCAGGGAAACTGAAGCACACAGTGTTCATGCCAAAACACTAAGAAACCCCGCCCCCCCCCCACTTCGTCACACCCTGCAGTTCAGTTCTTTGAGTGGCGTCGATGGCCGGAGCCGAGTCAAAGGGGGAGGCACTGGCTCATGTTTGTACCACCCTCCCCTTGTTGAGGGATACCCCCGGCTGGGGTGGACCTGCGGGTTGAAACCATCCCTCTGATGAAGTGTGCAGTTCCTGTTCTCGCCGTCCCGCTGCTGGCGAATGGCTGCCTAGGTGGATACCGTCCAGAACCGGCACCTGTGTGTCGCTGACGAACTGGTTGGCACCTGCCTGGCTAAGGCTGGAACACGTTACCCGCAAATGTTATGCAGCAGACGCTTATAGCATCACACAGACAGACTTTCCCGGAACAATGATGTTCAGCAGATTACGAGTTTTCGAATGATACGTCACAAGGCAGAATTTGTACACAATTTACCAGTCTTGTAAAAGTGACGACAACAGTGTAGACCATCACCTATTGGCGCGACAGCCCCAGGGGCGTGGGGAGCCGCCCCAGGTCAGTGGCTCTACGTTGGAAAAGGCTGGTTGGAGGGCAGTTATTTCGGGACTTTGCAGCAGCATCACCAGGCAGTCAGGGGGCAGCGCCCTGGCAGGAGCCGGCAGCAGGTGCCAGGCTGGGGGCACCTCACGGTTCGGCCCGGCGGCTGCTGCCCCCGCCCCACTGTGCGCCAGGGGGTCCCTGCACCTCTCACTCTGCCTGCCCCCATGGCAGCAGGGGGGCACCGAGCCAGGCAGGAGCCAGCGCCCCAGGCGCTGACTGGGGGGGGGGACAGAGACGTGTGGGGTTCAGGTTGGGTCAGACCCCAACGTGACGCTCTCAGCTGGGCCCTGAATGCGGCCCTTGGCCGGGCTCCCCCACACCACGCACCGTTCCTGGGGCCAGGCCCTGGTGAGAGCCCAGGACCGAGCCTTGTGCTGCCCCATCGGAACGGGGCCTTGAATCCCGCGCCCCCCTCGACTGGCCCAGGTCCGGGCGCCTCCCGATCCCCATGCGTGGGAGCCAGAGCGCGACCCCCCAGCGAGGGGGCAGGGGGACCTGGGGGCTCAGTGGGCCCCCAGCAGCCCTGAGCACTGCAGGGAGCCCCCAGGTCCCCACTCACGCCCCCCGCTGGGAGGATTTGGGGGGGGTGCTGGCTCCGGCCCCTCGGAGGGCATGGACACCCCCCCCAGCTCCACTGGTCTGAGCCGGGGCCCCCAGAGCAGCCCCCAGGGACGGGCAGAGTTAAAGCTCCTCACCCCCAACCCGCAGTCCGTGGGGTGGGGGCTGGGAGCCAGGACGCTTGGGTTCTATCCCAGCGCTGGGGGCGGGGACGCTGCGGCCTCATTCTCAGGCTCCTCCAGGCCCTGCCCAACAACGTCAGTAACAGTCATCCTCTGTCACCATGGCAACAGCCATCCGCTGGTTGCCATAACAATGGCCCCCCCTTTCACCCCCCCCAGGCACCAATCAGAGCCAAACCTTACAGTGGCGCTGCGTCACTGGGGTGGGGAAAGCCGGGACGAGCTGGGAGGAGCCGGGGGGGGGGGGGGGGGGGAATCATGCAGTGACTGACACACACACACACACACACACACACACACACACACACACACACACCCAGCTCAAGCTTTTGGCCTGGCCAGCTCCAGCCTCCCGCTCCCCTGTTCCCAGGGGCCAGCGCCGGCTCCGCCATGTCCAGTGGCAGGGAGTTCCACCGGCCCTTCGGCCTGGTCCCCCGCCCCCCCCACGCTGGGACCCCCCGCTCTCAAGCCCTGCCCCCCCCCCCCCCGTCACAGTGCGCGGTACAGGGTCCGGGGCTGGGTTTGGTTTTATTTGTTAAATTGAGTTTGTTTTTGTCACATGACGACCACGATCCCCAAACGGGGGTGGGGGGGGATGGGGGGGTAAGCCCCCCCCCCAGCACACACAGGGCGGGGGAGGGGGAGCGAGCACAACACCCCCCTCCCCATGGACACTGGGGGTGGGAGGGACAAACCCCTCTGCCTCCCCCCCAGCCATAGGGACCCCCCCACACACACGGATGAGGCCCTGGTTTCCCTTGGTCCATAACCTGGAATCTGGGGTCAAAGGGCAGCCGCAGGATCCCCCAACCCCTCAGACATGGCCCTGGGGTCGGGGGGGGCAGGAGGGCAAGGGGGGGGGCACCCAGACTGAAAGGGGGAAGCTATTGGCTTGGTAAAGGCATGCGGGGGGGGGGGGGGGGATTAGGACTCCTGGGTTCTATTCCACAACCCCTCCCTGGTGCTCTGCTGACCCCCCCCCGAGTATGCCCCCCCAGTCTGGGGCTGGGGGCTGGCTTCTGCCCCCCATGCCCCACTGGGAATGGAGAAGGGGGTGACCTGGGGGGGAGGAAGATGGGGAATCTGTGTGCGGGGGGGACACACGCATGCCCTGGGGGGAGAAGACAGGAGACCAGTGTGACCAGGGGGGTCTGTATCTCCCGTGACTGTCTACCCCACACTGGACAAGAGCCCCCACGACTGCTCCCAGCCCCCCCTTAGCTCTGTGGGTCCTGGGTTCGGTCCCAGCGGTGGGGGGATGTTGGTGACACAATAAATAAACCCCCCGAGGCGGGGGGAGGCTGGGGACAGTTTCACGTTCTCAGCCACGTGGGGGGGGACGAGTCACTTTCCTCCGAGCCGACGTCCCACCAGCCTCGTGGTCTCCGGCGCGGGGGGGCGGGGGGGGGCTCAGTAGTAGGTTTCCTTCTCGACCCAGCCTGTGACAGAGAGGGGGGGTTAATGCTAGGCAAGGACACCCCCGTTTGGCACCTCCCTCCACATATCGCCCCACCCTCCCCCATCTTCCTTACCCCTCCCCCATCTCCTTCATATCCCTCCAGCCCCCTTCTACCTCCCCCCATCAGCCCCCCAAGTCGGCCCCCACCTCCGGGGTTCCGGCGCAGGATGAGTTTCCGGATCTCGTCGTACACGAAGATGAGGAAGCTGTATGGAAAGGCACAGAACCACCAGCTGGGCCTGGATGGGACAGAACGGGGGGGGGGGGGGTTAGTGCCAGCAGTGGGGGGACGCTGCACCCTGCCCGGCAGATGCAAGGAGATTGCTGCTGGCTCCCAGGGCTGGCACCTCCCCCGGCCAGGACACTCCCCACCAGGGCTGCAGAGACCCTCTCCCGGCCAGGACCCCCCCCCCCCCCGAAGGCTGCAGGGAACTCCTCCCACCAGGCCGCCCCCTCAGGTATCCTCCCCCAGTGCAGGATCCCCACGTTGAAGGGCTGCAAAGGCACCTCCCCTTGGGTCAATCCCCCCCCCCCCGGGTTGCAGCCCCTCACCCCCTGCACCAGGGATCCCCCCAAGGCCAACGAGCCCCCTCCCTCTCTGCTGGCCCCACAGCAGCCCCTGGTGGGTGAAAGGTGCAATTGCAGCACTGCCTCCCCGGCAGAATCGATTGCTCTGTGGGGGACGTGAATTCTGCGTGTTTCTTTTGTTAATACTGGAGGGCCGTGGCCCCCTGGATCCCCCCTGGGGAAACAGGGGCACCCCCAGTGGGGTCCCTCCACCCCCGCACTCACTTCAGGGGGTACATCCGCAGCGCCACATCCATGCCGGGGCAGTAGGACAGGAAGGCGGCCAGCGCTGTCTCCTCAAAGAGCCCGAAAATCAGGATCTTGTTCCTGAGAGAGAGAGAATGAAACAGCGCCCGCGGTGCCCCTCACTCCCGACCCACAGCCCCCTGCCAGCCCAGCGCTCCCCCCCACTCCTCCGCCCTGTCGGTGCCCCACACTCCCGACCCGCAGCCCCCTGCTACTCCAGGCCTGAGCTCCCCAACCCCCCCCAGCTCTGCCAGTGCCCCTCACTCCCGACCCGCAGCCCCCTGCCAGCCCAGCCCTGCCCCCCCCAGCCCTGTCGGTGCCTCTCACTCCTGACCCGCAGCCCCCTGCTAGCTCAGTCCTGCCCCCCAGCTCTGCCGGTGCCCCTCACTCCCGACCCGCAGCCCCCTGCTAGCTCAGTCCTGCCCCCCAGCTCTGCCGGTGCCCCTCACTCCCGACCCGCAGCCCCCTGCCAGCCCAGCCCTGCTCCCCCCAGCCCTGTCGGTGCCTCTCACTCCCAACCCACAGCCCCCCCAGCCCAGCGCCTGTCTCACTTCATGCCCTGCTGGAACACTGAGTTTCTCCTGGTTTTGCAGATGATCAGATCAGCCCATTGCACCACCACGATGCTGACGAAGAAGGACGTGTGGCAGGTGAACTCCACCACCTTGCGCTGCTCGTACGTCTGGGAGGGGGAAGAGGGGGAGAGTGTCAGCACCAGCCCCCCCCAAAAAAAACTGCCCCACAGCCAAGGCTGCCCCCAGCCATTGCAGTCAGGTGCCGATTAGCTCATTCTTGCAACAATGTCAGGGCTGTGTGTGTCCGACGCGCGCGCCCCCCCCCCCCCCCCCCCCCCCCGCTGGAGAGTGTGTGTGTGTGACGAACTGGGACTGTTCTTACTGTGGTCTGTGAATGCTGACAGGGGAGTGTGGCTGGGATAGTCTGCATTGGGGGATGGGAGACTGACCTACGGAGAATACCTGAGCATGTAACCTGAGAACCCAGGAGGGGGCTGGGGCCAGGTGACACCTTTGCCCGGGAAACTGAACAAAGGCTGTGGGAGGGGTCGCTGAAGGCAGAGTGTGGGAAGCTGGTTGGTGAGGTGGCTGGCAGGCAGGGAGGGCTCTGACCTCCGGAGGGGGGCTGGGGTGCCCGAGGACCCCAAGATGGACCTAACTGAGGGGGTCCTGTTGTCTGTGCCTGCAAGACCTGTCTCGGACTGTATTCCCGTCGTCTAAATAAACCTTCTGCTTTACTGGCTGGCTGAGAGTCATGGTGAATCGCAGGAAGCCGGGGGTGCAGGGCCCTGAGTCCCCCCTTACTCCGTGACAGTGTGAAACACAACCAGCCCTGGCAGGGGCCGGGACAGCTGGACACTCGCACACCCTGGCCAAACTGGGTGAAGCCGCGTGGGGCTGGGAGCGGGGGGCCCCATGGAAGCCAGCCCAGCAGAGAAGCCTGACTCCAAGTCTGAGCCACTATTTCCCCCGGCTCACGAACTGAGAGGGGAAAAGGGGCCGTGGCCCATGCGCCCCGCCCCCCTCCTGCCCCACCTGCGCCCACGTTTGGGAGAAAAGACTCTGGGCCGGGATCCAGCGGTGTGTGAAGAGCTGTGAACTGCCTGGGCTTGGTTCAAATCTTGCCTAGTCAGATAAAGCTCAGAATTTAGACTCCGGTTTTACCTTTTATTTCGTATGTAACCAACTCGGAGCTCTGTGCCCAGCACGCCCGTAAGATCCACCCGGGGCAGCGCGTCTGTCGGCAGGGCTGGGTTACGGGGCTGGGGCGTGGCCGAAGGGGCGAAGGAACGAATGCGCTTGCCCTGTTCGGGAGGGTCTCGAGCCGTGTGAGACGGGACATTTGTGGGGTGCAAGGCCGGGGCTGGGGGATTTGCTGGTGCCTCCCCGGGTTCCGCTCGTGCGAGGCTGCGTGTAACCTTTGCACGCTGCTGGCTGGGAGCGAAGCCGGGGGCAGAGCTGGGTGAGAGGGACCCTGAGCCGGAGAGTAGAAGGGGACAGTGTTCCACAGTCCAGGCTGCACCCCGGATCTGTCCCAGGGCTCCTTGTGGGGAGCTCCAAGGGGTGGTGACCCCAGGCCCCCCCCGCCCTGCCCCGTGCTCACCCACTGCTGCCCGTAGCTGTCCTCCAAGTCGTTCACAGTCCGGTCGTCCCAGTTCAGCCGGATCCCGACCAGCCCCGAGGGCAGGAACCCGTTCTCGGCCAGAATCACAAAGTAGGCGAAAAACCCGCCCAACGCCTGGATCATCCCTGGGGGCAGAGACGGGGTTAGCTGGGGGGGGGCAGGGGGTGGGGCGGCGTTAGCTGGGGAGAGCAGGGAGGGGGATTAGCTGGGGAGAGCAGGGGGCAGGGAGGGGGGTTAGCTGGGGGGCAGAGACGGGGGTTAGCTGGGGAGACCAGGGAGCAGGGAGGGGGGTTAGCTGGGGGGGCAGGGAGGGGGGTTATCTGGGGGGCAGGGGGGCAGGGAAGGTGAGCCGGGGGGGCAGAGGGGAGGAGGGCAGCAGAAGGGTAGGTAGCGACATGCCCTCCATACCCCACCCAGGTCTTTCACCTCAAGTGATCCCATCCCCCAGCTCGCCGACCTGCCCCCAGGCCCCACCCCCTCACAGATCCACCCCCAGGCCCCGCCCCTTACCGATCTGCCTGTAGGCCCCGCCCCTCACCGATCTGCCCGTAGGCCCCGCCCCTCACCGATCTACCCCCAGGCCCCGCCCCTCACCGATCTGCCCGTATGCCATGCTAATCAGCCTCTCGTTCACCAGCTTGTCCGTCCGGGGGTTTCGAGGCTGGCGCTTCATGATGTCACTCTCGGCAGCTTCGTAGGCCAGGGAGATGGCGGGGACCTGGGAAGAGGGGGAGGGGGTTAGAGGCTGGGCCTGCCCCAGTGCAGATTGGGTGGGGCTGAGCGGCAAAGGGGGCGATACGTGGGGTGAGTCCATCCCCCCTGGAATCACACCCAACATTATTGCAAGGCTGGTGTAGTCGGCACCTGCCCGGTGGGGGCGGTGCAGAGAGGGAGGGGGTGCCCCGGGGGGGGCGCCCGGGGGGGCTCACCATGTCGGTGCCCAGGTCAATGCAGAGGATGGTGATGGTGCCGAGGGGCAGCGGGATGTTGGCCATGATGAAGAGCAGGAAGGGGGTGATCTCGGGGATGTTGCTGGTCAGCGTGTAGGCGATGGATTTCTTCAGGTTGTCGAAGATCAGGCGCCCTGCAGGGCGAGATTCGGATGTGAGGGAGGGAACATAAGAACGGCCAGACTGGGTCAGACCAAGGGTCCATCCAGCCCAGTATCCTGTCTGCCGACAGTGGCCAATGCCAGGTGCCCCAGAGGGAGTGAACCTAACAGGTAATGATCAAGTGATCTCTCTCCTGCCATCCATCTCCACCCTCTGACAAACGGAGGTTAGGGACACCATTCCTCACCCATCCTGGCTAATAGCCATTAATGGACTTAACCACCATGAATTTATCCAGTTCTCTTTTAAACTCTGTTATAGTCCTAGCCTTCACAACCTCCTCAGGCAAGGAGTTCCACAGGTTGACTGTGCGCTGTGTGAAGAAGAACTTCCTTTTATTTGTTTTAAACCTGCTGCCTATTAATTTCATTTGGTGACCCCTAGTTCTTATATTATGGGAACAAGTAAATAATTTTTCCTTATTCACTTTCTCCACATCACTCATGATTTTATAGACCTCTATCATATCCCCCCTTAGTCTCCTCTTTTCCAAGCTGAAGAGTCCTAACCTCTTTAATCTCTCCTCATATGGGACCCGTTCCAAACCCTTAATAATTTTAGTTGCCCTTTTCTGAACCTTTTCTAGTGCCAGTATATCTTTTTTGAGATGAGGAGACCACATCTGTACGCAGTATTCGAGATGTGAGCGTACCATCGATTTATATAAGGGCAATAAGATATTCTCAGTCTTATTCTCTATCCCCTTTTTAATGATCCCTAACATCCTGTTTGCTTTTTTGACTGCCTCTGCACACTGCACGGACATCTTCAGAGAGCTATCCACGATGACTCCAAGATCTCTTTCCTGACTTGTTGTAGCTAAATTAGCCCCCATCATATTGTATGTATAGTTGGGGTTATTTTTTCCAATGTGCATTACTTTACATTCATCCACATTAAATTTCATTTGCCATTTTGTTGCCCAATCACTTAGTTTTGTGAGATCTTTTTGAAGTTCTTCACAGTCTGCTTTGGTCTTAACTATCTTGAGCAGTTTAGTATCATCTGCAAACTTTGCCACCTCACTGTTTACCCCTTTCTCCAGATCATTTATGAATAAGTTGAATAGGATTGGTCCGAGCACTGACCCTTGGGGGACACCACTTGTTACCCTGCTGCTCACAAACCGGGAAGAATTAGTAGGGGAAGCAAAAGTGGATGGGAACCTGGGAGGCAGTGGCCATGAGATGGTCGACTTCAGGATCCTGACACAAGGAAGAAAGGAGAGCAGCAGAATACGGACCCTGGACTTCAGAAAAGCAGACTTTGACTCCCTCAGGGAACAGATGGGCAGGATCCCCTGGGAGAATAACATGAAGGGCAAAGGGGTCCAGGAGAGCTGGCTGTATTTTAAAGAATCCTTATTGTGGTTGCAGGAACAAACCATCCCGATGTGTAGAAAGAATAGTAAATATGGCAGGCGACCAGCTTGGCTAAACAGTGAAATCCTTGCTGATCTTAAACGCAAAAAAGAAGCTTACAAGAAGTGGAAGATTGGACAAATGACCAGGGAGGAGTATAAAAATATTGCTCAGGCATGCAGGAGTGAAATCAGGAAGGCCAAATTACACTTGGAGTTGCAGCTAGCAAGAGATGTTAAGAGTAACAAGAAGGGTTTCTTCAGGTATGTTAGCAACAAGAAGAAAGTCAAGGAAAGTGTGGGCCCCTTACTGAATGGGGGAGGCAACCTAGTGACAGAGGATGTGGAAAAAGCTAATGTACTCAATGCTTTTTTTGCCTCTGTCTTCACGAACAAGGTCAGCTCCCAGACTGCTGCACTGGGCAGCACAGCATGGGGAGGAGGTGACCAGCCCTCTGTGGAGAAAGAAGTGGTTCGGGACTATTTAGAAAAGCTGGATGAGCACAAATCCATGGGGCCGGATGCGCTGCATCCGAGGGTGCTAAAGGAGTTGGCGGATGAGATTGCAGAGCCATTAGCCATTATTTTTGAAAACTCATGGCGATCGGGGGAGGTCCCGGATGACTGGAAAAAGGCTAATGTAGTGCCCATCTTTAAAAAAGGGAAGAAGGAGGATCCGGGGAACTACAGGCCAGTCAGCCTCACCTCAGTCCCTGGAAAAATCATGGAGCAGGTCCTCAAGGAATCAATTATGAAACACTTAGAGGAGAGGAAAGTGATCAGGAACAGTCAGCATGGATTCACCAAGGGGAAGTCGTGCCTGACTAACCTAATTGCCTTCTATGAGGAGATAACTGGCTCTGTGGATGAGGGGAAAGCAGTGGATGTGTTATTCCTTGACTTTAGCAAAGCTTTTGATACGGTCTCCCACAGTATTCTTGCTGCCAAGTTAAAGAAGTATGGGCTGGATGAATGGACTGTAAGGTGGATAGAAAGCTGGCTAGATCGTCGGGCTCAACGGGTAGTGATCAACGGCTCCATGTCTAGTTGGCAGCCGGTTTCAAGTGGAGTGGCCCAGGGGTTGGTCCTAGGGCCAGTTTTGTTTAATATCTTTATTAATGATCTGGAGGATGGTGTGGACTGCACCCTCAGCAAGTTTGCAGATGACACTAAACTGGGAGGTGTGGTAGATACGCTGGAGGGTAGGGATCGGATACAGAGGGACCTAGACAAATTAGAGGATTGGGCCAAAAAAAAACCTGATGAGGTTCAACAAGGACAAGTGCAGAGTCCTGCACTTAGGACGGAAGAATCCTATGCACTGCTACAGACTAGGGACCGAATGGCTAGGTAGCAGTTCTGCAGAAAAGGACCTAGGGGTCACAGTGGACGAGAAGCTGGATATGAGTCAACAGTGTGCCCTTGTTGCCAAGAAGGCTAACGGCATTTTGGGCTGTATAAGTAGGGGCATTGCCAGCAGATCGAGGAACGTGATCGTTCCCCTTTATTCGACATTGGTGAGGCCTCATCTGGAGTACTGTGTCCAGTTTTGGGCCCCACACTACAAGAAGGATGTGGAAAAATTGGAAAGAGTCCAGCGGAGGGCAACAAAAATGATCAGGGGTCTGGAGCACATGACTTATGAGGAGAGGCTGAGGGAACTGGGATTGTTTAGTCTCCAGAAGAGAAGAATGAGGGGGGATTTGATAGCAGCCTTCAACTACCTGAAGGGGGGTTCCAAAGAGGATGGAGCTCAGCTGTTCTCAGTGGTGGCAGATGACAGAACAAGGAGCAATGGTCTCAAGTTGCAGTGGGGGAGGTCTAGGTTGGATATTAGGAAACACTATTTCACTAGGAGGGTGGTGAAGCACTGGAATGGGTTCCCTAGGGAGGTGGTGGAGTCTCCATCCTTGGAGGTTTTTAAGGCCCGGCTTGACAAAGCCCTGGCTGGGATGATTTAGTTGGGAATTGGTCCTGCTTTGAGCAGGGGGTTGGACTAGATACCTCCTGAGGTCTCTTCCAACCCTGATATTCTATGATTCTATGATTCTATACCCCTCTCCAGTCTGAGAATTTACCATTAATTCCTACCCTTTGTTCCCTGTCTTTTAACCAGTTCTCAATCCATGAAAGGATCTTCCCTCTTATCCCATGACAGCTTAATTTACGTAAGAGCCTTTGGTGAGGGACCTTGTCAAAGGCTTTCTGGAAATCTAAGTACACTATGTCCACTGGATCCCCCTTGTCCACATGTTTGTTGACCCCTTCAAAGAACTCTAATAGATCAGTAAGACGTGATTTCCCAGCACCCGACGCCCCCACTCTCTCTCCCCCCACCCCACCCCCTCACCCTCCTCGACGCCGGTGACGATGGAGGCGAAGTTGTCGTCCAGCAGGATCATGTCGGCCGCCTGCTTGGAGACGTCGGAGCCGGCGATGCCCATGGCCACCCCGATGTCGGCCTTCTTCAGTGCTGGGGAGTCGTTCACGCCGTCGCCTGTCACGGCCACGATGGCGCCCTGCGGGGGGCGGACACGGGTCAGGGCCGGGGCCAGGATGGGGGGGGGAGTCACGGGGGGCAGGGGGGACTCGGACCTGTCTCTGGCAGCCCTCCACGATGATGAGTTTCTGCTGGGGCGAGGTGCGGGCGAAGACGATCTCCGTGTGGTTCTGCAGGATCTCGTCGATCTGCTCCGTGCTCATGTCCTTCAGGTCCGTGCCGTGGATCACGCAGGCCTTGGCGTCCCTGGGCGGGAGGGGGGGGAGGGTCAGCGCTGGGACGTCTCCCCAGGCTGGCACCACTGGGCCCCCTCTCTGCACATGCCCAAAGCCCCCTGTGCCCCCTCAGCTGGGGGTTAGCACCTCCCTTTGCTGCTCTGCCCCCCCTCCACCACTCCCCCCCAGGACCAACTGGGAAATGTTTGTAATATTTTTATGAGTCCTGTGCCTGCCTCAGTTTCCCCTAGAGGGTGCATGGCCGCTCAGAGGGGGACGGGATTCTGTCTGCTCTCAGACCACTGAGCCTGAGGGAAGAGGGGGACCCCTGGGGGTCTGGCACATCAAAGGGGTCCTCCGAGGGGTTGCCCCGGAGCTGGGGGCATAGCACAGGGCCTGTGGGCTCGGTGACACCTCCTCCCCCGGGGCCCTGCCCCCCGTACCTGGGGTTGACCTGGCTGACGGGGATGTTGAGGCGGGCGGCGATGTCTTCCACGGTCTCGTTGCCCTCGGAGATGATGCCCACGCCCTTGGCGATGGCCTTGGCGGTGATGGGGTGGTCGCCGGTCACCATGATAACCTGGGGGCGATGGGGGGTTAATACACCTCAGTGGGGGGATGAGAGGGTCTCCAGGAGCCCCACCCCAGAGGTGGCCGCATCTCAGTGCTGGGCGAGGGGTCACAGCATCAGAGATGAGGGTTGGAGGAGACCTCAGGAGGTTCTCGTCCAATCCCCTGGCCAAAGCAGGACCAAGCCCAACCAAAGCGGCCCAGCCAGGGCATTGTCCAGCCGGGTCCCTGTCTAACCCGCCCAGAGGGGCCCAGAGCCAGGCCCTGCGGGCTCACCTTGATGCCAGCGCTGCGGCACTTGCCCACGGCGTCGGGCACGGCGGCGCGGGGCGGGTCGATCATGGACATGAGCCCCACGAAGCAGAGGTTCTCGGTGGTGAAGTTCACGTCGTCGCAGTCGAAGGCGAAGCCCTTGGGGTACTGCTCCTCGGGCATGTAGAAGTGACAGAACCCTGGGGAGGTCCGGGGGGGTCAGAACCCCCAGCCGCCTGGCCCTAGCCCAGCCCCCGAGCCTGCCAGGGCCCCTCCTCCCAGCCCCGAGCACCCGTGTCCCTTCCCCTCCTCACCAGCGACTCTGCACCCGTTCCCCTCCCCAACCCCCCAACCCCCCCAATCCCCCGACGCCACCCCCGATGGCCCCCGAGCACCCACTCGCCCAGCCCCCGATACCTCCCGAGCACCCGCTAGCCCAGTCCCCTGTCGCCCCCCAAGCACCCGCTAGTCTAGTCCCCACACCCCCCGAGCACCCGCTGGCCCAGCCTCCGACGCCCCCCAAGCACCCGCTCGCCCAGTCCCCACACCCACCGAGCACCCGCTCGCCCGGTCCCCACACCCACCAAGCACCCGCTCGCCCAGTCCCCGACGCCCCCCGAGCACCCGCTCGCCCAGTCCCCACACCCACTGAGCACCCGTTCGCCCAGCCCCCGACACCACCCGAGCAACCGCTAGCCCAGTCCCCACACCCCCGAGCACCCGCTGGCCCAGCCCCCGACGCCCCCCGAGCACCCGCTCGCCCAGTCCCCATACCCACCGAGCACCCGCTCGCCCGGTCCCCACACCCACCGAGCACCCGCTCGCCCGGTCCCCACACCCACCGAGCACCCGCTCGCCCGGTCCCCACACCCACCGAGCACCCGCTCGCCCAGCCTCCGACACCCTCCGAGCACCCCGCTCGCCCGGTCCCCACACCCCCCGAGCACCCGCTCGCCCGGTCCCCACACCCACCGAGCACCCGCTCGCCCGGCCCCCGACACCCCCCGAGCACCCGCTAGCCCAGTCCCCACACCCACCGAGCACCCGCTCGCCCGGTCCCCACACCCACCGAGCACCCGCTCGCCCAGTCCCCACACCCACCGAGCACCCGCTCGCCCAGTCCCCACACCCACCAAGCAGCCGCTCGCCCAGTCCCCACACCCACCGAGCACCCGCTCGCCCAGCCCGCCCAGCTCCAGGTAGGCGTTCTGAAAAGCCTCCTTCAGCTCCTCGTCCAGCGGCTGCTCCTTGCCCTGCATCAGGATGGTGGAGCAGCGGTCCAGGATCCGCTCCGGCGCCCCCTTCATCACCAGCAGGTAGCGGTTGTCGTTGGGGTCCTCAGTCTCGTGGATGGACAGCTGGGGGGAGGGAGGGGGCATCAGGGGTGTGGCCGCAGACCCCCCCCAGCCCCTACCCACCCACCAAGAGGGGGCACTGCCAGCCCCCCATATTCCCCCAGCCCCCCAGCAGGGAGCACTAACCTGCCCACCAATATCTGCCCCCATCCACCCCCCAGCCCCCTCTGATGAAAGTGGGAATTTTCTGTCATATTTTAGAGTCCTGGGCGTGCCTCAGTTTCCCCTGCCCAGCAGGGTGGGGAGGAGGTTTCCGTCTGCGCTCGGACATGGGGGAGGGGAGGGAAGTGAAGGGGCCTTAAGGAACTGGCTGGACCCCTGGATTCCACCCCCCTCAGCAGGGAAGCCGAGCCCGGCTGGAGCGAGGCGACCGCGGAGGTCAGTGGGGGAAGGGACGCAGTCCAGACGGGGAGCCTGACCATGGGTCGCGGCAGCTTGGCCGGGCTCAGGGCCCCCAGGCCAGGGCCAGGGCCCGAGGGACCCGAGTGCTGCAGACGCTGCCCGGCGTCCCTGCCGCGGGCACGACACCCCCAGGAGCCCGGCTCGGAGGCGCGGGGGCCACGGGGTCTCCCCAAGGGAAGGGGGGGATCCCTGGGGGTCTGGCACGTTCCCAAGCTGGGGGTGTAGCACAGGGCTGGTGGCTCCCCCCCCACCTGCCCCCACACTGACGGGGCCCAGACTCCCAGGCGGGGGCCGGGGGGGAGCTGGGGATCGTTCCAGGCTGGTGCCCACGGGGAATCCGAGCTAATCTGATCAGCTGTCAGCGCTGGAGCCAGGATTAACCTGACAGGCTGGGAACTGCAGGCAGCCCCCCCCCCCCGCCCCAGCCCCACAGGGGAGCCAAGGGGGGCTCATGAGGAATTGGGGGTCCCAGATACTTGCGGGCTGGGGTCTGCACCCGGGACTTGGTGGTGGAGTTGAAGGGGATCTCGGACGGCTGGGGGGCTGCAGCAGGTTTGGGGGGCTGTCGGGGGGCTGGGTGGATTTGGGGGGCTGTGGGAGCCCCCAGTACCTGGTACTTGTTGGTGGAGTTGAAGGGGATCTCGGCCACTTTCTTGTTTCTCTCCCGCATCAGCTTGACGGAGCCGGACGACAGCTCGATGCATTTCAACAGAGCCGACTCCGAGGCGTCGCCAGCCACGTCCCGCTGCGGGTGGGGGGGGTTAGTAACGGGGTACCCGGACCCCCCCCCCACATCCCCAGCTCTGCCCCGGGCTAGACATGAACCCCTCCTGTGCCCCCACCCCCTGCCACATCTGCCTTCATCCCTGGGGGGCACAATGGGGAACCTCCCAGCTCCGTAGCCCCCCCCGTGTCTCACCTTGAGGATGGGCACGTTGTCCTGCCCCCCCTTGAAGACGGCGCGGTTGCAGAGCCCGGCGACGTGGGACAGGGCCAGCCAGGTGGCCGAGCTCTTGTCGAAGGCCGTTCCTGCGGGGGGAGGGGGCATTAGGAGCACCCAGGGGGGCACCCCAAGGACTCCTCGCAAGGATTGGGGCCCCCCAATGTGTGCGACTGCCCCATCCTGGCTGCACCCTGACTTAACCCCCCCTTAGGGAGATAGGGTGCCTGGCTCTGCCCCCAACCCCTCCCCTCTCTGGGACCTCCCCAACCCCCGACGCCTCCCCACAGAGCCCCCCCATCTCTTCCCCCTCGAGAACCGCCCCCAGCCCCCCCACACACAGCCCCCCATCTCTTCCCCCTCAAGAACCGCCCCCAGCCCCCCAGCCCTCCCCACACAGCCCCCCATCTCTTCCCCCTCGAGAACCGCCCCAGCCCCCCCAACCCTCCCCCCTCGAGAACCGCCCCCAGCCCCCCAGCCCTCCCTACGCCCCCATGTCTTCCCCCTCGAGAACCGCCCCCAGGCCCCCAGCCCTCCCCATTCTGAGACCTCCCCCCAGTGTCCCTCTGCCCGAGACCTCCGCAGCATCAGCCTGATCAGCCCCCACCCCCAGGAGACCCTGTCTTCATCTGGGCCTGTTCTCAGCTAGTCCCCCCGGCTCTGCCCCCCCGGTCCCCCCACTCTGTCCCCCAGCCCCCCCAGCTCTGCCCCTCGGTCCCCCTGCGCCCCTCACCCGACTGGTCCTCGGTGGTGTCGGCCTCATGGATCTGGTTGTCGAACCACATGTGGGCGACCGTCATGCGGTTCTGGGTCAGGGTCCCCGTCTTGTCGGAGCAGATGGTGGAGGTGGAGCCGAGCGTCTCCACCGCCTCCAGGTTCTTCACCAGGCAGTTCTTGCGCGCCATGCGCTTGGCTGTCAGCGTCAGGCAGACCTGGGCGGGGGGGGGGGGGGGCGGGTCAGAGAGGCCACAGGGGACCCCCCCCAACCAGAGACCCTCCCGTCTAGAGTCATCCCTCAGCACAGCGGTACCCCCAGTCCGGGGACCACAGACCCCCCCCCAATCCAGAGATTTCCCCAATCTGGAAACCCCCCAGGCCAAGGACCCTCCCAAACTCAACCTGAGCCAACCTCCCAAATCCCCCTCCCCCCAGGGACCCCGCCCCACAACCGGAGAAATCCCTCGGGGAGCCCCCCCAGCGCGATGGGGTCTGGGGCTCCCGGCAGCGCCCAGGGCAGGACGTACCGTGACGGTGGCCAGCAGCCCCTCGGGCACGTTGGCCACGATGATGCCGATGAGGAAGATGACGGCCTCCAGCCAGGAGTAGCCCAGGATGAGCGAGAGCACGAAGAAGGAGACGCCCAGGAACACGGCCACGCCAGTGATCAGCTGGATGAAATGCTCGATCTCCACGGCGATGGGCGTCTTGCCGACCTCCAGGCCCGAGGCCAGCGTGGCGATGCGGCCCATCACCGTGCGGTCGCCCGTGGCGATGACCACCCCCGCGCGCGGTGCCTGCGGGGGCAGGGGTCAGCCAGCGCCCCTCACTCCCGACCCGCAGCCCCCTGCTAGCCCAGCCCTGGGCTCCCCCAGCTCGGCCGGTGCCCCTCACTCCCGACCCGCAGCCCCTGCTGGCCCAGCCCTGGGCTCCCCCAGCTCGGCCGGTGCCCCTCACTCCCGACCCGCAGCCCCTGCTAGCCCAGCCCTGGGCTCCCCCAGCTCTGCCGGTGCCCCTCACTCCCGACCCGCAGCCCCTGCTAGCCCAGCCCTGCCCCCCCAGCTCTGCCAGTGCCCCTCACTCCCAACCCGCAGCCCCTGCTAGCCCAGCTCTGGGCTCCCCCAGCTCGGCCGGTGCCCCTCACTCCCGACCCGCAGCCCCTGCTGGCCCAGCCCTGGGCTCCCCCAGCTCGGCCGGTGCCCGTCACTCCCGACCCGCAGCCCCCTGCTAGCCCAGCCCTGGGCTCCCCTCTCCAGCTCGGCCGGTGCCCCTCGCTCCCGACCCGCAGCCCCCCGCACAGGGCTCACCCTCGACGCAGTTGGTGGAGAAGAAGGTGATGTTGCGGGTCTCCAGCGGGTTGTCGTGGGTGCAGTCGGGGGAGCGGGTCT
Organism: Actinemys pallida; assembly: GCA_023634205.1. Classification (NCBI taxonomy): domain Eukaryota; kingdom Metazoa; phylum Chordata; order Testudines; family Emydidae; genus Actinemys; species Actinemys pallida. Next base: position 504,596 of record JALMGD010000039.1, on the reverse strand, counting down.
GTGGCTCCGATTCGCCCGTCAGGGAAGAATTATCCACCTGTGGGGGGGGGGGGCGGCAGACCCAGGGTCAGAGCTGGGTGCGGCCCATTGGCTGCCCCCCTCCACCATGGAGATGGGACCCCAGGGCAGGGCAGGGGGATGAGGAACAGGGAAACCCAGAGCAGGAGCTCAAGGGGCTCTGGGCTGGGAGTCCTGGGGATGGGGCTGGGGTGGGGGAGGGGCGGCATTTGGAGATGGGGAGTTGGAGCATCGGCGGTTTTGAGAGTTAGGGGAGAAGCGGGGGTTGGGGGGCTCAGAGTGGCAGGTTGGGGGATGGGGGTCGTTGCAGGGGATGGGGGCCGGAGCGAGGGATCGGGGGCCAATCACTGGGGGGCCGGAGCGGGGGATGGGGGGCTGAGCACTGGGGGGGCCAGAGCGGGGGTCTCACCTTGCAGCCGTGGGCCGAGATGATGCGCAGGTCGGCAGGGACGCGGTCACCCCCCTTCACCTCCACCAGGTCCCCGACGACCACCTCCTCCGCGTTCAGCTGCATCTTCTCCCCTTCCCGGATCACCAGGGCTTGCTGGAGGGGGAGGGGCAGGGGGTTATGGGGAGATCTGGGTCCCGACCCCGAACCCTCATGTCCCCAAGCCCCAGACACCGCCCCCACCACCTACGAATACAGCCACATGGGGGGAGGAGCAGGGGTGCTTTGTGTAGGGCCTACAGAAACCAGGCCAGTGGGGGCTGGGGGAGAGGACAGGGTATTTACCGCTGACCCCCGCTGAGTCCCCCCATCCCCGCCCCCCCGGCCCCCTCACCTGGGGGACCATGTTCTTGAAGGACTCCATGATCTTGGAGCTTTTGGCCTCTTGGTAGTAGGAGAAGCAGCCGGTGATGATGACGACAGCGGCCAACACGATGCCCAGGTAGAGCTGGGGGAGGGGTGGGGGGTCAGTACCCGCGCGGGGGGGTCAGCCTCCAGGCAGCCCCCACCCCTCCCCCCATCACCCACACCCTGCCTGTCTCCCCCTCCCCCGATCATGCCCCCCATCCTCCCACATGCCCTGCCTCATTCAACCCCCTCTCGGCCCCAACCCCCCCCCCCACAGTCACAATCCGGGCTGAGTCCCTCCATCCCGCCCCCCGTCCAACCCCTTCCCCCCCTCTGAGCCCCCCAGCATTGTCCCCAGACAGCCTGCCCCCGTCCTGCGCCCCTGCCCCCACCCTGTGTGCTCAGCCCCCCCGTGCTCAGCCCCCCCGCGCTCAGCCCCCGCCCCCCCCCGCGCTCACGTTGTCGTTGGCCGGGTCGTCCTCGGTGCCGGCCTGGATGCCGTAGGCCAGGAAGCAGAGGATGGCCCCGATCCACAGCAGGATGGAGAAGCCGCCGAAGAGCTGGCGGCAGAACTTGACCCACTCGGGGGTGGTGGGGGGGGGTGTCAGGGCGTTGGGCCCGTCCCGCACCAGGATCTCCTGCGCTTTGCTGTGGGTCAAACCCTGGGGGGCAGGGGGAGATTAGACCCCCCGGAGAGACCCCCCCAAGCCGGCCCAGCTCCCGCTCCCTGGGTCCCACCTACCCCTTCAGCCCCCCCACCCCCCCGCACCCCTCCCTCCACCCCTACACCCCTCCCTCTGAGGCTGTCAGACTCACCCCAGCCCCTGCCCTGCCCCACCCCCAGGAAATGGGGCGAGGGGTTATGGGAGTGAGGGGAGATAGACGGGTGGGGGACATGTGGGGCAAGGGGCATATGGGGATCTTGAGGGACTGCACTGCGCTGGGAGGTTCACGGAGAGCCGGGGGTGCTGGGGGGGCGGGTTACCGGGAGGCTGGGAGTGCTGGGGCGGGTTACCGGGGGGCCGGGGGTGCTGGGGGGGCGGGTTACCGGGGGGGCCGGGTTGCCAGGGGGGTTTCCGGGGGGGGGGGGGGGGCTCTCACCTGCACACAGTCCGTGTTGTATTTTCTGCAAACTTCCTCGATGGACATTTTGTGCTCAGTCTGAGAAATAGGAAGGAGAAAAAGGGTAAGAGATGCCCCCTCCAGCCAGTGCCCCCCTGCTCCCCACAGCCCCCTGCCCCCCAGCCAGCGACCCCTGCTCCCCACAGCCCCCCGCCCTCCTGCTCCCCACCACCAGCGCTCCCTGCTCCCCACAGTCCCCCGCCCTCCTGCTCCCCACCACCAGCGCTCCCTGCTCCCCACAGCCCCCCGCCCCCCTGCTCCCCACCACCAGCCCCCCCCCCCCCCCGCTCACCATGGCCACTTCCTTCTTGAGATCGTCCAGGTCTCTGGCCTTGGCATCTTTGCTCCCCTTCTTGGGCGACTCCTTCTCGCTCTTGTCCTGCGTGGTGGCCACGCGGTAGCTGTCTGAGCGGCCGTACTGGGGGGGGGCGGGGGGATCAGCCAGGACCGGGGACCCCCCCCCCGTGCAGGGCGTGCGCTCAGCCAGCGCCGTCCCGGTGCCCCCCCCGCCCCCTGCTCCCAGGGGCTCCCCGTCCCCCCTCGGCTCCCCCTGCCCCACATCACCTCCCCCCAGCACCCCCAGGGGCTCCCCATCCCCCCTCGGCTCCCCCTGCCCCACATCACCTCCCCCCAGCACCCCCAGGGGCTCCCCGTTCCCCCTCGGCTCCCCCTGCCCCACATCACCTCCCCTCAGCACCCCCAGGGGCTCCCCGTCCCCCCTCGGCTCCCCCTGCCCCACATCACCCCTAGAATTCCCCGGGGCTCCCCGTCCCCCCTCGGCTCCCCCTGCCCCACATCAGTGCCCCCATCAGCTGCCCACTCCCCAAGTCACCTCCCCCCTAAGCACCCCTCAGGGGCTCCCCTATTTCCCCCAACACCTTCCACCCACACCCCAAAAATGGTCTCACCCAGAAAAGCCCCCTCCCCCCTCTCCCACCTGCTCCCCCTCCGCCGCTGCCCCCCCCCTCAGGATTTCAGACCATCTGCTCCCAGCGGCTGATCCGCCCATGTGTGTGGGGGGGCTGATGTGCCCCCGTGGGAGTGAGATGTGTCCTGGGGGGGCACTTCAGCCAGGCCCTGTGAAGCTGCCGTGTGCTGCCCTGCCCCCCACATCTCCCCTGGCGGTGCGGTCAGGCCCCGGGCGGGGGCGGTGTCCGGGCAGTGTCCCAGACACATTTCGCTCACCGCTGCCAGCCGACCGGGCCCCAGGAGCTGGGGGTCGCTAGTGGAGTAGCCCCATGAATACCAGCCCCTAGCGTGGGGTGCTGCATGGGGGGGGGGGATACAGAACAGGGCCCCCAACATACCCCCTCCCGACCAGCAGAGGGCAGCGGTGGGCACTCAACTCTCACACACACACAGTGTCACACACACACACACACACACACACACACACACACAGTGTCACAGACACACACAGAGCAACACACACACAGCATCACACACAGCGTCTCACACACACACACAGTGTCACACATACAGAGCGACACACACACACAGCGACACACACACAGCGACACACACACACACAGTGTCACACACACATACAGAGCGACACACACACAGTGTCACACACACACAGAGTGTCTCACACACAGTGTCACACACACATACAGAGCGACACACACACACAGAGCGTCTCACACACACAGAGCGTCTCACACACAGTGTCACACACACACACAGCATCACACACACGCACACAGAGCGACACACACACAGTGTCACACACACACCACATCTCACACACAGAGCGTCTCACACACACACACACACACAGCGTCACACACACACACACACATAGACACACACAGTGTCACACACACACAGCATCACAGACAGCGTCTCACACACACACAGCATCACACACACACACACACAGTGACACACACATACAGAGCGACACACACACAGTGTCACACACTGACGAAATGGACATTTTCTGTATGAGTTGCAGGGGCCTATGCGTGCCTCAGTTTCCCCCGGCAGTTTGCGTTGCTGTCCGGGGGGCTCAGGGTTCCGCGCTCCTGAGGCGGGGTGGGGCCCAGCTGGGCTGCAGGGAACAGGGGACGGGTTGAGGGCCCCGGCCGATGGAAGCTGGGAACCCTGCACGGCCCAGCCCCGGGACACAGGGCTGAGGGGCAGGTAGGGGATCCCGAGGGGCGCCGGGAAGGGGACGGATGCTCTGAGCCCCGAGCCGGGACGGACCCACCGCGGCCTGGCTGGGGGTTGCTCTGCCCTGGCCCAACCAGCTGCTTTGACCTTCATCTCTGCTTGTGGCCAAGTGACCAATAAACCCTGCTCGGCTGTGACGCTGCCCGGCCCGGCATCCCTGCCCGGCGTCCCTGCCAGACCTGCGGGCACCAGGCCCCCAGGAGCCCCCCCAGGTGGGGCAGGGTCTCCGTCTTGGAGGCGGAAGGTGGTGGGGCCCATCCCGAGGGAAGGGGGGATCCTGGGGTCCAGCACGTTGTTCTGGAGCTGGGGTGTAGCACAAGGCCTGTGGCTGAGTAACACACACACACACACACACACACACACACACACACACACACACACACACACGGTGTCTCCTGCAGCCAGGGACTCCCCACCCTTGGGCAGCCTCCTCTGCCCCCAGCCCTGACAGGGGGAGGTGATGGGGGCACACTGAGGGTCAATCTGGGGAGCAACAGGGCGGGGTGCTGGCTGGGGGGGGACAGACAGAGGAGTGAGTGGGGGTGGGGGGTGGGGGGTGGTGCTGGGGAGGTGAATGTGGGGCAGGAGGCTGGGTGCTGGGGGCAGTTTCCTGGGGAGGGGTCTGGCTGCTTGAAGGGTCAGTGGTGATGTGGGGGAGCCTGGTCACTCACCTCGGCCCTCCCAGCCCTGACCTTGCTGAGCCCCCCCCTGCAGCGCTGCGGCGGGGGGGGGGGGGCGTGAGGGCAGCGCTGGCTCCGCGCCAACACTGCAGCACACACAGCACTGAGCAACACAGAGCCCGGGGGGGTACACAGGGACCCCCCCAACCCCCCAGCACAGAGCTGGGCCCCCAGCCGGGAACCAACCCCCCCCCCAGCCGGGAACCAGCCCCCCCCCCATGTCCCCCAGCCGGGAACCAACCCCCCCCAGCCGGGAACCAGCCCCCCCATGTCCCCCAGCACAGAACGGGGCCCCCAGCCGGGAACCAGCCCCCCCATCTGGGAACCAGCCCCCTCATGTCCCCCAGCACAGAACGGGGCCCCCAGCCGGGAACCAGCCCCCCCATCTGGGAACCAGCCCTCCCATGTCCCCCAGCCGGGAACCAACCCCCCCCAGCCGGGAACCAGCCCCCTCATGTCCCCCAGCACAGAACGGGGCCCCCAGCCGGGAACCAGCCCCCCCATCTGGGAACCAGCCCCCCCATGTCCCCCAGCAGGGAACCAACCCCCCCCAGCCAGGAACCAGCCCCCCCATGTCCCCCCCGCCCCTGTTCCGGCACCAGGCCGAGGGTCCCTGTGACCGATCCCCAGCTGGGCAGCGATGGGGGGGGGGGGGTCATGAGCTAGATAAAGGAAACGGCAAGAAACTGCCCCCCCCAGGGCCGGAGCGCCCCTCTTTGGGGCCTTTGAAGTAAGAAGTGGGGGGGTCTCATGAAATCCCCCCCCTTTTTTTAAAAAAAAACATCCCTGGAACACGCAGCCTGCGGCCCTGGCCTCGACCCCCCCCCCCGAGGGAGGGGGGGGCGATGCGGGGGGACCTGGGAAGCATCACCCCCCCCCCAATGACTCAGACACGCCCCGAGACCCGGGGGCGGGGGGCGCGTTCACGCTTCAGCTGGGGGGAGGCGGCGCCATGGGGGGGGAGCAGCCCCCCCAGCTCCCCCTCGCTCCCCCCCCTCCTCTCCCCTTCGTGCGCTCGCCAAGGTTACAGCTGCTGCATCTGCGCCGCCGCTTTGATGTGCCCCCCCCCCTTCCGGACAGCAGGCGGATTAAGCCGAGAGCCCGGAGCCATATGCTCCCCCCCCCCGCCCGCTGCCCCTCCCCCACCCTGCTCCCCTCCCCCACCAGCCCCCCCGCCCCACTCAGCTCACGTCTCACTCCGAGCCCCCCTCTTTGGGTCCAGCGGCGCCCGGTTGAGGCTGCCTCCCCCCCCAGGGTTGGATTAATTGGGGGATTAATTAAAGGATTAATGAGCGCATCGCTGCACCCCCCAGGTCCTGGGCCCCCCGAGGCCCCCCCCGTCCAGGTTCATCGCCAAGGGTGGGGGGGTCAGGCGCTGTGACCCCCCCCGCGGGGTCTCCCCAGGCTGCGCTATTGAGGGGGGGTGACAACGAGCTGCAGGCCCCCCCATTTCCCTCCGCTTCTGCCCCCCCGTCACACCCTGAGGTCCTGGCTTTGGGGGGGTGCCCATTCTGCCCATCCCCCCGGCCCAGGCAGCCCCCTGCCATTTCCCCTCTCCAGCCCCCCCCCGCAGTAACCTGCCCCAGGGCCCCCCCAAAACTGCCCTCCACCCCCCCCCACACGTGTCCTGGAGCCAAAGATCAAAGACAAGGCTAGAAATATGGGGGTGGGGGGGGGGGCTGGCAGAGGAGACAGGAAGGTTATTGTGTGGGGAGGGGCCCACGGGGGTAGAAGACACACACAGCGTGTGCACACACACACACGGACACCGCGCACGCACACACCCGCACACACACACACACACCACACACCCGTGCACAGACACACTGTGCACACACACACCGCGCGTGCACACGCACACACACATTGCACACACACACACCCCCCACACACAGACACTGCGCACGCACACACCTGCACACACACACACACCGCACACTGTGCACACACACACCATGCACACACACACCATGCACACGCACACTGTGCACGCACACACACACACACACCGCACACTGTGCACACACACCCCACACACAGACACCACGCACGCACACACCCGCACACACACACACACACAGCGCACACTGTGCACACACACACACCACGCACACGCACACTGCGCATGCACACACACACACCGCACACTGTGCACACACACCACACACACGCACACTGCGCACGCACACACACCCTGTGTACAGACACACCACACGCACACACACCACATAGACACACTGCACACACACACACCACACACAGACACACAAACCCTGCGCAGATATGGACACGCACACCGCTGCAGTGTCATACCCGCAGAGACATCTGCAGCTCACACACGTACCCTGACAGACACACTCAGTTGCAGCATTGCGCACATCCACATTGACACCAGGACACACACACCAGCGCCGATGCCAAGACAGCCAGTCCCTTGCACACTTGCAGACACACACAGGGGTTGCAGCTTGCACGCACACACGCAGGACTGGCCTGGTTGCACACTCGCACATTTGCACAGTCATAGACACGGGGATAAGCCCCTCTCACGCTCACACGCATGACTGACCCCGTGGCACACTCGCAGATTTACACACTCGCAGACACATGCAGGGAGAACCCCTCACGCATTCACACGCCGGGCTGCTCCGTTGCACACTCGCAGACCCCCCCCCCCGCACACTCACGGCGCCCACTTGCACACGCGCCGCCCTCCGCACTCACACGCAGGGCGCCCCGCCCCCCGCGGTGCCTACCCCCATGCCGGCGGTGGGGGGGGTCTCAGCCCGGCGATCGGGGCGCTCCGCGGACGGACAGACGGACTCGGGGCGCGGGGCGGACGCGCTCGGCTGCCAGGTTCGCCGGACTGAGCCGAGCCCCGCGGTGCCGGGGCTGTGTCTGTGCCGGGGCTGCTGCGGCAGCCAATCAGCGCCCCCCCGCCCCCCCGGACCCACAGCCAGGCCCCGCCCCCTTTACTGCGGATTCACCTTCTCCAAGGTGGGGGCCACCACGGGGCTGGGGATGGAGAGTCCCCCCCCCCCGCAGAGCCCCCAAAACACCCCTAACCCCGCAGCCCCGACCCCACAGATCACCCCAACCCCATAGCCCCCCAAAACACCCCTAACCCCACAGATCACCCCAACCCCATACCCCCCAAACACCCCTAACCCCACAGCCCCGACCCCACAGATCACCCCAACCCTATAGACCCCCCAAAACAGCCTTAACCTCACAGTCCCGACCCCACAGATCTCCCCAACCCTATAGCCCCCAAAACAGCCCTAACCCCACAGCCCGACCCCACAGATCACCCCAACCCTATAGACCCCCCAAAACAGCCCTAACCCCACAGCCCGACCCCACAGATCACCCCAACCCTATAGACACCCCAAAACAGCCTTAACCTCACAGTCCCGACCCCACAGATCACCCCAACCCTATAGCCCCCAAAACAGCCCTAACTCCACAGCCCCGACCCCACAGATCACCCCAACCCTATAGCCTCCTCAAACAGCCCTAACCCCAAAGCCCAGACCCCACAGATCTCCCCAACCCTATAGCCCCAAAAACAGCCCTAACCCCAAAGCCCAGACCCCACAGATCTCCCCAACCCTATAGCCCCCAAAACAACCCTAACCTCACAGATCACCCCAACACCATAGCCCCCAAAACAGCCCAACCCCACAAACTCCCAACCCCGTAGTGCAAATCCCTCAATTTAGAGCTTCACCAAACACTGCAGTCCCCCACAGAGCAGCTCCATGAGCACCCCGTAGCCCCACAGACCCCCAAACCCTCAGGGCTCCCAAGGCCTCCAAATCTCCCCCGAATCCCCCCCGCGAACCCCAGAACCCCGCCCCCCCCCCAGATCCCGGCTCGGGGGAGTCTGCAGTGAGGGGGGAGGGGCGCTGGGGGGGCTCAATCTCGGTGAAGGGAGGTGACCCCCCCCACGTTCCCTCCCCCATCACCGTCAGTTCAAGATAAAACTGCGGGAGACGGGCACAGACTGCACAACACACACACACACACACCGACAGACACCCACACCCTGACACCCACACCCCAACACACACACACCGACAGACACCAACACACACACCGACACATGTACACACCCTGACACACAAACACAGACACAGACACACCCACACACACCCTGACACCCACACACCCCAACACACACACACACACCCTGACACCCACACACCAACACCCCGACACACACTCACACCCTGACACACACACACACCGACACACATACAAACCCTGACACACACACACTCACACACACATACTCACACACACACCCTGACACACACACCCGACACACACCCCGACACACACACACAGATACACCCTGGCACACCCACCCACACCTTGACACACACACACCCCGACAGACACCCCCCCCAACACACACACACACACACACCCTGTCACCCACACCGACACACACACCCTGATACACGTACACACCCTGACACACACACACACCAACACACACTCACACCCTGACACACACTCACACCCTGACACACACCCCGATACACACACAGACAGCCCAAAGTTCGCCCCCCCAAACACCTCCCCATACATCCAATTTCACACACACGCAAACCCTCATTCACCCCAACACACGTCTCCTCACACTCACCCCCAACCCCGATACACACACACACACACACACACTAAAAACTCCTAAAACACTCCCATCCACTCACAGACCAATCCCTGACACACCCCACCCACCCTATACAAACACACACACACACACCCCAACACACCCCAAGATGTTCCCAAGCGCACTCACACACAGACACACACACAACCCTCCCTCCAACACCACCCTATGCTCCCTGTATTTCACACCGCCCCACACATTTCTGTAGGGGGAAGGGGGCACGGGGTGGGGGGGGAGAGGCCCGGGCCGTGGTCTCGCCGGGGGGGGGGGGAAGAACCATCGGGACTCACGGACAGAGCAGACATGGGCGGCCATCGGTAGGGGTCAGAGTGAACACCCCTCGTGGGGTGATGGGGGATGGGAAGCGTCTATAATAATTATCAGGGCTTCTTAATGAATGTTTCTTCATCTCCACCGAGGCCCTCGTCCCCCGGGGGGGGGTTTATAGCCCGGGGATGGCGCCAGCCCCCCCCTCCCCGCCTTCGCACCAGAGACGGGGGGAGGGGGATTCCCGGTCCGTGTCACGCTCCCGGCTGCAGCATCCTTCGCCCGCATCTCCATGGCAACGGCGCAGCCGGGCAACTGGAGAGGCGGCCACCCGGCGTTGTCATGGCAACGGAGAAGGGTTTCCACGGTAGCAGAGTGACCGCATCGATGGGGGAGGGGCCAGGGAGCTCCAGGACTCCTCTGAGTCCCTGTGCCCAGCCGAGAGGGGTCCGGGTCCCGCAGGATGGGGGGCACAGGCGCCCCCCCCAGCCAACGTTCCCCCCTCCCCCCCAAGGGGCTGGCCAGGGGCATCCTCAGCCCAGTCTGAGCCCGCCCCCCGAAAGGGGGCAGAGGAGGAGTTGTTGGCAGCAGCTGACCCGCCCCCCGCCCCGATCCTTGGACGGGAATCCTGCCCCACAGCTGCCCTCCCCTGCCCCACAACCGGACCAGCGCTGGGCCCTGGCAACCTCCCCCACCCCGCCCCCCCAGCTCCACCAGTCCCCTCACTCCCGACCCGCAGCCCCCTCCAGTTTAACCGTGTTGCATTTCACCCCAGTCTGTCTGTCTGGGCCTGGCCATGGTGCTGAACGGACAGCGCCTCCCGGGACAAGGCGGGAAAACCACGTCCCGTCTCCCGTCTCCCCCAACCCCCCCCCCATTCCCTGCAGGGCGGCCAATGGGTCCCATGCCCTGCACTGCCCTCGGCCTGTCGCCTGGGCACCTGTGTGCTGCGGGGGGGGGGGGGGGGGACTGTCAGGGAGCTGCAGTCTCTGGGGCACATTTAACCCTCCATGGCTGGAGGAGGGAGGGGAGCTGGGGGAAGACACAGGGGTCTGGGGGCCTCGGTGCTGCCGCCGCTTGTGGGGCGAGCCCCTGGCACCAGCCCCCCCCCCCCCCACGCCTGGCTGCTCCCTCCTGCGTCTCCTCCGCGCTGGCTTCAGCTCACCACGTCCTTGGGCTGCAGGGACAGCGAAATGCGCCATCAGGATCCCCCCCCCAGGCAGAGATGGCATGGAGCAGCCCCCGCCCCAACCCCCGACAGGGACAGCCCCCCAATCCCCCCACCCCCAAGGGGACAGCCCCCCAAATCCCTCCAAAGGGACAGCCCCCCATAACCACACCCAGCCCCCCAACCCCGCATGGGGACAGCCCCCCAAACCCCTCCAAAGGGACAGCCCCCCATAAACACACCCAGCCCCCAGCCCCCCAAGAGGACAGCCCCCAAACCCCCCGCCCCCAAGGGGACAGCCCCCCAAACCCCTCCAAAGGGACAGCCCCCCATAACCACACCCAGCCCCCCCAACAAGACAGCCCCCAAAACACATGAAGACTGCTCTTGCCCCCAGGAAAACCTCAGCCCCAATACAGGGGGCTCCCCACCATCCCCTTCAGCGCCCCCCTCCCCTCACCCAGCCGAGTCTCACCCAAACCTCTGCCCCTCCCGGAGCTGCCCTAGGGGGAGGGGGCTCCACTCAGAAGCCCCATGGACAGGGCCGGCTCCAGGCACCAGCCCACCAAGCTCGTGCTTGGGGCGGCACCTGGAGGGGGGCGGCACGGCGGGGTGCTCTGGCCGCCGGGGAGAGCGGGGCCACGGCCGGGGCTCGCCGCCCTCCTCCCAGGGCTCCGGCCGCTCTCCCCCCCCGGCGCCCTCCCCCCGGCCGCCGGGGGAGGGGGGGCGGCCGGAGGCTTTTTTGCCTGGGGAGGCAAAAAAGCCAGAGCCGGCCCTGCCCATGGATGCGTTGGGTTTGCGAGGTCTCAGACCAGGGCCCAGGCAGGCTGAAAGCTGGATGGCTCCCGGGGAGTGAGCCCCCTAGGGAGGGGGCTGCCAGCCATGCGGGTGGGGAGAGGGGTCCATGGGGCTGGAGGAGGGGGGAGGGGGATGGAAGAGGGGAGAGACCCAGGGAGGAGGACCTGTGGGAGGGATGTGACCTGCTCTGGGAAGGGCACAGTCAGCATCCCACTGCCCCCAGTTCACCCCCTTCTTGGGCTGCGGGTCGGGAATGAGGGGCACCGGCAGAGCTGGTGAGGGCAGGGCTGCAGGGCAGGGGCTGCTGGTCCGGAGTGAGGGGCTGTGACGAAGTGGGGGGTTTTCTTGTTTTCCAATGGTTTGCATGCGGAGGGGGTGGGACTCAGTGTCCCTGGGTGTTACTGGTTTAACAAGGGGAGGGGAGAGGGAGTTCGTTGGGACACAGGACCGGAGAGGGAACTTGGGACCCCATCCGATGGCCTGGAGGATGGACACCCAGCGACCGGTGACCTGGTGACCCGGAGACCCAGCTTAGGAGTCGCAGCCGGTTCTGGCCAGTGGGAGGACAATGGGCTGCGGGGAGAGGACCCCGGTGACCTGACCGGCCGGTTCCAGCCCGAGGGGCCAGAGGACAGAAGCGAGGAGAGGAGGGGAGGCCCAGGCGACCCGGTTTACGACCCTGTTTCCCTGGAGAGAAGACAATGGACAGAGGGGGGCCGGGGGCTGGTGATCTCAGATGCCCAGCTGCGAGCAGGGGGGCTCTGGGCTGGAGAGAGGGAGCAGGCAGAGCCCCCCTGGATGCAGAGAGACTGGGATGTGCTGGGCTGAGGGAGGCCAGGCCTGAGGTCAGAGAGTTTCCTGTGCTGGATTCAACCCTCAATAAACCCTCCTGTTTTATGCTGCCTGAGAGTCACTCCGGTCTAGAGAACGGGGGGGGGGGGGCATCGTCCCTTCGGGGGCGGAGGCCCGGGGGGTCCAGAGCAAGGGGACTCCCTGAGGGGGTCCACGGCAGAGACAGACGTGCTGAGGCTCAGAGAGGTGCGGCTCCAGGAGGTGGAGGGGCCTGACCCCGAGAGAGAGTGGACCCCCGAGAAGGGCTGTCGCACTGAAAGGGGCACCCCCCACGGACCGCACGGGGCCAAGAGTGGGCACGATCTGTGAGTCCGTGACGGGCACCAGCAGGGCTGGGCTGCAGGGGGCTGCGGGTCGGGAGTGAGGGGCACCGGCGGGGGAGGGGTAATTAGGGGGCTTCCCTCGCATAGCTTCAATTTCTGTCTGGCATTCCGAGGCTGACGTCATGTCTGGTTTCCATGGCAGCCATTGACTGACAGCTGGACACAGACCAATGAGTGGTTCTCTCCCCCACGGGGCTGGAACTTCCCATCCCCTCAGCGTCCAGCCCAGCGAGTTGGGGGGGGGGGGGGGGGGGGGGCTACCATGTCTGTGCTGGGAGCCCGGATGCCTGGGTTCTCTCCCTGGCTCTGGGAGGAGAGTGGGGGCTGGTGGTTAGAGCAGAAGGGGCTGGGAGCCAAGACTCCTGGGTTCTCTCCCCAGCTCTGGGAGGGGAGTGGGGGCTGGTGGTTAGAGCAGGGGGGGCTGGGAGCCAGGACTCCTGGGTTCTCTCCCCAACCTGCCCAAGATGGAGCAGCTGGGGGGGGGGGGGGGTCCCAGGGAGTCGCTGCAGAGGGAGGCCGGGGCGAGATGCGCATGTGAGTGGGGATGTGACTCATCTCCTGGCAACGAGTCCCTCGGGTGGGAGGGGAAACCCCCGAGCAAGGGTGGTCCCAGGGGGGCAGGTTATTTCTGGTGAGAAGAGGCTTGTTCATTAAAAGGGCAGAGATGGTTTCTGGCACCAGTTTCTGACAGCTCTGCCGGTGCCCCTCACTCCCGACGCGCAGCCCCTGCCCCCCCAGCCCTGCCGGTGCCCCTCACTCCCGACGCGCAGCCCCTGCCCCCCCCGAGCCCTGCCGATGCCCCTCACTCCCGACGCGCAGCCCCTGCCCCCCCCGAGCCCTGCCGGTGCCCCTCACTCCCGACGCGCAGCCCCTGCCCCCCCAGCCCTGCCGGTGCCCCTCACTCCCGACGCGCAGCCCCTGCCAGCCCATGTTGGTTTATCAGTGGGAACAGGGATTCAGGGACTCACAGGGTCACCAACCCCGCCAAGCCCCCCCCGCACAGAGCAGCTGCTGCAGCTGGCACAGCCCCCCCCCCCCCCCCCGCCAGAACAATGAGGCTCCGGTTACACGGAGGCCGGTCCTGGCGCCGGGGATTTTCCATTCGCGGCCGCAGGAAGCGCGGGGGGGGGGGGCAGGGACGGGAAGAGGACAGAGGCTCCTGGGGGGTTGGCCCTGGGCCCTGTGGGGGGCTGGGATGGGGGGCAACTCCCCCCGCGGGTCTCTGATGAGGGACACGGGGTGGGGGGTAATGGGGGGCACTCAGCTGCCTCCCTTGGCTATTAGCCAGCCCCCCCCGACGATGGGGGCCCTGCGCCTGCTGGGAACGGGCTGAGACTCTGCAAACTCAGTGAGCTCATGGGTCCCAAAGCCCCCGTCAACCAGCCAGGCCCTGGGGCCGGATGGGAACCGCCCCCCCATGGGGAAAGGCCCCGGCGCCGGCTCCGGCCTGGTTCTACTGACTGGCAACTGAAACCGCCTCACCTGAGAGCAGGAAATGCTGAGGAAGGTTCCCCCCCCTCCCCCCGTCTCCGCCAGTGCCCCTCACTCCTGACCCGCAGCCCCCTGCCAGCCCAGCCCTGCCCCCCCATCTCCGCCAGTGCCCCTCATTCCCGACCCGTAACCCTCTGTTAGCCCTGCCCTGCCCCCCCATCTCCGCCAGTGCCCCTCACTCCCGACCCGCAGCCCCTGCCAGCCCTGTCCCCCCGGCTCAGTGGGGGGGGCAGGTGCTGTCGGCTCTTCTGGGGGAACCTGGAGCCTGAGGCAGGGCGAGGTGGTGCTTCACTGGGGGGGGGGGGGAGGGGAGGGGGGCTGAGCTGGTGGGAGCCGGGAGCCACCTGGTGGCCATGATGGAGCATCGCAGCTTCCGGCTTGGGACCTCTGTTCCGGGGGGGGGGGTTCAACCCCTCCCCCCCGTGCTCAGATGGGTCAGTCCGGTCCCACATCTGATCCCCCGTCCCCCCTCAGATGGGTCGGTCCGGTCCCACATCTCCCCCCCCCCCGCCCCCCCTTCAGATGGGTCGGTCCTCTCACCTTTCAATCCCCCCACAGGTGGGTCAATCCGGTCTCAGGTCTCATCCCCCCCCCCCCCCGTTTTGGGTTGGCCCAAGGCCGTCATTTTATGCCATTGCCCGGGCTAATTTGCATATTTGCATCTAATTTGCATAGAGGCGGTACAGCGCTGGGAATGGCTGAGCCATCACACACATTGACTCCATCTCCCCATGTAAACAGTCTCACACCTCTTGTCAGACTGTCTGCACTGGGTCGGGAGTGAGGGGCGCCGGCGAGCGGGGGCTGCGGGTCGGGAGTGAGGGGCGCCGGCGAGCGGGGGCTGCGGGTCGGGAGTGAGGGGCGCCGGCGGAGCTGGGGGCGGCGGGTCGGGAGTGAGGGGCGCCGGTGGAGCTGGGGGCTGCGGGTCGGGAGTGAGGGGCGCCGGCGAGCAGGGGCTGCGGGTCGGGAGTGAGGGGCGCCGGCGGAGCAGAGGGCTGCGGGTCGGGAGTGAGGGGCGCCAGCGGAGCAGAGGGCTGCGGGTCGGGAGTGAGGGGCGCCGGCGAACGGGGGCTGCGGGTCGGGAGTGAGGGGCGCCGGCGAGCAGGGGCTGCGGGTCGGGAGTGAGGGGCGCCGGCGAGCGGGGGGCTGCGGGTCGGGAGTGAGGGGCGCCGGCGAACGGGGGCTGCGGGTCGGGAGTGAGGGGCACCAGCCAGCGGGGGCTGTGGGTCGGGAGTGAGGGGCGCCGGCGGAGCTGGGGGCGGCGGGTCGGGAGTGAGGGGCGCCGGCGAGCGGGGGCTGCGGGTCGGGAGTGAGGGGCGCCGGCGGAGCAGAGGGCTGCGGGTCGGGAGTGAGGGGCGCCGGTGGAGCTGGGGGCTGCGGGTCGGGAGTGAGGGGCGCCGGCGAGCCGGGGCTGCGGGTCGGGAGTGAGGGGCGCCGGCGAACGGGGGCTGCGGGTCGGGAGTGAGGGGCGCCGGCGAACGGGGGCTGCGGGTCGGGAGTGAGGGGCGCCGGCGAGCGGGGGATGCGGGTCGGGAGTGAGGGGCGCCGGCGAGCGGGGGCTGCGGGTCGGGAGTGAGGGGCGCCGGCGAGCGGGGGCTGCGGGTCGGGAGTGAGGGGCGCCGGCGAGCGGGGGCTGCGGGTCGGGAGTGAGGGGCGCCGGTGGAGCTGGGGGCTGCGGGTCGGGAGTGAGGGGCGCCGGCGAGCCGGGGCTGCGGGTCGGGAGTGAGGGGTGCCGGCGAACGGGGGCTGCGGGTCGGGAGTGAGGGGCACCGGCTAACAAAGCATCTGGCGTCGCTGGTAAAAGTCTCCGGTCGGTTTTATTCCCTCGGCCTCGCTCGGATTCTCCCGTTTTGGTTCTATAGAAATTTCTCCAAAAAGAACAAAAAGACGGAAACAAAAGGAAAAGAAACGGAGCCGGGGGGGGCCCGGGCCCCCCCTCGCAGCCGTCCCGCTTGCTGCTCCGGCCGGGCTGTGGGCGGCTCCGGCTCCCCCCACGCAGGTCCTGGGGCCAGTTCCCCTCGGCCCAGCGGCTGGGACACCCTGAGTTCCTGGCCCCCCCCCAGGGATCCCGCAGCCCCAGCTCTGGCCCCCTCCTTCGTGGGGGGGGTCTGTCCTGGTCCGTCGCTGGCACGTTTCCAAAAGCACCTGACCCCCAGCCCCGGCGCCTCCCCGGTTCCAGGCAGGTGGGGGCACGGGCGGCTGCGCGGTTGTAGGGGCTGGAGGCACAAGGGGGGGGTCAATCTCAGCTGGCTCTGAGGGCTCTGCCCCCCGACCCCGGGCGCTGCCGCTGGTGGGGACGATGCCCCAGGGCCCCCGTGCGCGGGGGGTCCCGGCCCCGGAGTCCTGGCATACGCACAGCGTACATGTCTAAGGGGCGAAGGCCGCGGGGGGGGTCATTCCTGCTCAGTCAGGTCCCGGCCCCCCCCCCCGGCGTGGGGTGCCCTCCTCAGGGGGCGGGGGCCGGCGGGGGGTGGGGGGCCCCCCCCGCAGAGTCTGGATGCGCCGGCACTCGTGGCAGATGCGGATGTGGGTGCAGGGCCGGGCGGGCTCCTCCAGGAGGCGCTGGGGGGCGGGTTCGGCCGCCAGGGGCGCCGCGTACAGTTTCCCGTTGCTGAACCGCATCTCGCGCACGGCGCGCAGGGCCAGGCCCGCCCGGGCTGGGGGCCGCCGGCGCCGCCGAGACCGCGTGGGCTTCCGGCACGACACGGCCTGGCGCAGCTCCCGCAGCATCTCCTGGCACACCGAGAGCTGGGGGGAGAGCGGGGGTCAGGGCGCCCGACGCCTGGGTTCCTTCCTCGCCCCCCCTCCCGGCGCCGGACGCCTGGGTTCCTTCCTCGCCCCCCCTCCCGGCGCCGGACGCCTGGGTTCTTTCTTCGTCACCCCTCCCGGCGCCGGACGCCTGGGTTCCTTCCTCGCCCCCCCTCCCGGCGCCGGACGCCTGGGTTCCTTCCTTGCCACCTCCTGGTGCCGGATGCCTGGGTTCCTTCCTCACCACCCCTCCTGGCGCCGGATGCCTGGGTTCTTTTGTCACCCCCCCCCCCATTCCAGCACCAGACGCCTGGGTTCCCTCCCCGTCCCGGAGCCCCAGTGCTCCCCACCTCCTCGGTCTCCGCCGAGCGGCGCGTGGCCCAGACGAATTCCATGACGGCCACAAAGACGGCAACGACGAGTCCGCAGATGAGAACCACAAAAATGCCCCCGATGTTCTCCATGCCCAGGCCTGGGGGGAGAGACGGGGTCAGGGAGGGCTGGCTACACCCCCCCACACACACTGCCAGCCCCCCCCAGCTGGGCCTGCAGCGCCCCCCGGCCCCCCTCACCTTTGGCCCGATGATCCTGCTCCTTGGGGCACTTGCCCCCTTCCCACCACTTGCGCTTGAGGATCTCGAGTCGGTTGTTCTCCTGCAGCTGCAGAATGGCCAGCGTGATCTCGTCCCGGAACGGGGAGCCTGGGGAACGGGGGGTCAGGACACTGCGGGCACGGGGGGGCTGCCCCCAGCCTGGCCCCATGGAATAGCCCTGCCCCCCAGCTGCCTTTCCGCCCCCCAGGACCCCCCAAGAGAACAGCCTCGGCCCGCCCTGTCCCCTAGAACCCCCAAGAGAACAGCCTCTGCCCCCCACATGGCCTGCTCTGCCCCCCTGCAAGCCACTGCCCCCTGCGAGCCCCCAAGGGAGCAGCGGGTCACTGACCCACGGGTGGTCTCCGAGCTGTGTGGTCGTGTCCCTTCCCAGGCGGGTCTGTGCGGGCCGCAGGCACCGGGAGTCCCCCCAGCGGTATCGGGCGGGTCGGCACCTCCCTGGCACGGTAAAAAGGCCCCCGCTGCCCCCTCGGCCCCTTCTCGCGGGCAGCGGGATGTGGAACGGACACGAGCGGGGAGGTCAGGAACGTCTGTTCTCCTGCGAGTGCCGTGCGTCTCCGTGACAGTCTCCCTCCCCGTGAGGCGACCCCCCGGCCCTCATGCGGCAGCTCTGCGGCGGGCTCAGCCCCCCGGGCCTGCATGGACGACCAAGTGACACCCGGCACATGTCCAGCCAGGACCTGGCTGCCGAGCCCTGGCAATCCTGGCGTGCGCCGTCGAGAGTGGGAGCGAGACCTTTGCCAGGTCGCAGCCTGGGACAAGTGGGTGGTTCTAGGTTTTTCCAGTGGGTTGCATGTAGGGGGTGGGACTCAGTTTCCCTGGGTGTTACTGGTTTAACGAGGGGAGGGGAGAGGGAGTGTGTTTTGCAGAGGACCAGAGAGAGGACTTGGGGAGCCAGCCAATGGCCGGGAGGATGGATACCCCAGCGACTGGTGACCTGGCGACCTGATGACCCGGAGACCCAGCTCAGGAGTCACAGCCGGTTCTAGCCAGTGGGAGGACAATGGGCTGCGGGGACCCCGGTGACCTGACCAGCCGGTTCCAGCCAGAGGGGCCAGAGGACAGAAGAGGGGAGAGGAGGCCCCAGTTTACGACCCTGTTTACCTGGAGAGAAGACAATGGACAGAGGCGGGGCTTGGGGCCGGGGATCTCAGATGCCCAGCTGAGGAGCAGGGGGGCTCTGGGCTGGAGAGGGGGAGCAGGCAGAGCCCACCTGGATGCAGGGAGACTGGGATGTGCTGGGCTGAGGGAGGCCAGGCCTGAGGCCGGAGAGTTTCCTGTGCTGGGTTCAGACGCTCAATAAACCTCCTGTGTTATGCTGGCTGAGAGTCGCTCCGGGCTAGAGAACGGGACGGGTGGGGGGCCCGAGTGAGTGGACTCCCTGAGGGCAGACAGACGTGCTAAGGCTCAGAGAGGTGCGGCTCCAGGAGGTGGAGGGGCCTGACCCTGGGAGAGAGTGGACCCCCGAGAAGGGCTGTCGCCCTGAAGGGGGTTCCCCCCACGGACCGCATGGGGCCAGGAGTGGGCCCGACCTGGGAGTCCGTGACAGCCCATGCGGATGCAGGACATGATGCAATAAGAGATTCTCTGGGCTGACTCGGTTCCCTTCCATCCTGTCCGTAGCAGCGACGGAGACTTGAGCAGACTTTCGCTGTACAAAGCCGGTGCCCGGCTGACGTCCGGAGTCTCTGTTCTCCCGGCTTCGGACAGAGCCCGGAAGAAAACCTCCCGGGTCCTGCGCCCACCGTAGGGATGTGGGCAGAGTCGTACCTTGGCCTGATGAACAGCGCGGGACCCGGATCTCCGAGACTCCCCGGCCGAAGGAACGGCCACCAGGAACCCTCATCGGCTTTGCCAGACGTGCCGCTCTGACTGGCGGGTTCCTGCTCCCCAGGACGGGACTCGGAGCCGCGCCCAGCCACGGAGCCGCCTCGCCGCCCGGTGACGGGTCCCGCGGTCCGGGCCGAGCCCGCGGCCATGGGGCTGGTTGGCTGACGGGTGCATCTATCGACAGGTCTAGCAGGGGCTGCCCTGGCCCGGAGCAGAGCCATGGGAGAAGGGGCACGGGGAAAAGGCCTCGCGCAGTCTCCCTCCCCGTGGCACACGGATGGCGTCTGAGAGAGAGCCGGGCCTGTGTCCCGGATACAAGCAAACCTGGGGGCATTTCCTGCCTGGCCGCAGCTGGGTCCACGTGGGGGAGAAGCCGGGTCTCCAGGTGTCCGGG
Organism: Actinemys pallida; assembly: GCA_023634205.1. Lineage (NCBI taxonomy): Eukaryota > Metazoa > Chordata > Testudines > Emydidae > Actinemys > Actinemys pallida. The sequence goes on along the minus strand of JALMGD010000039.1, from coordinate 484,642 downwards.
CGAACGGGCCAGGCGTGAGCATTGGGGATCTGTGAGCCCGGCCGGGAAAGGGCCTCGGGTGAACCCCAATCCTGGCCCTGCCACGTCGCGATCGGATTGTCCGTACAGGCCGACGTGCCGCTCTGAGCTCGGTGACGCTAATTCCTCCTGGGTCTGGGGGGGTCCCCTCCCGTCCCGTCCCGTCGGTGAGCAGCGCCACTGCCGGGGCAGTGTGAGCGCCAGCCTGGGACACGCCCCGACGTAGCCACGACTGGAGGGGCTGCCTCTGAGCCACATAAGTCCCACGTTCCCCCGGAGCGTCCGGCAGTCCCTGGCTGTGGTGATGGGACGTCCCAGAGCCTGGGTGCTGTGAAGCCCTGAAGCGGTTCTCCTGGATCCAGCCGGGAACCACCCCTACGATGCGTCCCAAGCCGGCGAGACCCACAAGCGCCTCCCCCGTATGCCAGGGCCGGGCAGACCCGCGCATCCCCTCCCGGGCCAGCCCCCCTGCGGTGTCTGGGCAGCGAGCGATGCTGTGGGGTTGGGCCCCGTGAGGAGGCAGGGGGTGCTGCACCCCCATTGCTGGCTTGCCCAGGACCGGGACCTGTCCCCCGGAGCTGGCCCTTGTGGGTCACAATTCGGGGCAGATGGTGCTGGGAGGGCAGGCTCCTCTCCATGGCTCGCCCTAGGTGGGGCATCTGCGGGCACCTTCCCGGGGCCAACCAGTCAATGCCCCTTTGGGAGCAGCCTGGCGCTGGTTCCTTGGCCTCGGGACCGGGCGGGGGGTCTGCTACAGGAGGCCGGGGCTCGGGCTGCCGCTCCCATGAGGGGGAATTTGAGTCTGTCCCTCTCCTAGGTTCTGGGTTTAAAGTTCTTACAGAGCCGGCGCCGGACTGTGGCCCTGTCCCAGGCGTGTGGGACCCTGGTCTGCGCTGCCGGAAATCCCGCAGCCCCGGGCGCGATCCAGCTCCGTATTCCAGCCCAGACTGCGCCGGAACCGCCAAGGGGGGGTCGCTTGCGTCCCAGCAACCAGGCGGCGAGAAGGGACCGAGGGGCAGCGGGGGCCCTTTTACCGCGCCAGGGAGGTGCCGCTCCGGGGGGCACCAGAGCCGACCCGTTGGATACCGCTGGGGACGACGCCCAGCGCCAGCGCCCACAGACCCGCCTGGGAAGGGACATGAGCTCCCAGCTCGGAGACCAGCCTCTGCCCCCCATCCCCGTCCTCCGGAGAAACCAGCCTGACCCCAACAACCCCCCGTCCCAGCCCCATTTGGAGGAACACCCTCGGCCCCCCATACCTCCCCGCACACAGCCCTGACCTGTCTCTTCCCCTGAGACACCCCTAGAAGAGAGACCCCTCCCCGCAAGCCCCCCACCAGCCCCCAGGAGTCGCTGATGCAGGCCCCCCCGGGGCAGGGACGGAGCCCCCCAGCCCCCGCCCAGCCCCCGCCCTACCCAGGGGCAGGCCGATGCCGTAGCCTTTGGTGTCCAGCAGCCCCCCGATCTGGGTGAGGTTGCAGTTGCGGCGCCGGTGATACTCGTTCATGGTGGACTCCAGCAGGAAGGCGTATCTGGAATTCAGCACCCGGGCGATTCCCTCCTCCGTGCTCTTCACGAAGACGCTGGGCTGCTTGGAGTGCATGTAATTCCACATCCGCTGGTAGGTCTGGTACCGCGAGTTCTGCGGGAGGGGAGAGCCGGGCCTGGCACAGCTGCGGGAGCCCCGGGCGGGGCCAGCAGGGGCTGCGGGTCGGGAGTGAGGGGCACTGGCAGGGCTGCGGGGGGCAGGGGCTGCGGGTCGGGAGTGAGGGGCACCGGCAGGGCTGCGGGGGGCAGGGGCTGCAGGTCGGGAGTGATGGGCCCCTGGGGGGGCAGGGGGCTGCAGGTCAGCAGTGAGGGTCACCGGGGGGGGGGGAGAGGGGGCTGCGGGGTCGGGATTGAGGGGCGCCGGGGGGCAGGGGGCTGGGGGTCAGAAGTGAGGGGTGCCAGGAGGGCAGGCGGCTGGGGGTCGGCAGTGAGGGGCGCCGGGGGGCCCGGGGGCTGTGGGTCGGCAGTGAGGGGCGCCGGGGGGGGTGGGGGCTGGGGGTTGGCAGTGAGGGGCGCCAGAGGGCCCGGGGGCTGTGGGTCGGCAGTGAGGGGCGCCGGGGGGGGAGAGGGGGGCTGCGGGTCGCGATTGAGGGGGCGCCAGGGGGCAGGGGCTGGGGGTCGGCAGTGAGGGGCACCGGGGGGGCAGGGGGCTGGGGGTCGGCAGTGAGGGGTGCCAGGGGAAGGCAGGGGGCTGCGGGTCGGCAGTGAGGGGCGCCGGGGGGGCAGGGGGCTGTGGGTCCGCAGTGAGGGGCGCCGGGGGGATAGGGGGCTGGGGGTTGGCAGTGAGGGGTGCTGGGGGGATAGGGGGCTGGGGGTTGGCAGTGAGGGGCGCCGGGTGGCCCGGGGGCTGGGGGGTCGGCAGTGAGGGGGCACCGGGGGGAGTAGGGGGCTGGGGGTCGGGAGTGAGGAGTGCCGAGGGGCAGGGGGCTGTGGGTCGGCAGTGAGCGGCACCGGGGGGAGTAGGGGGCTGGGGGTCGGGAGTGAGGGGCGCCGGGGGGCCGAGGGGCTGTGGGTCGGCAGTGAGGGGCACCGGGGGGAAAGGGGGCTGGGGGGTCGGGAGTGAGGGGCACCGGGGGGGGGGGAAGAGGGGGCTGCGGGTCGGGATTGAGGGGCGCCGGGAGGCAGGGAGCTGGGGGTCGGCAGTCAGGGGCACCGGGGGGGCAGGGGGCTGGGGGTCGGCAGTGAGGGTCGCCGGGGGGGGGGGGAGAGGGGGCTGTGGGTCGGGAGTGAGGGGCGCCAGGAGGCAGGGGGCTGAGGGTCGGCAGTGAGGGGCGCCGGGGGGATAGGGGGCTGGGGGTCGGCAGTGAGGGGGGCCGGGGGGCCGAGGGGCTGTGGGTCGGCAGTGAGGGGCGCCGGGGGGCCGAGGGGCTGAGGGTCGGCAGTGAGGGGCGCCGGGGGGATAGGGGGCTGGGGGTCGGCAGTGAGGGGTGCCGGGGGGCCGAGGGGCTGTGGGTCAGCAGTGAGGGGCACCGGGGGGAGTAGGGGGCTGGGGGTCGGGAGTGAGGGGCGCCGGGGGGCCGAGGGGCTGTGGGTCGGCAGTGAAGGGCGCCGGGGGGCCGAGGGGCTGTGGGTCGGGAGTGAGGGGCGCCGAGGGGATAGGGGGCTGGGGGGTCGGAAGTGAGGGGCGCCTGGGGGCCGAGGGGCTGTGGGTCGGCAGTGAGGGGCACCGGGGGGAAAGGGGGCTGGGGGTCGGGAGTGAGGGGCGCCGGGGGGGTCGAGGGGCTGTGGGTCGGCAGTGAGGGGCGCCGGGGGGCCGAGGGGCTGTGCGTTGGCTGTGAGGGGCGCCGGGGGGCCGAGGGGCTGAGGGTCGGCAGTGAGTGGCACCGGGGGGGCCGAGGGGCTGGGGGTCGGCAGTGAGGGGCGCCGGGGGGATAGGGGGCTGTGGGTTGGGAGTGAGGGGCGCCGGGGGGAAAGGGGGCTGGGGGTCGGCAGTGAGGGGCACCGGGGGGGCCGAGGGGCTGGGGGTCAGCAGTGAGGGGCGCCGGGGGGATAGGGGGCTGTGGGTTGGGAGTGAGGGGCGCCGGGGGGATAGGGGGCTGTGGGTCGGCAGTGAGGGGCGCCGGGGGGCCGAGGGGCTGTGCGTTGGCAGTGAGGGGCGCCGGGGGGGCCGAGGGGCTGTGCGTTGGCAGTGAGGGGCGCCGAGGGGCCGAGGGGCTGAGGGTCGGCAGTGAGGGGCGCCGAGGGGCCAAGGGGCTGAGGGTCGGCAGTGAGTGGCACCGGGGGGCCGAGGGGCTGGGGGGTCGGCAGTGAGGGGCGCCAGGGGGATACGGGGCTGTGGGTCGGCAGTGAGGGGCACCGGGGGGAAAGGGGGCTGGGGGTCGGCAGTGAGGGGCGCCGGGGGGGCCGAGGGGCTGGGGGTCAGCAGTGAGGGGCGCCGGGGGGATAGGGGGCTGGGAGTGAGGGGCGCCGGGGGGATAGGGGGCTGTGGGTCGGCAGTGAGGGGCACCGGGGGGAAAGGGGGCTGTGCATTGGCAGTGAGGGGCGCCGGGGGGCCGAGGGGCTGAGGGTCGGCAGTGAGGGGCGCCGGGGGGAAAGGGGGCTGGGGGTCGGCAGTGAGGGGTGCCGGGGGGCCGAGGGGCTGAGGGTCGGCAGTGAGGGGCACCGGGGGGAAAGGGGGCTGGGGGTCGGCAGTGAGGGGCGCCGGGGGGAAAGGGGGCTGGGGGTCGACAGTGAGGGGCGCTGGGGGGCCGAGGGGCTGGGGGTCGGCAGTGAGGGGCACCGGGGGGCTCCAGGGCTCACCTGGAAGAAGGTCATGGTGGAGCCGGCGTGGATGGTGCCGTACTCGATGTTGGTCTGGTCGGCCAGGTCGTCGGCGGACTCGACCGGCACCTCCATGCGCTGCAACCGTCAGGAAGGCCGCCAGGTTGGCCGTGTAGGACGAGATGATGATCAGCGTGAAGGCCCACCTGGCAGAGAGGCCACGGGGTCAGGGACCAGCCCCCAAGACCCCCAGAGCGCAGGGCTCCAGCCCCCCAAGACTCCCTGCTGCCCCCCGAAACCCTCGCTGCCACCCCCAAAGCACGGGGCTCCAGGCCCCCCTCCAGCCCCCCGGCACTCACCAGACCCCGCTGACGCAGCGCGTGGACAGGGCCCGGGGCAGCACCTCGGAGCCCTGCTGCATGAAGCCGCCGATGGGGAACCAGAGGCTGTTGCCGAGGCTGTACTGGTTCTCCAGGACGTGGGGGCGGCCCCGCAGGCAGGGGTGGGGGTTGTACCACTCGTACGGGCTCAGCCTGGGGGACAGGGGCAGTGAGTGGGGGGGCGCTGGGCACCCTGCTGCCCCCCGTCCCTGCCGCCAAGTCCCCGTCCCCCCACATCCCTGTTCCCCACGTACCCCTCCCCCGTCCCTGCCACCACGTCCCCGTCCCCCCAACCCCCACATCCCTGTTCCCCCCGTCCCCCTCCCCCGGCATGTCCCCGTCCCCCCATCACTGTCCCCCAGTCCCCCCTGCCCCCGTCCCTGCCCCCCCGTCCCTGCTGCCATGTCCCCCTCCCCGCTGCCCCACGTCCCCCCTGCCCCCCATCCCTGTCTCCCACGTCCCCCTCCCCCATCCCATCCTCCCATTGCTGTCCTCCCGTCCCTACTGCCCCCCGTCCCCGTTGCCCCCGTCCCTGCCCCCACGTCCCCCCACGTCCCCACTGCCCCACGTCCCTGTTCCCCACATCCCCCTCCCCCGTCCCCGCCGCCCCCATCCCTGTTCCCCACATCCCCACCTCCCTGCTGGCCCCCCCTGTTCCCCATCCCCGCCGCCCCCACCCCATTCCCCCATCGCTGTCCCCCCCATCCCCCTGTCCCCCACATCCCCATCCCCCGTCCCCACCGCCCCGTCCCCCCCGTCCCTGTCCCCCATGTCCCTGCCGGCCCCCACATTCCTGTCCCCATCCCGTCCTCCCCATCGCTGTCCCCCCGTCCCTGCCCCCCATGTCCCTGCTCGCCCCCCTACATCCCCCCACCCCCCACCTAGCCCCCCACTGTCCTGCCCCAGCCCCCCGGAACCCAGCCCCCCACTCGTCCCATTACCGGGCAGCCAGGAAGAGGACGCAGCTGACGGCCAGGTAGGCCAGGAGCATGAAGAGCCAGACGGCCGGCGAGAAGGGGTCCAGGAAGGAGAAGTAGCCGGGCTTGCGGCCCTAGAGAGGGGGAGACGGGGGGGCTGAGCATCCCCCTGGGACTGAACCCCCCCAGACCCCCCTCCCTCTGGGAGCTCCCCCCCATCTGAGTGTCCCCCTTGGTCTGAAGCCCCCCAGCCCCCCGGACTCCCCCCGTGGCCTCCGGGTCCCCCCAGACCCCCCCCGTACCCCCGTACCATGTGCACCCGGTAGAGGATGCTGATCCCTAGCGTCATGAAGGGTTTGGAGAAGTCGATCACTTTTCCGCCGTGATGGTGAAGGCGGCTACGGCCAGGTCGGCCTTCTGCAGAGAGAGCCGGGGGTGAGAGGGGCCCCCCAACTCCCCACTGCTCCTGATCCTCCCGCTGCCCCCTGACCCCCCACTTCCCCCCGACCCCCCCCCTGCCCCCTGCCCCCCTGCCCCCCCCACTGCCTCCTGAGTGCCCCCGACCCCCCCGCTGCCCCCTGTGACCCCCCACTGCCCCCACTGCCCCCTGCCCCCTCCGCTGCCCCCTGTGACCCCCCTGCTGCTCCCCGACCCCCCACTGCCCCCTGTGACCCCCCACTGCCCCCACTGCCCCCTGCCCCCTCCGCTGCCCCCTGTGACCCCCCTGCTGCTCCCTGACCCCCCACTGCCCCCTGTGACCCCCCACTGCCCCCCCGCTGCCCCTGACCCCCCACTGCCCCCAACCCCCCCAACACCCCCTGTGACCCCCCCCCCACTGCCCCCCACTGCCGCTCCTCCCCCCACACTGCCCACCTGACACCCCACTGCCCCCTCCCATCGCCAGGTCGGCCTCGTGCAGCGAGAACCACCCCACCCCCCCACGCCCCGGGGCCGTACCCGGTTGACGAGCTCGCCCACCATGCCGGTCCAGGAGCCGTTGGCCTCGGGTGCCCCGTACAGCCCGTCCTCCACCAGCCGCAGCTGGAAGCGGAACTTGAGGATCCCGGCGAGTTCGTGGAGCATGTCGACGCAGAATCCCTCGTACTGCTCCCCGGCACCCGCCGGGGCCTGCGCCCCAGCCCTGCGCATCACGTAGGGGTTCTCCTGCGGGGGCGGGGGGTCAGTGCCGGCTGCGAGCTTCCCCAGCGGTGCCCTGCGGCTCTGTGAGCTTCCCCGCACAGTGCCCTGCGAGCTTCCCCCCAGCGGAGCCCTGCGGCGCTGTGAGGTTCCCCAGATAGTCCGGAGGCAGCCCCCGCCCCACCCTTGGGCTTCCCGCAGACCCCCCCCCCCCCGTGCCGGGCTCCCCCCCCGTGCCGGGCTCACCAGGATGGTGGTGACAATGAGGGTCTTGTTCGCCAGGCTCTCGGAGACGTCCATGGCCAGCGTGGTGGCGTTCATGGCCAGCGTCCTGTTCGAGTGCCACACGCCAATCTGCGGAGAGGGCACAGGCTGGGCAGGAGCGGGAAGGGGCCATGGGCTGACTGCGGAGCTAGGGGCCCATGGGGCTCAGCGGGGTGGGGGTGACAAAGTGGGAATCTTTCATATTTTGGATGACTACTGTGTGTGCCTCGGTTTCCCGATGTGGTGCCTGGTTACTAGGTGTGTGGGGGGGTGTTTTCTGCCCAGACCCAGAGCTCCAGGCCTGGGGCTACGGGTCTCCAGGGTCCTAGTGAGGCAGGGCTCTGGGGCCAAGGGGGGGTTTCTTCATCTTGTTATATTGCATGTGAGTCTTACTGTCCTGTACTAATACGGGCCGTGCCTCAGTTTCCCTGTGTGCTGCACCCATATCTCAAGGGTGGGAATTAGGGGGGGGTGTTGCTGAGGTCCTGGGGCAGGTGAGGCTGCCCAGCTGTTTGCACCTGTGTAACCGGAGACCCGGGAGGGGTGTGTGACCAGGTGACACCTTTGGCCCGGGATGAGAGAAGTGGGGCAGGGGAGGCTGGATGCTCCGGGGTCAGACCCAGGAGGTGAAGCCGTGTGAGCTCCGTGCCCTGAAGACAGTCTGCTCCGAGGAGAGGAGGCTCCCCAGAGTCCTGCCTGGCTTTGTGGGGAGCAGTTCCAGAGCATCGCCCCGTGACAGGCTCTTCCTGGGGGTCCCAGGGGTGAGGGGTTTCCCCAGAGGTCCCGGGGGTGGTGGGTCCCAGAAGACGATGGCCCGGACACTTGGGTACCCGGGGGCCGGCCCTCCGCAGGACGCCGGGCGGGGTGAGCAGCTGGAGGGACGAAGGGCTGGGAGGGGCGGGGGGGTGGCTGGATGGGGTCTCACGGGGGCGGGGGCAGGGCCGCCCCAGCCGGACTGTGCTGTAATTTCCCTTCTCCGGGGTCGCTCCGGGCATTCGACGCTGTGTCCGGACCTCCAAGAACCCGCCCGGGTCACTGCCGCCTCGGGGGTGGGGTCACGGCTCCCGCTGGGGGGGTGAGTCTCCCCCAATGTCCCACCCAGGGGGACGCGCTGCAGGGGGCTCCCGGCCTGGCCCAGGGGGCTGCAGGCTCCGAGGGTCGGCCCTGGGGGCGGGACTGACCCCAGTGACGTGAGCCCCAGGAGTGGCACAGGGAAGGGGTCCCCCAGGGATGGTCCCAGAGCCGGGCGACAGGCTGTTGGGGGGTGCAGGAGCCATGGGGCTGGTCCTGGGGGGTTGAGGAGGGCTAGGTTTATTCGGGGGGCTGTGGGAAGATGGGGGTGCCAGGGATATAGGGAGGCTGGGGTGTCTGGTGGTGCAGGGGGCTGTGCGGAGGGTTACGGGGTGCTGGGGGCATTGGGGAGCCCTGGGCAGAGCTGGGGACATTGGGAGGTGTGGGGGCTCTAGGGAAAGCTGGGAGTTTGGGGGGGCTGGGGAGAGCTGGGGGGACACTGGGGGCCGGGGAGGGCTGAGAGGCCGGGGGGGCCGGGGGCGGTGGGGACCGGGGAGGGCTGAGAGGCTGGGGGGGGCCGGGAGGCGCCGGGAGCTCTGGGAGCGCTGGGGGCCGGGGGGACTGGAGGACGCTGGGGGGCCGGGGAGGGCTGAGAGGCCGGGGGGGCTGGGGGCTCTGGGGGCTCTGGGGGGCGCTGAGAGGCCAGGGGGGCTGGGAGGCGCTGGGCACCGGGGGCGCTGGGGGCCGGTGGGCTGGGGGCGCTGGAGGCCGGGGGGTCGGGGGTCTCACCTCGCGGTGCCCGTCCCGCGCCTTCTCCAGGATGCGCAGGGTGTAGTTGGTTCGCTGCCCCTTGCTGTTGAACTCCACGTGCCCCGTCAGCCCGTCATACTCGACCTGCCCCGGGGCAGACAGACAGAGGGACAACGTGAGGGGGACGAAGAACACAGAGCAGGGCCGGGGGGCCGGGGGAACCTTGCCTGGGGGGGGGCCAGCCCCAGTGGGAGCAGTCAGTGGGGTGCCCTATGCCCCCCCTTGCGGGTCCCTCCCGGGGCGCTCAGCAGAGCTGGGCTGGGGTCAGTAGGCTCCAGAGTGAACGCCCTCGGGGGGGCGGGGGGTCCCCGGGGGGGCACTCACCATGCGCAGGTAATTCATGAGGCTGGTGCCGTGCTGCCAGATGCTGGCTGAGGTGCAGGCCAGCGGCCGGACCCCGATCTCCTGGCTCCGGTTCAGCTCCCGCACGGCCCCCACCACCACGTGCACCGCGTCGAAGAGCAGCGCCGCCGAGAGCTGGGGGGCCGGGGGGCACAACGTTACACCTTCCCCCTTCCATGCCTGGGGGCCCCCAGCGTCCCCCAATCCCCCAACACCCACAACCCCTCCCCCAGCGTCCCCCAATCCCCCCAACTCCCCCACACCCCAACCCCTCCCCCAGCGTCCCCAATCCCCCCAACTCCCCCACACCCCAATCCCTCCCTCAGCGTCCCCCAATCCCCCCAACACCCACAACCCCTCCCCCAGTGCCCCCCCAACACCCACACACCCCTCCCCCAGCATCCCCCAATCCCCCCCAACACCCACAACCCCTCCCCCAGCGTCCCCCAATCCCTCCAACACCCACAGCCCCTCCCTCAGCGTCCCCCAATCCCCCCAACTCCCCCACACCCCAACCCCTCCCCCAGCGTCCCCCAATCCCCCCAACTCCCCCCACACCCTAACCCCTCCCCCAGCGTCCCCCAATCCCCCCAACTCCCCCACAACCCCAACCCCTCCCTCAGCGTCCCCCAAACCCCCCAACACCCACAACCCCTCCCCCAGTGCCCCCCCCAACACCCACAACCCCTCCCCCAGCATCCCCCAATCCCCCCAACACCCACAACTCCTCCCCCAGCGTCCCCCCAATCCCTCCAACACCCACAACCCCTCCCTCAGCATCCCCCAATCCCTCCAACACCCACAACCCCTCCCCCAGCGTCCCCCAATCCACCTAACTCCCCCACACCCCAACCCCTCCCCCAGCGTCCCCCCAATCTCCCCAACTCCCACACACCCCAATCCCTCCCTCAGCGTCCCCCAATCCCCCCAACACCCACAACCCCTCCCCCAGCGTCCCCCAATCCCCCCAACTCCCCCACACCCCAACCCCTCCCCCAGCGTCCCCCAATCCCCCCAACTCCCCCACACCCCAACCCCTCCCCCAGCGTCCCCCAATCCCCCCAACTCCCCCACCCCTCCCCCCCACACCCCAACCCCTTCCCCAGCACCCCCCAATCTCCCCAACACCCACAACCCCTCCCCCAGTGTCCCCCAATCCCCCCAACTCCCCCACACCCACAACCCCTCCCCCAGCATCCCCCAATCCCCCCAACACCCACAACCCCTCCCCCAGCGTCCCCCAATCCCCCAACACCCACAACCCCTCCCCCCACAACCCAACCCCTTCCCCAGCACCCCCCCAATTCCCCAAACACCCCCCACCCCTCCCCAGTGTGCCCCAATCCCCCCAACTCCCCCACCCCTCCCCACACACCGCAACCCCTCCCCCCAGCGTCCCCCAATCCCTCCAACACCCACAACCCCTCCCTCAGCATTCCCCAATCCCCCCAACTCCCCCACCCCTCCCCACACACCCCAACCCCTCCCGCAGCATCCCCCAATCCCCCCAACTCCCCAACCCCTGCCCCAGCACCCCCCAAACACCCCAACCCCTCCCCCAGCGCCCCCCAATCTCCCAAACACCCCACCCCCTCCCCCAGAACCCCAATCTCCCAAACACCCCCATTCCTTCCCCACACCCCAACTTTTCCCCCAGTGCCCCAATCCCTCAAACACCCCACCCCTCCCCCCAGTGCCCCCAATCGCTCCCCAGCAAGGGGCTCCCCCATGCCCCCCATTCATACTTTATCTTCCTCAAACTAGGGGTCCCCCAGCTGCCCCCCATTGGTCTCCCCCCGATGCCAATCACAGGGCCCCTGGCTCAGGGACGCCCCCACGTCCTGCCACAGCCCTAAACAAACAGCCCCCATCCCCTTGCGGGGGGCATGTGGAGTCTGGGGGGCATGAGCCCAGAGAGGGCAGGGAGGGTGGGGCCTGCGGGGGCAGTAGCCTGGAGCGGGCAGGGCTGGGGTCCCGGGGGGCAGGGCGGGGGGGGGGGCTCACCATGGGCCCGGGGAAGGGCTCACCATGGGCCTGGAGGGCAGGCCGGGGGGCTCACCGTGGTGCCGGGGAAGGGCCAGGGGTCCGGGGGGGCTCACCGTGGGGCTGGGGAAGGGGCCGGGGGGGCAGGCCGGGGGTCTCACCGTGGGGCCAGGGAAGGGCCGGGGGGCAGTCTGGGGGCCGGGGGGCTCACCGTGGGGCCGGGGAAGGGGCTGGGGGGCAGGCTGAGAGCTGGGGGGTCTCACCGTGGGGCCGGGGGGCAGGCTGGGGGCCGGGGGGCTCACCGTGGGGCCGGGGAAGGGGCTGGGGGGGCAGGCTGAGAGCTGGGGGGTCTCACCGTGGGGCCGGGGGGCAGGCTGGGGGCCGGGGGGGCTCACTGTGGGGCCGGGGAAGGGGTGGGGGGCAGGCCGGGGGCCCGGGGGGTCTCACCGTGGGGCCGGGGAAGGGCCGGGGGCAGGCTGGGGGCCGGCGGGGCTCACTGTGGGGCCGGGGATGGGGCGGGGGGCAGGCCGAGGGCCGGGGGGGCTCACCGTGGGGCCGGGGAAGGGGCTGCGCTCGCAGGTCTCACGCCAGGACATGTTGAGGCTCCGGACGAAGTCGGGGTAGAAGCGGTGGCTGGTGTTGAGCAGGGAGAAGCCCAGGACGGTGGAGTGATCGTCCAGCACCTCGTCTAGCCGCAGGCTGGGGAAATCCTGCAGGGGGGCCGCAGCCGAGGGTCAGACCCATGCGGGGCAGCGGGTGGAAGGGGGGGCCCGGATAGTGGGGGGCTGCGGGGAGAGGGGCCCCCAGCGAGTGGGGGTCTGCAGGTCGGGAGGGGGGGCCCCGACAGCTCGGCAGCGCTGGGGGCTGCGGGTCGGGAGGGGGGGCCCCGGCGAGTGGGGGGGCCCCAGCGAGTGGGGGGTTGTGGGTCAGGAGGGGGGCCCCGACTACTGGGGGGCTGCGGGTCAGGGGGGGCCCTGGCGAGTGGGGGGCTGCGGGTCGGAAGGGGGGAGCTGCAGGTTGGGATGGGGGCCCCAGCGAGTGGGGGGAATGTGGGTCGGGAGGGGGGCCCCCAGTGAGTGGGGGACTGCGGGTCAGGTGGGGGGCCCCGGCGAGTCGGGGGCTGCGGGTTGGAAGGGGGGGCCCCGGCAGGACAGGTTCCCCGGGTGCCGTGGCCGGGGGGTGGCTAATGGCCGGGGGTCACGGGCATGTGAGCCAGCCCAGACCCCCTGCAGCGCAGGGCCCCCCGGCCGCGCCCCGGCTCACCATGGTGGTCAGGATGTATTTGTAGAAGGCCGAGGTCATGCCCAGCTCCGAGGCCTGCCAAAGAACCGGAGAGTTAGAGCCTGGCGCTGCGAGCTTCCCCCAGCAGTGCCCCCAGCGGGGACCCTGGCGCTGCGAGCTTCCCCCAGCAGTGCCCCCAGCGGGGACCCTGGCGCTGCGAGCTTCCCCCAGCAGTGCCCCCAGCGGGGACCCTGGCGCTGCAAGCTTCCCCCCAGCAGTGCCCCTAGTTGGGACCCTGGCGCTGCGAGCTTCCCCCAGCAGTGTCCCCAGCCGGGACCCTGGCGCTGCGAGCTTCCCACAGCAGGGACCCTGGCACTGCGAGCTTCCCCCCAGCAGTGCCCCTAGTTGGGACCCTGGCGCTGCGAGCTTCCCCAGCAGTGCCTGGCTCGTCACCTTCTTGAGGACGAGGTAGGAGAGGGAGGCGTTGGCGTCCACGATGATGGTCGAGATCTTGTCGTCCCGAATCTCCTTGAGCAGCGGCGTCGGGTCGTGGGCGTCGTCCAGCATCCGGATCGACAGCGTCTCCTTGGAGATGAGGAACTGGCGCACGAGCTCCTCCAATCGCAGCAGACCTAGAGGGGGCGGGACGAGCAGGGTCAGCCCCTGCAGCACGGTGCCCCCCTCTGGCCCCCCCTTCCCCCCGCCCCATGGCGACCCCTGCTGACCCCTCTGACGCCCGCCCCATGGCGCCCCCTGCCAAATCCTTCCACTCTCTGCCCCATGGCGCCCCCCTCTGACCCCCGCCCCATGGCGCCCTCTGCCAACTCCTTCCACTCTCTGCCCCATGGCGCCCCCCTCTGACGCCCGCCCCATGGCGCCCCCTGCCAACTCCTTCTACTCTCTGCCCCACGGCGCCCCCCTCTGACCCCTTTCCCATGGCCCCCCCCTGCCAACTCCTTCCACTCTCTGCCCCATGGCGCCCCCCTCTGACCCCCGCCCCATGGCGCCCTGCCAACTCCTTCCACTCTCTGCCCCATGGCACCCCCCCTCTGACCCCCGCCCCATGGCGCCCCTGCCAACTCCTTCCACTCTCTGCCCCACGGCGCCCCCCCTCTGACGCCCGCCCCATGGCGCCCTCTGCCAACTCCTTCCACTCTCTGCCCCATGGCGCCCCCCTCTGACCCCCACCCCATGGCGCCCCCTGCCAACTTGTGACGGAGCAGGGAGCGGGGCAGATTTGACCTGGGAATGTAGCCTGGGAGTTACATTGGGCTACCTGAGCTGTAACCTGAGCCAGGACGGGGGGTGGGAGAAGTGACACCTTCTGCCCCAGAGACGGAGACGGACAAAGGAGAGGAGGGGGGGGGGGGGCGGAGAGAGCTGCTGGAGGGATTTGGGAGTTTTTCAGTTTTGCGCTGGGAGGTGCAACGCAGGGAACCCCAAGCTGGGGTCTAAGCTCCCTGCGCTCCCCAAAAGCACTTGATTGAGGGGTCCTGGTTGTATCTACAAGCTCTGCTGTAGACTGTGTTCCTGTTATCCAATAAACCTTCCGCTTTACTGGCTGGCTGAGAGTCACGGGGAATCGCAGGAAGCCGGGGGTGCAGGGCCCTGAGTCCCCCATACTCCGCGACAACTGGTGGGAGCGGTGGGATCTACTGCACCCCGTGGACGGCGCTTCCTGCAGTAAGTGACTGGGGAGCAGTAAAACGAAGGGGGATCGACGGGGACCAGATGGGCTGAAGAGTCAGAGAGAGACGGTTTCAGGGGGCGATTAACCCCTGGGAGTGTGTGACCAGTGAGAAGAACTTTTGCAGTAACAGGGTCCCCTGGGGGATCGCAGCGAGCGGTCCCGGGGCGGAGGAGTCTGCAGCTCGACCCTGGCAGAGAGGTGGTGACCTGAAGAAGGGCTGGCACACTAGGGGTCCCCCTGGAACGGTGGAAAGCGGAGAGCACAGGCCGGCGAGTGGCCAGCAGGAGGATGTCTGCTAAACGCCTTAAGAGCGACCTGGTGGAGCTGTGCAGGCAGAGGGGGCTGCGCATTGGGAGGTCCACCAAAGAACAGCTCATTGCCCAGCTGGAGGAGAGGGATCGCTTGGATGAACCGAGCCCGGTCCCTGAGAGAAGCCGCCTGGCGGATGCAACGTGGGCCCCGGGGCCTGACCTGGCTGGGAGGGGTCAGACTGCTGCCGAGGACATCCCGAGACCCTGCCGACCTATACCTAGGGGAGGGGTTGGGGAAAGCCCAGCCAATACCGAGGGCACCCTGACCCTGGCAGCCAGCAGGGGATCCTCCCGGCGGAGCTCCCCGTCCCGGGAGCCGATGCGACTGGAATGTGACAGGGAGCTGAGACTGAAAGAGCTCGAGTTAAGGCAGCAAGAACTGAAGCAGGAGCGGGAAGAGAAGGAGAAACAACGTCAACATGAGCGGGAAGAACGGGAAAAACAGCGTCAGCATGAGGAGAAACAACGTCAGCATGAGCTGGAACTGGCCAGGCTGAGGAGCAGTGGGGCCCTGGCTGCGGTGAGCGAGGGGGGACCCAAGACTGCAAAGAGCTTTGATAAGTGCTTCCTGGCCCAGCGTAAGGAGGGGGAGGACATGGATACCTTCCTGACGGCCTTTGAGAATACCTGCGAGCTGCTCCAGGTTGACCCTGCAGACAGGCTCCAGTTTCTCATCCCCTCACTGGACTCCACAGCCGTGGAGGTGTACAGCCGACTGAAAGGGGCGGAGACAGGGGACTACGAACTGTTCAAAAAGGCCCTGCTCCGCGAGTTTGGGCTGACCCCTGAGATGTACCAGAAAAGGTTCCGGAGTCAGCGTAAAACCCGTGAGGTCACATACCTACAACTAGCCAACCGGGCGCAGGGGTATGCCCGCAAGTGGACAGCTGGGGCCCAAACTATGGAGGACCTGCTTGACCTAGTCGTACTGGAGCACGTGTATGAGCAGTGCCCATCCGACCTGAGGCGATGGTTGATGCACCAAAAGCCAGAGAACCCGCAGCACGCAGGCCAGCTGGCCGACGAGTTTGTGAACAGTCGGGCAGGGGATAACAGGGAGGAGTCCCAAAGGAACAGGCCCGTCACAACGCAGAGCGAGAGTCACCATGGGACCTCCCAGAGAGGAAATATGGAGAACCCCCACCAAAGGGGAACATCCAGCGTCAGGGCCATCCGACCCGCTCGAGGGGACCCACGGGACATGGGCTGCTATCACTGTGGCCAGAGAGGTCACATACGGGCCCAGTGCCCCAGGCTCAGGGACAGACTGAGCAGACCGAACCCACAGAGGGTTGACTGGGTAGAGACCCAGCCGGGCGAGAGGCAGCATTCCCAGGGAAGGGGGGCTGGCAGAGTACCACCTGCTAAGGAGGGAGGAGAGCCCCAGGCCAGCTCCTCCGGCGGGCTGGATGCTCCAGACTCCGGGTTTTTGGTTTACAGGGTGGGCGCGGGGCTGTCCCTCCGGAGACAGTGCCTTGTTCCCCTGGAGGTGGATGGGAGGAAGGTCAATGGATACTGGGATACGGGCGCAGAGGTGACGCTGGCCCGGCCCGAGGTGCTGGCCCCAGATCGGGTGGTGCCCAACACCTACCTGACCCTGACGGGGGTGGGCGGGACCCCATTCAAGGTGCCCGTGGCAAGGGTACACCTGAAGTGGGGGGTCAAGGAGGGCCCCAAGGACATGGGGGTACACCCGTATTTGCCCACTGAGGTGTTGATGGGGGGGGACCTGGAGGACTGGCCAAGCAACTCCCAGGGTGCCCTGGTTGTGACCCGTAGTCAGAGCCGGCGAGGAGCACTGCGCCCTGGCTTTGGGGAGGGTGCCTTGCCTGAGGCGCAGGACCCTAACCTAGTGGGGAGGGAACGCCCAGGGACACGGCTCAGGGAGGCTGCGGCTTCAGACCCAGCCGGCGAGAGAGAGCAGGTGGCCATCCCTGTCCCAGCTGCTGAGTTCCAGGCCGAGGTGCAGAAAGATCCCTCCTTGCGGAAGATAAGGGACCTGGCAGACCCCAGTGCGGTACAGACCATGGGGAGAGGTGGCCGGAAAAGGTTCCTGTGGGAGAAGGGGTTCCTGTACCGAGAATGGGCTCCCCCAGGGAAAATGGAGTCAGGGGGGATCAGGAGGCAGCTGGTGGTTCCCCAGAAGTTTTGCCGCTAGCTGCTGTACAGGGCCCATGACACCCCCCTCTCAGGGCACCAGGGAATCCGGCGCACCAGCCAGAGGCTGCTAAAGAACTTTTACTGGCCTGGGGTCTTTACCAACGTCCGACAGTACTGCCAATCCTGTGACCCCTGTCAGAGGGGGAGGAAGGCCCGGGACAAGGGGGAAAACGGCTTTAGGACCCTTGCCCAGCGTAGAGGAGCCTTTCCAGAAGGTGGCGATGGACATAGTGGGACCTCTCAGCAAGACGACCCGGTCAGGGAAGAAATACATTCTGGTGGTGGTAGATTTCGCCACCCGCTACCCCGAGGCAGTGCCCTTATCGTCCATCGAAGCAGACACTGTGGCAGATGCGCTGCTGACCATTTTCAGCCGAGTGGGGTTTCCCAAGGAAGTCTTGACGGACCAAGGGTCCAACTTCATGTCGGCCCTACTCCGGTGCTTGGAGAAATGTGGGGTCCGGCACAACTGGGCCTCAGCGTATCACCCCCAATCCAACGGGCTGGTGGAGAGGTTCAACGGGACGCTAAAGATGATGCTAAAAACATTTATGAACCAGCACCCACAGGACTGGGACAAGTACTTACCTCACCTGCTGTTCGCGTACAGGGAGGTACCCCAGGAGTCTACCGGGTTTTCGCCTTTCGAACTGTTATATGGAAGGCGGGTAAGGGGGCCCCTAGACCTGATGAGAGACGAATGGTAGGGGAAGGCCACTCCCGATGGAGAGTCGGTGGTAGAATATGTCCTGACCTTCTGGGAAAGACTTGCCGAGCTCATGGGCCTGGCCAGGGAGAATCTGGCCCAAGCCCAGAGGAAGCAGAAGGTCTGGTATGACCGCATGGTGCGGGCCCGCGCCTTCGCCACCGGGGATCAGGTGATGGTTCTCATCCCCGTGAGGAAGGACAAACTCCAGGCCGCCTGGGAAGGGCCCTTCAAGGTTGTCAAGCAACTAAATGAGGTAAACTATGTGGTGGAGCTGTCGAACCGGGTGCACCACCGCCGGGTGTACCATGTGAGTATGATGAAGCCAGATTACGACAGAGGGAATGTGGTGTTGGCTGTGTGTGGACACTGGGAGGGGCAGGGAGATGACCCTTTAGTAGATCTATTCCCTGAGACAGGAGCTGGTCCCCCCCTGGAATCAATTCCCCTCTCTGATTCCCTGACCCCGGCCCAGCAAGCTGAGATCAGAGGGGTGCTGCATCTGTACCGACGGCTGTTTTCCAACCAGCCTGGACGCACTAATCTGACTGTCCACCGGGTGCAGACAGGATCGCACCCGCCTATAAAATGCTCCCCCTTCCGGGTCACAGGGAAAACTGCTCAGGACCTGGAAAGAGAGGTCGGGGACATGCTGGCTTTGGGGGTGATCCAGCCGTCCTCCAGCCCTTGGGCCTCGCCGGTGGTGCTGGTCCCCAAAAGGGACGGGTCGATCCGGTTCTGTGTGGACTATTGGAAGCTCAATGCCATCACTGTAGCCGATGCCCACCCCATGCCCAGGCCTGACAAGCTCCTAGACAAGCTGGGAGGTGCTCGGTACCTCACCACCATGGATCTTACAAAGGGCTACTGGCAAGTGCCACTGGATGCAGATGCCAGGCTGAAATCGGCCTTCATCGCCCCTCTGGGGCTCTGTGAGTTCCTGACCCTGCCTTTCGGCCTCAAGGGAGCACCGGCCACCTTCCAGCGCCTGGTGGATCAGCTGCTGAGGGGGATGGAGAGTTTTGCCGTGGCGTATATAGACGACATCTGTGTCTTTAGCCAGACCTGGGAGGACCATGTGTCCCAAGTTAGACAAGTGCTGGACCGACTCCAGGAGGCTGGGCTGACCGTAAAACCGGAGAAGTGCAAGGTGGGGATGGCTGAGGTATCCTACCTAGGCCACCGGGTGGGGAGCGGCTGCCTAAAGCCAGAACCAGCCAAAGTGGAGGTGATCAGAGACTGGCCCGCACCACAAACCAAAAAAGCAGGTCCAGGCCTTTATTGGGATGGCGGGGTACTATCGAAGGTTCGTGCCCCACTTTAGCTCCATAGCCGCCCCCATCACTGAGCTGTGCAAGAAGGGGAAGCCAGACAAGGTGGTCTGGACCGAGGAGTGCCAGGAGGCTCTCCGGGCGCTGAAGGAGGCTCTGGTCAGTGGCCCAGTTCTGGCAAACCCAGACTTTGACAAGCCCTTTATGGTGTTCACCGACGCCTCAGACACGGGACTGGGGGCAGTGTTAATGCAGGAGGATGAAAAGGGGGAGAGACACCCCATCGTGTACCTGAGCAAGAAGTTGCTACCCCGGGAGCAGAACTACGCGGCCATCGAGAAGGAATGCCTGGCCATGGTGTGGGCCCTCAAGAAACTAGAGCCATATCTCTTTGGGCAACACTTCACCGTGCACACCGACCACTCTCCCCTGGCCTGGCTGCACCAGATGAAAGGAGCCAACGCCAAGCTCCTGAGGTGGAGCCTGCTCCTGCAGGATTATGACATGGACGTGGTCCATGTGAAGGGAAGTGCCAACCTGATAGCGGACGCGTTGTCCCGGAGAGGGGGCCCTGAACGTCCCCAGGTCACTGGGCAGAGTGACCCCGCTCAGTTCAGTCTCCAAGGGGGGAGAGATGTGAGGGAGCAGGGGAGTTGCATTGGGGATTGGGGACTGCCCTTGCAGGGAGATACCTGAGCTGTAACCTGAGCCAGGAGGGGGGTTGGGAGAAGTGACACCTTCTGCCCGGGAGACGGACAAAGGAGAGGAGGAGCAGAGGGGAGGGGGGAGAGAGCTGCTGGAGGGATTTGGGAGTTTTCAGTTTTGGGCTGGGAGGTGCAACGCAGGGAACCCCAAGCTGGGGTCTAAGCTCCCTGCACTCCCCAAGAGGACCTGATTGAGGGGTCCTGGTTGTATCTACGAGCTCTGCTGTAGACTGTGTTCCTGTTATCCAATAAACCTTCCGCTTTACTGGCTGGCTGAGAGTCACGGGGAATCGCAGGAAGCCGGGAGTACAGGGCCCTGAGTCCCCCACACTCCGTGATACAACCCCCTTCCACTCTCTGCCCCATGGTGCCCTCCTCTGAGCCCCCATCCCCCTCTTCCCCATGGTGCCCCCTCTGATCCCCGCCCCATGGCGCCCCCTGCAAACTCCTTCCACTCTCTGCCCCATGGTGCCCCCCTCTGACTCTCCCATCCCCCCTTCCCCACGGTGCCCCGCTCTGACCCCCGACCCATGGCGCCCCCCGCTGTGCCCCTCACACTCGGCCTTGGCGCAGATGAGGCTGGCCGAGGGGTAGTTGAAGGACTGCAGGATCCGGGCCAGGGCCAGGCTCAGGTCCTCGTTGCTGGGGTAGAGGCTGACAGAGGCGAAGCGAAGATACTGCAGCCGGGGGGTCTCCTCGGGGCCCACCTTCACGTGGGGGATCTGGGGGGAGCGAGAGGGTCAGGACCCGGAGGGGGCGTCGGGCCGGGGGGAAGCACTGGAGATGTGGGGAACAAGGGAGCAGTGGGGTGATGGGGCGCAAGGGGAGGGGCAAGGCTCTCCCCTGGATTCAGGGGGTCCCGCCCACCCCCCATTTACCTCCTTCTCCCCACAGATGTGGCTGACGGTGGCGGCCGAGGCTGGACTCGATGCGGGACCCAGAACCGACACCACCCCTTTGGGCAGGATCTGGCACACTGTGGGGAGAGAGCGTGAGTGGGGAATGCCGGCCAGCCAGGCCCTCACACACCCACCCTCGCACGCGCGCCCACACACGGGCACCTCCCCCACAATCATACCCTTGCACACTCACATGCCACCCCTCACATGTGCACGCTCACCATTGCACACCTACCCTCGCACACGTGTGATCCTGCCCCCGCAAACACACACCCTGCGTACGCTTGCTTGCACACACACACTTACACACAACCCTTGCACACTCACCATTGCATGCCCACCCTCACACATGTGCACTCCTCCCTCCACAAGCATACACGTCCTGCACAATTACCTTTGCACACCCACCCTCACACACATACCCTGACACACTCAGGCTTTCATACACATCCTCCTCTTGCCACAAACATGCATGCCCTGTCCATTCACACTCACATGCTTGTCTGTCCATGAATGCACACTCATCCTTCCACACAGTCCCATCTTTGCACACCCACCTTGCACACTTTTCCTTCCACAAACACGCACCCTCATCTTTGCACATGCCCACTCACCCTCACTCTCCTGCTGTGATGCAGTGGGAATGTTCATAATGTTTCTCTGAATACTGTGGGTGCCTCAGTTTCCCCTGTGTGTCAGGTCCTAGGTGGGGGGCTCAGGGGGTGTGAATGGTGCAGCGACCCGCCCGGCCACGCTCAGAACCTGCTCACCGATGGCTGGAGCTTGGCTCTGCAGAGCCAGCCGGGGGTCCTGGTGCCACCCAGGGGACCTGCTGTCCCGGGCAAGGGGCAAAGCCTGGAGAGGGCAACGGGTCGTGGCTGAGGCTGGGCTGTGGGAAGCGACTCAGTCTCCTGGTCTGGGGGGCACCCGGGGCTCTGGGTCCCCCCCAAACAGACTTTGCTGCAGGTCCCTGGTCTCACAAGCTCTGTTCTATGCTGGGTCCCCACGTTGGGGTCACTCGCTGCCTGGGAGTCGCTGCGGGGGGGCAGGGCCCTTTGGGGGCACATGAGGCTCCCCAGGGCCCCGTCCAGGGGGACTCGCTGCGGGGGGGCCCGGGGTGAGCAGGGAGCCGAACGCTCCGAGGTCGGACCCAGGAGGCCCCGAAGCCGAGCAGGCTCCTGGCCCTGGTGACAGGTGCCCTGTGGGGAGACGCTGCCCCAGAGCCCTGCCTGGCTTCACCTGGAGCCGTGCCAGAGCCCCCAGCCTGGGACCCCGGGACACCTGCACTCTGACCCTTCCACACACCCCCTTTGGACACGCCCCCTACGCACACAAACGTTCACACTCCCCATCACCTCAGTCTCCTGCACACTCCCAGCACATGCTCACATCCATTCTCCTCCTTGCACACTTGTGCCAGGCACATGCCCATGTCCCTGATTTCACACAGATCATCCTCACCCAGTGAGGGCTGGGCCCATGTGTGCACACGCATCTTGCACATCCAGCCGTGACTGGCCTTGGGGAATCTCATGCTCCCAGCCCCGTTGGGTCACGGACTCACCCTCATCTACTCACACTCCCCATACCATGATGGCCTTGGAGAGGTGCTTTTGGACTAACCAGCCTTGTGCACACTCCCCCTTGCACACTTCCCTCACGTGTTTACACACTCAGTTACATGGGGTCACCCCCTCACACACTGAACACTGGCACATGCAATGGTGTTGGCAAACTAGTCCTGGCTACCCCTTGCACACTCACCCCTCGCACGTGTACTGGTGTCAGTGGTCTCACACGCATGCTCCCTTTGCACGCTCAACTCCTGTGCTTGTCTCTTGCACACACGTCCCCTTGCACACATATTGGTGCCAAGGGTCTCACAGGCCCCCTTGCACACTACTCCCCATGCATCTCTCCTCACACACGTATGCCCCCTGCACATGTCCTGGTGTCAGTGGTCTCATGCACGCCCCCTTGCACACGTCCTGGTGTCAGTGGTCTCATGCACGCCCCCTCGCACACATACTGGTGTCAGGAGTCTCACAGGCCCCCTTGCACACTATTCCCCAAGCATCTCACCTCGCACACGCACGCCCCCTCGCACACATACTGGTGTCAGTGGTCTCATGCACGCCCCCTCGCACACGTACTGGTGTCAGTGGTCTCGTACTGGCTGTCGCGCTGCAGTTCGAAGATCTCGACCTCCACACGGGCCTTCGCCGGCACCTCGATGATGCCGTTGATGTGCTCCCGGGCCAGGGCCAGGGCCAGCCGCTCCCCGCGCCCACACACCGTCTGATCGTCCAGGATCGCAGCTGGGGGGGCACACAGCCGGGGGGGGCACGTGGGTCCAGAGACACCACAGACACCCCGCCCCCACCACTGAACTCGCCCCATCCTCAGCCACCTCCCATGGCCTCCTCCCATCCACAGCCCCTCACTCCCGACCCACAGCCCCTGCCCCCCCGCCCCGGGCTCCCCCCCAGCTCTGCCAGTGCCCCTCACTCCCGACCCGCAGCCCCTGCCCCCCAGCCCTGGGCTCCCCCCCAGCTCTGCCAGTGCCCCTCACTCCCGACCCGCAGCCCCTGCCCCCCAGCCCTGGGCTCCCCCCCAGCTCTGCCAGTGCCCCTCACTCCCGACCCACAGCCCCTGCCCCCCCGCCCCGGGCTCCCTGGGGCGCCTCACCCATGCGCAGTGACGACAGCACCTGCAGGCTCAGGCGGGCGAAGCTGACGATCAGCAGCAGCAGCAGCAGCGCGGGCGACGTCGGCATCTTCCACCCTCCTCATGGGGAACGTCGCCGCGGCCCCGACTGCCACCTGTGGGGGGGGAGTCACATGGCAGAGCGCCCACTAGTGACCCCCCAGAGTGCCCCCTTGTGACCCCCTGCACAGCCCCCTCTACTAACTGCCTGCCCCACAGCGCACCCTACTGACCGCCCGCCCCACTGCACCCCCTAGTGACCCCCCACAGCGCCCCCTACTGACCGACCGCCCCACAGCGCCCCCTACTGACCCCCTGCCCCACTGCACCCCCTACTGACCGCCCGCCCCACAGCGCCCCCTACTGACCGCCCGCCCCACAGCGCCCCCTAGTGACCCCCTGCCCCACTGCACCCCCTAATGACCCCCCGCACAGCTCCCTACTGACCCCCTACCCCACAGCCCCCCCAGTAACCACCCACCCCATAGCGTCCCCAGTGACTCCCCACAACCCCCTCTACTGACCCCACCCCACAGCGCCCCCAGTGACCCTCCGCCCCACAGCGCCCCCTAGTGATCCCCACAGCGCCCCCTAGTGACCCCCTGCCCCACAGCGCCCCTTAGTGACCCCCACAGCGCCCCCTACTGACCCCCCACAGCGCCCCCTACTGAGCCCTGGCCCCACAGCACCCTTTACTGACCTCGCCCCACAGCGCCCCCTACTGACCCCACCCCTAGTGACCCTCCACCCCACAGCGCCCCCTGGTTTGCATGCGGAGGGGGTGGGACTCAGTGTCCCTGGGTGTTACTGGTTTAACGAGGGGAGGGGAGAGAGAGTTCGTTGGTACACAGGACCGGAGAGGGAACTTGAGACCCCAGCCAGTGGCCTGGAGGACGGAGACCCAGCGACTGGTGACCTGATGACCCGGAGACCCAGCTCAGGAGTCGGAGCTGGTTCTGGCCAGAGGGGCCAGAGGAGGGCGGAGAGGAGGGGAGGCCCAGGCGACCTGGTTTACGACCCTGTTTCCCTGGAGAGAAGACAATGGACAGATGGGGGGCTTGGGGCCGGGGGTATCGGATGCCCAGCTGGGAAGCAGGGGGGCTCTGGGCTGGAGAGGGGGAGCAGGCAGAGACCACCTGGAGGCAGAGAGACTGGGATGTGCTGGGCTGAGGGAGGCCAGGCCTGAGACCCTGAGAGTTTCCTGTGCTGGGTTCAGTCGCTCAATGAACCCTCCTGTGTGATGCTGGCTGAGAGTCGCTCCGGGCTAGAGAACAGGGTGGGTGGGGCATTAACCCCTTCAGGGGTGGAGGCCCCGGGGGTCCAGAGCGAGGGGACTCCCTGAGGGGGCCCACGGCAGAGACAGACGTGCTAAGGCTCAGAGAGGTGCGGCTCCAGGAGGTGGAGGGGCCTGACCCCGGGAGAGAGTGGACCCCTGAGAAGGGCTGTCGCCCTGAAAGGGGCACCCCCCACGGACCGCACGGGGCCAAGAGTGGGTCCGACCTGGGAGTCCAAGACACGCCCCTTACTCACCCCCCTGCCCCACAGCACCCCCTACTGAGCCTCCTCCCCGCTTCCTGCCCCACGGCGCCCCCGGCCAAGGTGACTCCTGGTGGCAGTGTGGGGGAGGGGTCTCGCAGCATCTGGCACCGCTCTCCCCCCCCCCCCACCGCCCCCCCCCCGGCACCGCTCCCCGTTTGTGCCGAGTCAGCAGCTTGCAGCATCCTCGCGCCACCTTCACCTTGAGCAGCGACGTTGCTTCCCGCAGCCTGGCTGGGCACTGCTGGGGGGAAGCTCGCAGCACCAGGGTCCCCAGGGAGGGGGCATCTCAGTGCCATTGGAGGGGGGAGCTGGGACAGCGTCAGTTGCATGGGGACGGGGCCGCGTCTCTGGGCCGGGGGGGATTCGGGGGGACAGGGCCGCGTCTCGGGGCTGGGTTCGGGGGGGGATTTGGGGGGACGGGGCCGCGTCTCGGGGCCGGGTTCCCGGGGGGGATTGGGGGGACGGGGCCGCGTCTCGGGGACGGGGCCGCGTCTCGGGGCCAGGTTCCCGGGGGGGGATTCGGGGGGACGGGGCCGCGTCTCAGGGCCGGGTTTCCAGGGGGGTGATTTGGGGGGACGGGGACGGGGCCACGTCTTGGGGCCGGGTTCCCGGGGGGGGGATTCGGGGGGACAGGGCCGCGTCTCGGGGCTGGGGTTCCCGGGGGGGTTGGGGGGACGGGGCCGTGTCTCGGGGGGGATTCGGGGGGACGGGGCCGCGTCTCGGGGCCGGGGTTACCGGGGGGGTTGGGGGGACGGGGCCGTGTCTCGGGGGGGATTCGGGGGGACGGGGCCGCGTCTCGGGCCGGGTTCCCGGGGGGAGGGTTCGGGGGGATGGGGCCGCGTCTCGATGCCGGGTTCCCGGGGGGGAGATTCAGGGGGATGGGGCTGCGTCTCGGGGCCGGGTTCCCAGGGGGGTGATTTGGGGGGACGGGGCCGCGTCTTGGGGCCGGGTTCCCAGGGGGGGATTCGGGGGGATGGGGCCGTGTCTCGGGGGGGATTCGGGGGGACGGGACCGCGTCTCGGTGCCGGGTTCCTGGGGGGGTTGGGGGGGACGAGGCCGCGTCTCGGGCCGGGTTCCGAGGGGGGGTTGGGGGGGACGGGGCCGCATCTCGGGGACGGGTTCCCGGGGGGGGGGTTGGGGGGCTGGGGCGATGGGATGGGGCCAATCACCCATCCCTCCATGGTCCAGGAGTGGGGGGATGGGAATCCAACCCAGTCACGTGACCCCTTGATGCCCCACCAGCTGCATGGGGGAGGGGAGGGAGAAGGGGGCGGGGTCTCAGATAGCGTTGCCTGGAGACACCAGCTTCCTTCCTTGCCGTGTCCTGTTGCCCGGCAACAGCTACCGGCTGCCACAAAAGATATCAACATCTGAGCAGGGAGACAGGGCTGCGAGCTTCCCCCCAGCAGTGCCCCCAGCCAGGGCCCCTGGCGCTGTGAGCTTCCCCCAGCAGTGCCCCAGCCAGGGCCCCTGGTGCTGCGAGCTTCACCCCAGCAGTGCCCCCAGCCAGGGCCCCTAGCGCTGCGAGCTTCACCCCAGCAGTGCCCTGAGCCGGGACCCTGGCACTGCGAGCTTCACCCCAGAAGTGTCCCCAGCCAGGGCCCCTGGTGCTGCGAGCTTCACCCCAGCAGTGCCCCCAGCCAGGGCCCCTGGCGCTGTGAGCTTCCCCCAGCAGTGCCCCAGCCAGGGCCCCTGGTGCTGCGAGCTTCACCCCAGCAGTGCCCCCAGCCAGGGCCCCTGGTGCTGCGAGCTTCCCCCCAGCAGTGCCCCAGCTGGGGACCCTGGTGCTGCAAGCTTCCCCCAGCAGTGCCCTCAGCAGTTAACTTTGCCCCCTGAACCCTCAGCACTGAGACATGGCCCCTGCTACAACGCAGCCCCAAGGAACTGCCAGTCTGGAGACAGCCCCTGTCCCCCACCCCCCACAACACCATATCCCAGTCCCCCCCCCCCCCCCCGCCGAAAACCCAGCACCCAGACCGGGCCATGCCCTTCCCCCGCCATAGCCCAGCTCCAGGCTAGCCACTCGGTGCCAAGCCCTCCTGCCCAGGCCGCGCCAGGGAGCCGGGGGACGCTAACGTGGGGGGCTCCTCTGTGCCCCCTGCAGCTGCGGGTGAGCAAGGCCTCGATCTCAGGGCTCAGAGGCAGGAGAGAGACACGGAATTGGGGGGGCCGCCAGGGGCCTGGGGCGATGAATGTGTAGAGGGGCCCCCTTGGGGGGGAGCAAGAGGGTTTGAGTGCTGGGGGCTGCCAAGAGGGGGGAGGCCCTAGGAGAGAGGGGGGCTGTGGGGTGGGGGCACATGGGGGACCCTGCGTGTATGTGGGGTGGTTGGTCAAAGGCTCCCCTCCCCCTCCCAGAGCGAGGGCAGGGTGAGCATACAGACAGCCCCCTCCCCCCCGTAACCCCCCCAGGCCCAGGGGGAAGGGGGCTCAGGCCTGTGGCCGAAGGGGGTCGGCTGATGCCCAGGGTGGGGGGGGATCCTGCTGAGACCTGGCGAACTCGATTCACACATGGACCCACTGAGCAGCTAGAGGGTCCCAGAGCTCACCCCCCCCCAAGTGGGGACAGACCCCAGCCCCATTCCCTGCCTCCCTGAGCCAGCCAGTTCCCCGCCAGGCCGGATCGGGGCCGGGGCCCCCCAGCGGGGACAGGCCCCAGCCCCATTCCCTGCCCCCCTGAGCCAGCCAGTCCCCCCCCCCAGGCGGGATCGGGGCCAGGCCCCCCCAGCGAAGACAGGCCCCAGCCCCATTCCCTGCCTCCCTGAGCCAGCCAGTCCCACCCCCGGGCCGGATCGGGGCCGGGGTCCCCCAGCGGGGACAGGCCCCAGCCCCATTCCCTGCCCCCCTGAGCCAGCCAGTCCCCCCCCGGGTCGGATCGGGGCCGGGGCCGGGCCCCCCAGCTGGGAAAGGCCCCGTGTCCCCCCCCCCCCCGCTTCGTGTGCTCAGCCCTGGGTTTGGGGCTAACGGGGGGCACCGGGGGTCCCCCCAGCGGAAGGGGGCGATGGGGACAGGCCGGGGGGGTCAGGCCGAGCTGGGGGCGCCGAGGACGGAGCAGCGAGAAAAGGGGGGGCCGGGGTCTAGCGAAGGCGGGGGGGGGGACAGCGGGCCCGGAGCAGAGCCGGGGGGGCGCAGGATACAGCCAGGGCCAGACGGGCCCAGCCCCGCGGTCTCTGCCCCTTGTCTCCCGCCCCCCCATCGCCACCAGAGACCAGACGGGGTTCCCCTCCCCCGCACCCCAATCCCCCCCATACCGCCCCCGGCCTCACATACGCGTGCGCAGAGCTTCGGCACAGGCCACGCCAAACTGCGGGGGGGGGCACGGAGCTGCCCCCCCGGCGCCCCCAAACAGGCAGGAAAGTAGCAAGACTTACGGAATCCGTGATCGGCGCGGGGCCCCCCCGCTCTGCCTGCCTCGCGGCCCCCCCGGCTCGGGGTGGGGCCCCCGCTGCCCGTCCGGGGCCCCCCAAGTCCGCAATCCGGGGAGCCCGGGCAGCGGCGAGACGCGCGGGGGGCGCAGTGAGGGGGGCTCAGGCGTCAGCGCCCCGCATTTTGCAGGGGGGGGGTGAGAACTGCCGGTAGAAGAGAAAACGCCCCATGTCCGTCTGTCTGTCCGGGGGGGGGCGCCCCGAATCTCCCTCGACCTCAGCCCCCGCTCGCCCTCCTGGGGGGGCCGGACCCCCCCCCCCCCGATCGCAGCCCCGGCCTTGATCTCCGGGGGGAGGGTTCAAATCCCGATTTTCCGCCGGGGGGGGGGCGATGCAGAGGATGCGGGGGGAGCGGGGGGGCGCTTCAGGAGCCCTCAATCAGCCGAGGCCGGCGCATCGCGGCGACGGTGGGGGGGGGGCGGAGATGGAGGGGGGCGGAGAGAGGGGGAGGGGGCGGGGATGGAGAAAAGGGGGGATGGGGGCGGCCGGACCCTCCGTCGGGGGCGGGGCCTTACGGCGGGGGGGGGGGGGATGAGGGGGTGGAGAGACCCCCCCCCTTTGCACGTGGTCGGGGGGCGGCCGGGGGCTGCTGGGGGGACGCGGGGCCGGCTGGGGGGGGGGGGCGGCTGGGGTCTGGGGGGCTCAGAGGGACGGGAGGTTGCTAGGGGAGGCGGGGGGGCTGCTGGGGGGGCGGCTAGCGGCGGGGCGGGCTCGGGGGAGCGGCGGGGGGGGGGAGGGGGGGTCTCCTCATTGAGATTCGCTGCGGCGCTCGCGGGCGCGAGCTGAATCCTGATGAGGCCCCGCAGCGACCCGGCCCGGCGGGGTGGGGGGGGGAGCGGGGGCGGGGCTGTGGCGGGGGGAGGAGGGAGGGTGACTGGGGGGGCGGGGGGTTCTCTGGGAGCCGCTGGGGGGGGGGGGAAATGGCTTCAATCGCCACCAGCTCCCCTCGGGCAGGCAGGACACAGGGAGCTGGGGGCACTGCTGTGGGGAAGCTCGCAGCGCCAGGGCACTGCTGTGGGGAAGCTCGCAGCACCAGGAGGGGAGTGGGGGCTGGTGGGTTAGAGCAGCGGGAGCTGGGAGCCAGGACTCCTGGGTTCTCTCTGGGGGGTCTGGTCCATTCTCCCCAAGGGATCCGCTGCCCGCCTCCTTTCTAGCCCAGGCTCCACCAGGCCTGCACCCAACAGCTCTTTGGCAAATGTGCACAAGAAGTGGAGGGCAAAATGTGAGGATGCAGCCACCTCTGGGGCGGGGCGCGAGGATTGTTTATACAGGGACCCCTCGCTTGGCACTGAGATGCAGCCACCTCTGGGGCAGGGCGCAGGGGCTGTTTAGTAGCCAGCCCATGCAGCAGTTGGGGACAAGAAGTGAGGGGGACCCAGTCCCCTGCAGGAGTCCAGTGGGGAGTGAGGGGGGCAGATGGAAAGACCCGGGGGGGACCAGGCCTGGGTGCCGGGTCAGCTCCTGACTCTGGGGTTCAGGAGCCTGGTTTGGGGGCTCCTACGACACCCCTGGGGGACAGTCAGTGGGTGAGAACCGGGAGCGAGTGTGTCAGGCTCTCATGGGGGAGGCACTCGCACACGAGCCCCCAGCAACTCCAGAGGGGCTGGCACCCGGGGCCTCAAGCAGGGGCAGGGAGGGGATCCCCTGGGCGTGTCAGGGCATGTGCACACGTCTCCCCCATGGGCATTCCTGGGGGGAGCCCCCTCCATGCAGAAGCCGCTGGGGCAAATGTCTCTGCTCCAGCCCAGACACAGCTGCCCCCTGCCCTGCCCCTCCCCCCATCTGGTGCCCCTTCAGCTAGAAAATGGGATTTCAGTGTATCAATATCCCCCCAAGAATGACCCATTGGCTTTGGAGCCTCGTGCAAATCCCTGTGTGAGCCCCAGGCTATGCCGAGGGCGAGGTTGCGTTGTATGTGCACGTTGAATTTGCACATTTGCTAGGGGGTGTGCATTGCACTAGTGTGTGTGCAAAGGGTGAGGCTGTGTTCTGCACAGGAGTCACAGTAGCATGTTTGCTGCAGCCAGAGGTTGTGTGTTGCACTAGTATGTGTCCAGCAGGCTGTAGAGGTGTGCAATGCACTAGTGTGTGTGTGCAGCAGGCTGAGTGTGTGCACATTGCACTAGCATGTGCAGCAGGCCAGGCCTGTGTGCATTGCACCAGCAAGTGTGCAGCGGACTGAGGGTGTGCACATTGCACTAGTGCGTGTGCAGTGGGCTGGGGTGTGCACATGTGGGTGTGCGCCGCACTAGCAGACGTGCAGCTGGCGGGGGAAGGGGGCAGCTATCAGTGAACAGGTGAGGTGGGGATACGGGTAAGTGTGTAAGAGCCGGCACAATGCTGGCACACAGGTGTGCACCGCCACTAGCTGTGCAGGTGAGCATGTGGCTGGGTGGCGAGGGGGCACATGGAGCCAGGCGGGGGGCACTGCAGAGCCCGCAGAGAGCCTGGCCCTGAACTAACGCGGGTGGAGCTGGAGCAGGTCCCTCGCCCGGTGCCTGCCACGGCTCCCCCCAGCCACCCCTTGGCCGGGAATCCCCCTGTGACGAAGTGGGGGGGGGTTCTTGTTTTCTGTGGGGTTTCAATGGTTTGCATGCAGAGGGGGTGGGACTCAGTGTCCCTGGGTGTTACTGGTTTAACAAGGGGAGGGGAGAGGGAGTTCGTTGGGACACAGGACCGGAGAGGGAACTTGGGACCCCATCCGATGGCCTGGAGGATGGACACCCAGCGACCGGTGACCTGGTGACCCGGAGACCCAGCTTAGGAGTCGCAGCTGGTTCCGGCCAGTGGGAGAACAATGGGCTGCGGGGAGAGGACCCCGGTGACCTGACCAGCCGGTTCCAGCCAGAGGACAGAAGCGAGGAGAGGAGGCCCCAGTTTACAACCCTGTTTATCTGGAGAGAAGACAATGGACAGAGGCGGGGCTTGGGGCCGGGATCTCAGATGCCCAGCTGAGGAGCAGGGGGGCTCTGGGCTGGAGAGGGGGAGCAGGCAGAGCCCACCTGGATGCAGAGAGACTGGGATGTGCTGGGCTGAGGGAGGCCAGGCCTGAGGCCGGAGAGTTTCCTGTGCTGTGTTCAACTCTCAATAAACCCTCCTGTGTGACGCTGTCTGAGAGTCGCTCCGGTCTAGAGAACAGGGGTGGGGGGGGCATCGTCCC
Source organism: Actinemys pallida (assembly GCA_023634205.1). NCBI lineage: Eukaryota > Metazoa > Chordata > Testudines > Emydidae > Actinemys > Actinemys pallida. The sequence goes on along the minus strand of JALMGD010000039.1, from coordinate 453,743 downwards.
TTCGGGGGCGGAGGCCCCGGGGGTCCAGAGCGAGGGGACTCCCTGAGGTGGCTCACGGCAGAGACAGACGTGCTGAGGCTCAGAGAGGTGCGGCTCCGGGAGGTGGAGGGGCCTGACCCCAAGAGAGAGTGGACCCCCGAGAAGGGCTGTCGCACTGAAAGGGGCACCCCCCATGGACCGCACGGGGCCACAAGTGGGCCTGACCTGGGAGTCCATGACCCCCACACCGCCCACGGCCAACACCTCAGTCCCCGTCACAGTGCGGCCGGCACTCCCCCACCGAGCCCTCGGCCCCCCCAGTTTGGTGCCCACACGGGCAGAGAGCCTGGGGAACGCCTGAGGGTGCAGGCCAGGTGTTGCCGTGGGGGTGTCAGTGGGAAAGATGGTTAGTGACAGATGGGCACCAGGTGTTGTGTCACTGCAGGGTGTGTTAGTGGCAGTGTGATGCGTCAATGACTAGCTGAGAGCATCAGGATGTTGTGTCACCGCTGGTGGGTGTCAGTGGGAAAGACAGTGACAGCTGGGCGGCAGGGGTTGTATCTCCGAGGGTTGCGTCACCACGTGAGATAGTTAGTGACAGCTGGGCGGTGGGGGTTGTATCTCCGAGGGTTGCGTCACCAATGAGATGGTTAGTGACAGCTGGGCGGCGGTGGTTGTATCTCCGAGGGTTGTCTCACCACGTGAGATGGTGAGCGACAGCTGGGCGGCGGGGGATTGTATCTCCAAGGGTTGTGTCACCGTGTCAGATAGTTAGTGACAGCTGGGCGGCGGGTGTTGTATCTCCAAGGGTTGTGTCACCACGTGAGATGGTTAGTGACAGCTGGGCGGTGGGGGTTGTCACTGCGGGTGTGTTAGATGCAGTGTGATGCATCAGTGGATATTGCAGCGCGTCAGGGTGTTGTCACCGCAGGTTGTCAGCGTGAGATGGTGACAGGTGGGCGGTGGGTGTTGTGTCAACACAGGAGGCGTGTGCAGTGCCATGGGGGGGAGGCTCCAACCCACCCAAAGACAGGGGACCCCCCAATGTACAAGACCCCTCCCAGGCCTGGGTCCCTCGCCCTGGGAAACAGCCCCCTGCCAGGACACTCACCACACCCCCCACCCCCCGACACACACTCCTGTCCAGGTGGGGAAAGGGGGAGGGACACAGCACAGGTGGGGGGGCAGGGAAGCAGGTAGGGAATGAACCATTGCCCCTGCCCCCCACTCCCCCCTCCTGGCCAGTGTGGAACAGCCCCACCTGGTGGCCACAGGAGGGACGGCGCGAGGGGACAGGCAGACACGGGGGAGACACTGCCCGTGCGCCCTGTGCCCGGCCCTTCCACATTCCCCCGTCCGACGAGGGTCTCGTTCGTACCGAGCGCCAGGGAAGGGCAGGATCTGCTCTAGCCATCGTTCTGTCCAAGGCCGTGAGCCGTGCGTGGGGCCGAGGGAGCGTCTCTGCGGCTGGGGGGTGACCCACGCCCAGGAGGGCGTCAAGCGCGCGATCAGCGCAGGGGAGCTGCAAACAAGGGCTTTACAAAGCTGTGGGGGGCTGCGGGCGCATCACGCGGGGGGGGGGGGGTTGCTCAGCTCTGGGACGCCGGAGCCCCCCCAGGACAGGTCTGGGCTGGTGTTTGCCAGGCACCTCGACTGAGGGTGGAGAACGGGAACAGCGGCACCGTGCGTTGGCCTTTCTCCTCCCCGCCTGCGCGGAGGCCAGAGCTGAGCCGTGGAGCCTGGGCCCAGGCTGAAGGGGGAAGCCGGCGTGTGACGAGCTGGAACATCCAGCGGGGCGAGAAGGGTTCCGCTATCGACTGCGCACCCACCGTTCCTTGGCTCTGGGAACCAGCTGTGGGCCGACCACTTACAACCCGCACAGCGTACAGCCCTTTCTGTGCTTAGTAATCCCGCTCCAGCGGCTGCCCAAACCCGGCGTGTGGCTGAATCTCAGCTCAGGGTACAAAGGCTGGGCCGTGTCATCGCGGGAGGGGCAGCGGGAACCCCAGCACCCCCCAACAGGACCCCCCCGACCCTCTAACGGCCCCATAGAGCCCCTAACCCAACACCCCCCCCCCCCCCCCACCTGCCCTTGGATCCCTCCTGCTCCAGCCCCCCAGCCCCAGTTTAGCAACATGGGGTGTTTTCTAGTCCATCCCCCACCCCAGAACAGTCTCTCCACGCTGATTGTTTACTCAGTGTTTAATTGTAACACAGATACCAAAATGCCCCCCAGGGAGGGGTCCAGTTAGCAAAAGAAGGGGGGGCTGTTATTGATGTTGGGGGGGATGGCTGGCTGGGGTGGGGGTCAATAGAAAAAGTGAGCTACTTCCAGTCCAAGCTCAGCTACTCACGAAGAGGGGTGCAGTTGCCACAGCGTGGCATCGGGGATGGGGCCGGGTTCATGGGGGGGGGGGGGGGAGTGTTCCTGGAGCTGCAGCCACATGGCAGGGGGGACACGGCCCCCGGGGGCAGCCAGAGAAGCAAATGGAAGTGCCCTTGTGACGAGTGTGGCCACGAGGGGCAGTCAGAGGGGGCAGCGCCATGGTGGAAGGAGCCGCGTGGCCCTGGGCGCAGGGACGTGACCGCGAGGAGGAGCCAGAGGGGGCAGCGCCGTGGCTGGGAAGAACTGCGTGGCCCTGAGACATGGCCGCGAGGGGGAGCCAGAGGGGGCAGCGCCATGGCTGGGAGGAGCCGCATGGCTCCGGGCGCAGGGACGTGGCCGCGAGGGGGAGCCAGAGGGGGAAGCGCCATGGCGGAAGGAGCCGCGTGGCCCCGGGCGCAGGGACGTGGCCGCGAGGGGGAGCTGGAGAAGCAGCTGTCGCCACGTGTGACCAGCCATGGCTAGAACAGAAGCCGTGTGGCCACCAGCCAAGAGCTTCGGCATGAGCCGTGGGGGGAGGGGGAAGGCTGTGTCCACGCCGTGGCCCTTTCTCCCGGCTCAGACCCCTCCCAGCTGAACGTTCTCCAGGCGGCTGCCCGGGACGCCCTCGGGCTCGGCAGCCACAGCGGGGTAGATCTCGATCGTCTCCATGATGGTCAGGGTGTTGCCGTAGTCCGGGGCGGCGGTGGCCGCCATGGCGGCGGCGGCGGCGGCTTCGGCCAGGGCCTCCTGCTCGTTCTGCAGGCGCTGCTGCTGGTGCAGTTTGCGGTGCTTCCACAGGTTGGAGAAGGAGCGATAGGCCTTGCCGCAGTCGGCGCAGTGGTAGGGGCGCTCGCCGGTGTGGATGCGCCGGTGCTCGGCCAGCCGCACGGCGATGGTGAAGGCCTTGCCGCACTCCTCGCATTTGAAGGGCTTCTCGCCGGTGTGCAGGCGCCGGTGGTCCTTGAGGTGGGTGGACTGCCGGAAGGCCTTGCCGCAGTCCGGGCAGGGGTAGGGCCGCTCCCCGGTGTGGATGCGCCGGTGAACCTGCAGCGAGGTCTCGGTGCTGAACAGCTTCTTGCACTCGGCGCATTCAAAGCTCTTGGGGCAGGCGGCGCGGCGGGGCGGGGGGGGGGGGGCGGCGGTGGGGCGGGGGCCTCCTCCTCTGGGGCGGCCACGGCGCCCCCATCGTGGAGGAGCTCGTGGGCACGGAGCCGGGCGGCCGAGCTGACCTTCTTCCCGCAGGTGGGGCACTCGAAGCGCCGGCTCACCTTGCCGCACTTGTGCTCGCGGAGCTGCAGGGCCGTGACGAAGGCGGCGCCGCAGCCAGCGCAGACCTGGGGCTCCCGCCCGGCGTGGCTCAGCTGGTGCACGTCCAGCAGGCGCCGGAGCAGGAAGGAGCGCCCGCACTCCTGGCACTTGTAGGGGTACTCGCCCGTGTGGTGGTAGCGGTGCATGAGCAGGCGGTAGGGCCGGTGGAAGTTGATGCCGCACTCCTGGCACTTGTAGGGGTAGTGGCGGCTGTGCACGAAGAGGTGCTGCTGCAGGGTGGAGGACTGGGTGAAGGCCTTCTGGCAGATCTCGCAGCGGTAGGGGCGCTCGCCCGTGTGGGTCAGCCGGTGGCGCAGCAGGTTGGCCTGGGAGTTGAAGCTCTTGCCGCACTCCTTGCAGTGGAAGGGGCGCTCGCCCGTGTGGGTCAGCAGGTGGTTGCGGACGTGCGACTTCTTCTTGAACATCTTGCCGCAGGTCTGGCACTTGTGGCGCCGCTCCAGCTTGTGCACGAAGCGCTGGTGCCGCACCAGCTGCAGGTGCTTGGAGAAGACCTTGCTGCACATCAGGCAGCGGAAGCTGGGCCCGTTGGCCTCCGCGTTCTCCACCGAGTAGATGATGGCCAGCGGCACAACGTCGTCCGGCTTCTTGGGCGCCGGCGGGGCGGGCGGGGGCTCTGGCGGGGCGGGCAGGGGCGGCTCCGGCGGGGGGGGGCGGCAGGGGGCCGTGGGAGCGGCGGTGGTACAGGAACTTGGTCATGTTGAGGAAGGCCTTGCCGCAGGCGCAGCGGTGCAGGGGGTTGGGGGAGTGGCCGCGCCGGTGGGCCAGCAGCACGGCCTCGGTGTCGAAGGCCAGGCCGCAGTCCATGCACAGGTAGCGCGACTCGCCGCTGTGCTCGCTCCGGTGCTGCCGCAGGGCCAGCGGGGTGGCCAGCACCTTGCTGCAGAGCGGGCACTGGAAGGCGCCCTGCCGGTGGCACTGCAGGTGTAGCTGGAGCTGGTGCGCCGAGGGGAAGGGCTGCTGGCACTCGGCGCACCAGGGCTCCTGGCCGCCCCGCTTGGGACGGCGCGGCGCGGCCACCGCCTCCTCAGGCCCGTTCTTCAGTTCGTAGCTGTGGTCGCTGGCGGTGATGCTGGGCTCCGAGGGGGCGGGCGCGGCTCCGTTCAGCACGCCCGCTGGCGCCGGTTGGGGGGGCTCCGCCGGGCAGGCGGGCGGCTCTGCCAGCTCCCCGGCGGGCGCAGCGCCCAGGTGCGTGGCCTGGTGCTCCAGGAAGTCCTTGGGCGTCTGGAAGAGCTGCAAGCACTCGCCGCATTCGTAGAGCAGCAGCTGTACAGCGCAGCCGTCCGCCCCCGCCCCCGCCGCCGCCGCCTCCTCCGGCTTGCGGTACGAGTGCTCCAGGTCCACCAGCGCCTGGCTCTGGCCGGTGGGGGCCGCCTCGGGGGCGGGGGGCTCCGGGGGGGCGCGGTGGGCCTGCCGGTGAGCCAGCCACACCTCCTGGCTGAGGAACAGCGCCTTGCACTCCACGCACTCGTAGTGGATCTGGCTGGAGGCCGGCAGCTTGGCGGGCGCCTCCGGCTCCTGGCTCAGCCGCTTGAGGTGCAGCTCCTGGTGCTCCAGGAGCTCGCCGGGTGAGAGCAGCAGCTGCCCGCACTCCAGGCACTGGTACTGGCTGCTCTCCTGCACGGCCAGCGCCTGGTACAGCCCGGCCTCGGCCTCGCCCGCCAGCCCCACCACCTCATACTGCTGCTCCGGGCCCAGGTGGCTCTGCTGGTGCAGCAGCGCCTCCTCCAGGGAGCCGTAGAGCTGGCTGCACTCCGAGCAGACGTAGCGGTGCTCCACGTACAGCAGCGTCTCCTCCGCCGGCTCCGTCATGCCGGGGGGGCCTCACCTGCCGGGGGGAGGGGAGAGACGGGGTCAGAGATGGGGGCTCTGGGGGGGGGTGACAGATGGGGGAGCTCGCTGGGGGGCTCCCTGGGGGGTGACAGATGGGGGAGCGGGGGGTGACACTCGGGGGGTTCCCTGGGGGGGGGTGACACGCGGGGGGGTGACAAATGGGGGAGCGGGGGGGAGCTCACGGGGGGTTCCCTGGGGGGGTGACACACGGGGAGGAAGGGGGGGCTCGCTGGGGGGGTGACACGCGGGGGGGATCCGGGGCTGTCCAGGCAGGGGTCGGGGGGGGTCCGGGGGGGGTCCGGGCGCGGGGAGCACACGGGGGGGTCCGGGGGGGTGACACGCGGGGGGGTGACAGATGGGGGAGCGGGGGGGTGACACGCGGGGGGGTCCGGGGGGGTCCGGGCTGCGGGTCGGGGGGGTCCGGGGGGGTGACACGCGGGGGGGGTGACAGATGGGGGAGCGGGGGGGGTGACACGCGGGGGGGTCCGGGGGGGGTCCGGGCGGGGGGGTGACAGATGGGGGAGCGGGGGGGTGACACGCGGGGGGGTCCGGGCGGGGGGGGTGACAGATGGGGGAGCGGGGGGGTGACACACGGGGGGGTCCGGGGGGGGTCCGGGCGCGGGGCGCACACGGGGGGGTCCGGGGTGTGACACGCGGGGGGGTGACAGATGGGGGAGCGGGAGGGTGACACGCGGGGGGGTCCGGGGGGGGTCCGGGCGGGGGGGTGACAGATGGGGGAGCGGGGGGGGTGACACACGGGGGGGTCCGGGGGGGGTCCGGGCGCGGGGAGCACACGGGGGGGTCCGGGGGGGTGACACGCGGGGGGGTGACAGATGGGGGAGCGGGAGGGTGACACGCGGGGGGGTCCGGGGGGGTCCGGGCTGCGGGTCGGGGGGGTCCGGGGGGGTGACACGCGGGGGGGTGACAGATGGGGGAGCGGGGGGGGTGACACGCGGGGGGGTCCGGGGGGGGTCCGGGCGGGGGGGTGACAGATGGGGGAGCGGGGGGGTGACACGCGGGGGGGTCCGGGGGGGGTCCGGGCGGGGGGGTGACAGATGGGGGAGCGGGGGGGGTGACACGCGGGGGGGTCCGGGGGGGGTCCGGGCGGGGGGGTGACAGATGGGGGAGCGGGGGGGGTGACACACGGGGGGGTCCGGGGGGGGTCCGGGCTGCGGTCGGGGGGGTCCGGGGGGGGTCCGGGCTGCGGGTCCCCCCGAGGCTCCTGCCCCGTCTCACGCTCACGGGGGGGGGGGGAATCTGCCCCCCCCACGGCCCGCCCCCCACGCGGGGGCTCTGGCGCCTCTCGGGGGGGCCGGGGGTCACACGGAGCTGAGCCCCCCCCCGCGCTGCCCCTCCCCCCCGCGGCCCTGTCTCACCTCCTGGCAGGCCCCGCTCGCTCTCGCTCTCGCTCTCTGTCGCTGTCAGCCCCGGAACAAGCCGCCTGTCCATTGGCCCAGCGCTGCCGGCCAATCGCGAGGCGCGTTACTTAGCGCCCGGCCAATCAACGCGCCCGGCCCGCAGGCACCGCCCCCTCCCGCGGGGACCCGCATAGGGAGGTTTCGCAATGACGTTGGGCCCGAGTCAAAGCGAGGCTGCTCCGCCATGTTGGCGAGAGAGAGAGGGGGGGGGGAGCCCGTTGGGTCAAACCAATGTGAAAGGGGCAGAAGGGGATTGGATCGAACCATAGGGGGAATGAGAGGGGGATTGGCTCAAACCAATGAGAGGGGCCAGAGGGGGATTGGAAGATACAGCAATAAATTGCCCTGTTCCCAGGGGGTGGGGGAGAAAAGCCCCGATGCAGTGATTGGATGGGGGGGGGGGGGGTGTCTTCTCAGCCACCAGGGGGCCCAGTGCTCCCGAGCCAGGGACATGAGGCTGCAGGGAACCAGGACTCCTGGGTTCTCTCTCCACGGAGGGGGGGTCTGTTGGTTAGAGCAGGGGGGGCTGGGGTCCAGGACTCCTGGGTTCTCTCCCCAGCTCCAGGAGGGGGGTGGGGTCCAGGACTCCTGGGTTCTCTCCCCGGCTCGGGATAGGGCAGCTGGTGGGATTTGAAGCCTCCTGTATCCCAGAGCGCCCCCCCTCCCCGGCTGGGCATGGGGGAGGGGCTGGTCCCTGCGTGCCCCGCCTACCTCCCCCCCGCCAGGGGAGGAGGGCGGAGCTCCCGTCCCTAGGCAGTGGGCGTGGCTCCTAGAGACCAGCTCAAGCCCTGCCCCCAGGGAGCGGAGGCCTCGGGCCCGAGGGGGAGGGGGAGGGGGCAGGGTGTGGGAGGACCACGGGGGCTGGGGTGGGGGTGAAAGGAGACAGAGACCTGGGGGAGGGGGTGGCACCTGCATAGATACCTGTGACCTTGGGGTGGGGCTCAGGGGTGTGGCCTGGGGTGGTGCCAGACACCTGTTCTCGGGGGTGTGGCCTGGACTGCAGTCACCTGTACTCGGGGGCGTGGCATGGGGTGCAGACACCTGTTCTTGGGGGCGTGGCCTGGGGTGGAGCGAGACACCTGTTCTCGGGGGCGTGGTCAGGAGGTGCAGACACCTGGGCTCAGGGGTGTGGCCTGGGGTGGAGCCAGACACCTGTTCTCGGAGGCGTGGCTTGGGGTGCAGACAGACAGAACCCCCTGGCAGAGAAATGGAGAGCGCCCTGGGCTCTGTACAGAGGTGTATTTCCGGGGGGCAGGAGGCGCAGACAGACAGGCGGACAGCAGCCAGGCTCTGTACATTTCTTTATTTCCCCGTGGGCAACACACTCAGTTACAAAAATGTCATTAAAAGAAGCAAAAAAACCACGAACAACAAACGAGCTGGGAGATCGAATCACACAGACAGCACCCCGGGGCGCAGGGGAGCGGGGATGGGGATGCGGGGGACCAGGGGAGATGGGGGAGCGGGGAGCAGGAATAGGGGAGATGGGGGAATGGGGAACCGGGGGAGCAGGTTGTGGGGCTCTGGCAGGGAAGGGACTAGGAACAGCACAAGAGGGAAGCTGGGTCCTGGGGGGCCGGGGGCAGAAGGAGCTGTGGGGGGAGCTGCAGGGACAGGGGGAGACCAAGGAGGTGAGAGTGGGGGGCACAGGGAAGCAGGGAACCATGGGGATGGGGGAGGGGCAGGAGGCTCGGGGGCTGGGGTGAGCAGGACACAGACATTGGGGGAATGGAGGGAAGGGAGAGAACCTCGCTCTGGCCTGGGGGGTTCAGCAGGGGATGCCGCGACATGGCCTCTCTCCCAAGGCTCCAGCCCCCCACTACGATCCCTGCAACTGCTCCAGATTCCCCCAGAGCAAACCCCGCGGCAGAGGCACAGCCTCCTACCACACAGGGCGGGACAGAACCCAGGAGTCCTGGCTCCCAGCCCCCTGCTCTAACCACTAGCCCCCACTCCCCTCCCAGAGCCAGAGAGAGAACCCAGGAGTCCTGGCTCCCAACCCCTCTCCACACGCCAACCAGGGACCATGGGTTCCTGACGTCAGGCCCTGGGCTGGGGGAGTGCTATTCTCCGGGGAGGGGGCAGAGCACAGAGGCAAGGGAGGATGGGACGGGGGCAAAGGGCCCTTGGGCAGGGGTTGGAGAAAAGGGTGAGATTGTGAGACAGGCAGGGCTGGCAGAGCAGAGGGGAGGGGCAAGAACAGAGGGGGTGAGGTGAGGGAGAGTGGGGGGAGGAAGAGAAGGGGGCAGGGCAGACAGTTGGGACGGGAGGAGGGACAGGGGAAGCCAGGAGAGGGGGCCCTGGGTCCCAGAGAAGATGAGGAAAGTGGCGAAGGAAGGAGGGGACGAGGGAGCCCCGTCACCCCCCCGCGCCCACCTTTCCCACCCCAACATAAGCCAGAGCAGGGGAGGGGCGAGAGACAGACGGACAGAACCACAGAGTACCCGGCACTCACTCCCGCGCTCAGCCCTGCCCCCGGCGAGGAGAAGAGAAGCTCAAATCCCCCCATTTCTGTTCTCGTCACCATCATCCTCCCGCTTTGGATGTGGAGGGGGTGGAGAGGGGCCGGGGCCGGCGCGCAGCGAGTTTCTGGGATTTTTAAAGTATTTTTCTTGATTTTTTTTATTATTTTTTTTTTAGCATTTTTGTCATTATTTTTCTGCATCCTTACTACGATTCTTTCCCTGTCTCTTCGGAAAAGGGAGCAGGGCTGCGTGTGGTGAACGGAACATCTTTGGTTTTTACTTCTCCTAACTTCTACCCTGACGAAGCAATTCCCATTTCCTCAGGTGCCCGCGTTTGGCCTCGTCTGGTCGCAAATAACCTTTGGGTTCAAGCTGCGTTTAGGACGTTGAGGTTTTTTCTTTAGTCAAAGCTGAGCGGAAGGTCTGCCCGGGAGGTAAGGGGTTAAATCTACACCAAGATTTGAAAAGCAATTTGGGTCCTGGCCTCACTCACACAGCACCAGCTCTGCACCACAAGCCGCGCTGCTCTCACCACTGGGACATTTTCGAAAGCACCTAAATCTCCTAGGAACCTAAACCTGTCGCAACTCCCGTGCTAGGTCAATTCAAGAGCGACTAAGATCCACTCCAGAGCAAACCCGGTTCCCAACAAGGGAATTACTCCAAGTGAAGGACATTGATTTAGAAACTCATGTAGGCATTTCCAGAGTGAATTCCACTAAACTGAATTCAGTCCACTTTAATTCTGAATAGCAGCATCCACACAAGAATTTTAACTAATCCGCTTTAAATTCACACCTTTAGTTAATTCGGACTAATTTGCCTGGATGTCCCATGTAGACAAGCTAAATCCATATAAATGTGAGGGGTTTGCATTGTTCTACTAAAGCCAGTTAAATGCTCTCTTTCAACTGTCTACAAAACCTGCTGCATGGGAAATGCACTGATTTACCAAAATAGGTTTCTAAAGCAATCTAGTTAAATGAGTATACCTCTCTTCTTTGGAGTTAAACCTGCCTGAAACAGGTTCATCTTAAATCAGTACCAAACCAGCAGAATTCAGTACCAAACCAGCAGAATTCAATACCAAACCAGCTGAATTCAGTACCAAACCAGGTGAATTCAGTACCAAACCGGGTGAATTCAGTACCAAACTGGCTTAATTCAGTACCAAACCGAGCGAACTCAGTACCAAACTGGGCGAATTCAGTACCAAACCAGCTGAATTCAGTACCAAACCGAGCGAACTCAGTACCAAACCGGGTGAATTCAGTACCAAACTGGCTTAATTCAGTAACAAACCAGCTGAATTCAGTACCAAACTGGGCGAATTCAGTACCAAACCGAGCGAACTCAGTACCAAACTGGGCGAATTCAGTACCAAACCGAGCGAACTCAGTACCAAACTGGGCGAATTCAGTACTAAACCAGGTGAATTCAGTACCAAACCCAGTGAATTCAGTACTAAACCAGGTGAATTCAGTACCAAACCCAGTGAATTCAGTACTAAACCAGGTGAATTCAGTACCAAACCCGGTGAATTCAGTACTAAACCGGGTGAATTCAGTACCAAACTGGCTGAATTCAGTACCAAACCCAGTGAATTCAGTACTAAACCAGGTGAATTTAGTACCAAAACGGGTGACTTCAGTGCCAAACCGGGTGAATTCAGTGCCAAACCGGGTGAATTCAGTGACATATCAACCCCAAGGCCTTATCCCCAGGGGGAAAATTTTTCACTGCAACTTCAGTGTTTTCAGCATTAACGTCTCGGCACCCTCACACAACGGAGCTCTTTCTGCTCCTCCAGTGACACGCCAGCTACTTCGGAAGCCAGCCAAGGCTGAACTTGTCTACATGGGGAATCTGACCCAAACAGCTACGGCACTTACAGCTGCCCCTGGAAAGAGGGACATTTACCCAAGTCTGCACACACGGAGCTAATCCGGCATAGCATGAGCGCCTCCCGTTCACACCCTACTTTAGTCCAGACTAGGTCCCCTGCCACACGCCTTCCATAGGTGCAAGTTGTTTAAAAGCGATTTGGTTTGAACTGGGCACTGTCCTGAGTGGCTACACGGAAATGGGCTTAAATCCATGTTACGTCAGAGTTTCTGGGTTAAGATAAATGGAGCTGAAAATTGATCTTAGAGAGTTTGACTAGGGGGTTGTCTACATGGGGACCCTCAATGTTAATCTGAATGAATTTTTAAAGGGGATCAGTTGAAGTCCATTAAACCCCTTGTGCGACGCTCTCATTCCAAATATAAGTGGCCTTCATTTGGTTTAGTTTAATTCACTTCTAAAATTAATGCACTTTACATGCTTAATTCACTTCCAAAACTAATCCATTTTAAAGGCTTAATTTGCTTCCCAAATTAATGCACTTCAGCTAATCCATTTTACATTCACATCTTTTGTTAATTCAAATTAACTTTCCTGGGTATCCCCATGTAGACAGACCCTAATTTTCTTTGAACCTCCCTAGTTTTGGCTAACCCGGGGCAATCTGTGTGAGGACTAATCCTTGGTGTAAATGGAAATAAGGCTCGTGTCTCGTTCTTTCTCTGGCTCGGGTCCTGGCCCTGACCAGACAAAGACTCGACTCGCACGGGACTCACGTTTGTGTGCGTTAAGCTAAGTCAGGCCTTGGCACTTGCAGGGGGTGGGGCCCGAGCCCCTGGTGAGACGGAGGCCCCCCAGGCAGCCCTTAGAACATCACTGAGGCCAGCGGTGCCTTGGCATTTTTGTCTAAAAACAAGCCGAGGAGGGAGGTTATTTCTCAGGAACCTTTTAAATTGCCATCGATTGCGGGGGGTTGGGTGGAAGTGCCACCCCCCCCGCCGGGCAGAAAAGCCCCCCGCACCGTGCAACTACAGGGGGAGAAATTGGGGGGGGAGGGTGTAACATCCCCCCACCAACATCCAGGAGGCTGCTCTGGTATAAGACTTTGGTATCTCTTCTTCTGCCCCGATGTGAAAAAGGAAGTCCCACCCTGTAGAGAACAGGAAGTCCAACCCCTCAGAGAACAGCAAGTCCCGCCCTGATGCAAAGAGGAAGTCCCACCCTGCAGAGTACAGGAAATCCCACTCCTCAGAGAACAGGGAGTCCTGCCTGACACAAAGAGGAAGTCCTGCCCTGTGAAGAACAGGAAGTCCTGCCCTGATGCAAAGAAGTGCTACCCTGTATGGAAAAGGAAGTCCTGCCCTGCTGTCAGTATTCTCTGCTATGGTGAATGGGACGTCCTTGCCATTGTGGAACAGGAAGCCCTAGCATGCAAAGAAATCTCAGTTTCTGTGCCAAGGAGGAAGTCCCACCCTGCCACCTCTGCTTTGCTCTTACCCTCTCCCACCTGGTTCTCAATCACGTTGCCCAGAGGCACCTTCGCCCCGCCCCAGGGACTCCTTTCCCCACACACAACGAACGCTGGTGGCTGCCACGCTCACACAAGCCATTTTCTCCAGCACCCCCTTTGGATGCAAGCCCCTCGGACAACCACCTCCACGGTCCAGCCCCACATCCAGGGTGAACCGGAGAGTGCAGGTTTACAACCATGAGAACTAAAGCTAGAACAATCCGCACAGCAGGCTGGGAGCGCTAGGCCAGCCAGGAGAACTCTTTGTTACCTACATCCAGGAGGACTTGGAGCAGCTTGGGAAAACTCCAAGGCCTCGTTGTTACCTGGAGGGCAACCTGGAATGGCAAGAGTCACCTAGAACCACCCAGCATTTCTTGGAACATTTGATGTGACTCAGGGGTTCTGTTAGTACTTGGAGACTCAAGCATAACCTAGAATGATGAGTCACCTAGAATGCCCAAACTGAGACACAATACTAAGTTTGACCTGAAGAGCTCAGAACTGCTTAAAGAATAGAGAGTAATCTAGAACACCAAGCATCACCTAGAACATTCAGCACATAGCCAAGAACAGCTCGATATCTTAGAGCGCTACTTAAAGAATCAAGTGTCATCTAGAACACCCCCAATGGTTTTGAACATCTGGAGTAACATATACCTTGCAGTTCTGCTTGGAGAACTCAGGTCCTAGCTGGAATATCAAGTGTCACCTAGAATGCCCAACACGACCCAGAACAGCTGGAATGATCTAGAGTCTCTAATAAAACACAGAAAACTTATGAGTAATTTGGAACACCAAGAGTCACCTAGAACATCCAGTGCATGGCCCAGAACAGCTAACATGACCTGGAGATTTCAGAGTTGCTTAGAGAATCAAGAATGACCAAGAAAATCAAGTGTCACCTAGAACATCCAGCATGTGTGCTAGTTCATGCCAGAAGCCCAGGACATGGCACATCACAGAGCAACCTAGAATTCCTCAGTGTAGGAGGCATCTTGGATCAGCAAACACTGAGTGATTCAAAGTCCTTTATGGCTCCATTGACCCAGTTCTAGCATGAGAATTGTACAGCGGCCAAAAATTTTCCCTCCCTTCTTTCCTCCTCACACAGAAACCGCGAGTGAGTTTGAGGGGGAAGAGTTGTATTTCTGGAGGGGGGCTTTGGCACTACGAATGCAGATCCCCTTTCTCCCCCCGCACCTGCTGACAGGGTCCCGATCCCCTTTAACTCGTCTTTGGTTGCAAGATTTTTTTTTTAATTAAAAACTTTTTTTTTAAAATGACGACAGGAAAAACAACCCCCCCCCACAGAACAGAATATAAAAAAGTCACTCAGAATATCTGTTACATTGTTATTATTAATTTTTCAAGTCACTTCTAAGTCCCACAGTTACAAATAAATTAACAAGACAGGATCAGACCCTGGAAGATTAAAACTTAAAACGTTTAAACACTAGGAACTGACTACCTTTGGCAACGTCATTGCGATTTTCCACCCCTCCTGGGTCAGTTACTGTGAGAGGGCGGTAGCGGGGAAGGGTTCAGATGCTGGCACTGCCCTCTCATAGTGTCCGGAATGGGCATCTCCCTGGCTCACAGACCGGTGGCAGATGCTTCCCCCAATCCACATGGGGAGGGGGGTACCGCAAAGCACCGTCATCCTGGGGTGTTACTTGGGATCCCCAACCTGACGTGGCTGAGTCTGGACAGGGGCTGCCTAGGTTGGGGGATGGACTGGTGGCCTTGGGGGCATCCTCCCTCCCCTGTCAAGATTTCTCCAGCCCTGCACCCGCACCCCCCCCAAACAAAAAGGAAAACCCACAAAGGAAAGGAAATGGAGGGTCGCTCCTGGGGGCTCCGCGGGACGATGGGAGAGGTCGCCGCTCCCCTCCCCCGTCCGGCACACACCCTAATAAAGCATTTCTATTTGGTTTATCTTTAAAGTAGATGAGGTATATGGCAGGCTATCTCCAGAGAACCTTGCGGTGGGTTTCACGGCACCGTGGGGAGGAGGGGATCCCCAGCCCAGCCCCTCCCTGCCGCCCCCCAGTCCTGACTGGGCTGCCAGCATGGAGGTGTCTACGTAAATATTTGGTTTCACAGCTGTAATTTAAAGCTTGTTTGGATACTTATTCTCAACCCCCTCTCTGGGGAGGGGCGCTGGGGGGCTGGCTCAGGGGAAGTGGGGGGGCCATGGATGCATTTCATAGGGATTCATGAGCCTCCCATCACAGACACAGACAATCTCTGGCAAGAGGTTCAGTTATGGAACTGATGGGAACCATCATCATCTCGCAGGGAGATAGTGGGAGAGCCAGGGAGAGAACCCAGGAGTCCTGGCTCCCAGCCCCCTGCTCTAACGCACTCCACCCCACTCCCCTTCCAGAACCGGGGAGAGAACCCAGGAGTCCTGGCTCCCAGCCCCCTGCTCTAACGCACTCCACCCCACTCCACTCCACTCCCCTTCCAGAACCGGGGAGAGAACCCAGGAGTCCTGGCTCCCAGCCCCCTGCTCTAACGCACTCCACCCCACTCCACTCCACTCCCCTTCCAGAACCGGGGAGAGAACCCAGGAGTCCTGGCTCCCAGCCCCCTGCTCTAACGCACTCCACCCCACTCCCCTTCCAGAACCGGGGAGAGAACCCAGGAGTCCTGGCTCCCAGCCCCCTGCTCTAACGCACTCCACCCCACTCCACTCCACTCCCCTTCCAGAACCGGGGAGAGAACCCAGGAGTCCTGGCTCCCAGCCCCCTGCTCTAACGCACTCCACCCCACTCCACTCCACTCCCCTTCCAGAACCGGGGAGAGAACCCAGGAGTCCTGGCTCCCAGCTCCCCTGCTCTAACGCACTCCACCCCACTCCACTCCACTCCCCTTCCAGAACCGGGGAGAGAACCCAGGAGTCCTGGCTCCCAGCTCCCCTGCTCTAACGCACTCCACCCCACTCCACTCCACTCCCCTTCCAGAACCGGGGAGAGAACCCAGGAGTCCTGGCTCCCAGCTCCCCTGCTCTAACCCACTAGACCCCCTATGAAATGCAGTCCCAGTGGAGGGGTTACCCCATGGCTTGGGTTAGCCATGGACAGACTCACAGACACCGTAGAAATCCCATGGCCCCCTGCTCCCCCCACGACAGCCAGCCCACTTGCCCTCTTTCACTCCTCTTCCCCGTTAGGTTTTGGGGTCACCCCCCGCCAATGCCGAGTACCCAACACTCCCTGTTCCGCTCCTGGAGATAGGGTCATTTTTGGTCTAAAATCCTTTTTTTTTAAAACAATTTTTGGTTTTTTGGTTTTTTTTTTGTCATCTCAAACTTTTTGCGTTTGGGTTTTTTTGTTTTGTTTTTTTTTGTTTTTTTCATTTTTGTCATTTTTTATATATACAGTAAGAAGCAATAAAGCAGAACATAGAATTTCTCTCTATAAAAAAAAAGGGAAGAGTTCCCTCTCCCTCTCCCTCTCCCCCCCACCCTGAAACCAAAAATATTCCCAAAGGAAAGAAAGAAGAGAGTTCACTAAAACAGTTACATTCCACCTAGAAAACTTGTTCAGGCAGCACGTCCGGGAGAGACCAGCCACCCCAAACGCTGTTCCTCTCCCATCGAGATGAGAACTGCAACTCCGGGGGCTGGCTCCCTTCCCTCACGCACCTTACAGGGTGAAAAAACAGCGGTTTCAAGTCTGGTTTTTTTGTTTGGTTGTTGTTGGGGTTTTTTGGTATTTTCTGTGTTTAAACCCAGGTGTTTCGGTCAGTTTCTTTGTAAAGCAAAGTTTCACAGTATGTTCATTTTGTGTTGTCTCAAACCCACCTGAACTCTATGAACACAGCTAAAAGCAGGAGCTAAAATGAGGTCAAGATTCTTTGTTTTCCTTTAAAGAAAGGTTTGTTTGTTTTCAATGTTTTTTTTGAAAACTTCCATTCTGTTCTTTAGTTGCCGGACGGCGTTTTCTCATGGCTAACTTCCTTCTCTGAAAGGAGCAAGACTTTGGTTCGCAGGCGTTGAAAAAACAAAACAAAACAAAACAATCACGCACGAAAATTAATCCAACTAAAAAAGAAACAACCCAAAGAAAAAGTTGTCTTTGTGTTTTAAAAAAATCAAACAATATATCAGCGTTTCGAGAAGCCGTTTTAAAGCTTTTCCGACCGTGGGGAAGGGCGCTCAGAACTCTCCGTTAGCCCCTATCCCATTCTGGCAATTTGGTTTATTTGGAACTGGTTTTTTTGGTCCTTTTGTCACATAAACCAGGGCTTCTCAACGCCATGTCCATGAGGTATTTTTTTCAAGACAGAGAAAGAGCGTTAGGCCATCAGTCTAGTCAGAAAAAGTCGACATGCCCCTTTAGGTCCATTGTTTAAAATCCTTTCTTCTTCAATTCAAGGTTTTTTATTTGAGTTTTCTTGGTTCACTTTGTTATGAATTTTTTTGGTTCAAAGTTTTTTCTCGCATCCCGAGTCGTTGCGGTGAGAGCAAAAGTCTTCATGCCGTTGTTTTTCTGTACATAGATCCAGCGATTTTTTGGTTTCTTTTGGAAAATGTAAAGAAAGCTGAAATTCCCGTTTTTCTTTGTCTATTTTTTTTGTCAGGCACTGGAATATGATTTTTTTTTCAGAACATAGATATAAAAATAAGAATAAACCATTATATGTCCTTCCCCTGCTTCAGAAAAATAACCCCAGAGATACCCGCGCTGAACTGAAAACTGAAAAAACGGAATGGAAAAAGACTGGTAGAAAAAATTAAATTAGCAAATAATAGTTTCATCTGTTAAAAAAAATCTCTGCTTCATTGCTGCCTGCCCTGGGAGGGTTAAAGGCTCAGGTTTATTCGGAGAGACGAGGTCCCAATCCTGCAAAGAGCTGAGCACGTGAGTCGCTTGCAGCACTCTGAGTAGCCCCGTTGACAGCACCGGACCTACGCAAAGCGTGGAAGCATCCCCACCCGCCAGGGTCTTGGCAAAGTCGGGAGCCGGGGGTTGCATGAAGACCGTGCAGCTGTTTAAGCAGAGGGGTGAGTTTAAAGCGATTTAGCCAGATGGCTGCAAAGCCCTGTCGGCTGCGCCGATTCCAGGCTAAATCAGGCTTATTTGGGTTTCGCTAGATTCAGAGCAGCTTGAAGTGCACCGCGGACACATGGCGGGGTCACGCTAGGGCTCCTGCTAAGCTACGCAGGGTCGTTGAGTCCCTCAGCTCCAACAGCTGCCCGACTGGAGGTTGGTTACAGATCTCTCGGAAAGGCACGCAGGCTGGATCCACCATGGCGTAGCCACCACCACCCAGGGGCGTGCGCCCCGATGGTTAGTCCCTCGCACTGCTAATCATTGGGCCTTACTGGAATTTGTCCGGCTTTAATTTGGTTCTTGCTCTGCCTTTCTCTGCTAGGTTAAAGATTTTCTCCCCATGAAAGTACTTAGATGCTGTGATCACGTCACCTCCCCGGCTCCTTTCTGAGAAGCTCCTGAAGTCTCTCACTACCAGGTGTTTTCACCAGCCTGCAGCTCCCTGTCTGACTTGGAAAAGCAGAACCCTGCGGGTAGGTCGTGCAGACCGGGGCGGGTCGGTTAAACTGAAGCACAGCGTCCCCATGCAGACCCGGCAGATCCGAAAACCCCTTCGGAAACGTCCTCCCGAGCGCTACGGAAAAGCCACCCTCCCACCGGGTTAGTTCTTTACAAAAATAAAAGCAAATTGAAAAAATAGAGATTTATCTAATCGAAAGCAAAAGCGAGTTTGTTAAGAGCGTGACTCTGACATGAAAAGAGTCTCCCACCCGTCCCCCGCTAGCCCTCTTCCCAGATGGCAAATAAAAATCAATTAATAATAAATAAAAGGTTTCAAAAGACATTCGACCGGACACAGAGGTTAGAAAAGTTTGTAAAAAGCCTTTGGGTGAAGCTAGGACTGGTCATGGGTTGGGGTTTTTTGGTGTGAGATTTTTTTTTTTCATATTATTTCTCCTATTTCTTCTTCCTGTGCAATCAAAAAAACCCACCTATTTTTTCTTATGTTTCCCCCCAAAAATTGTCCAAGAAACACTCAGAGAAAAATCAAATAAAAGGAATTCCAAAAACCAACTCCGCTGGCCGAAGAGTGACTTGAGTCACCCGTCTGGCCAGCCCCCGGCTTTCAACAAACGGTAAATAAAAGGCGAGATTGCCATTGAAAACACGAGATCTCAAATGAAACGAAACAAAACAAAACACCGCAATCCAATCTGGGTTCTTTGCCTTCTGCTTTCGGCGCCTTCGGTGTCACGAGCCGCAAGATTTTCTCCAGGCCCATCAGAGCTGGAGATCTGATTTTTTCCCCTCGCTTCCTCGAGGAAAGCTCCAATTCTGCTCCAGCGTCGTGACCCCAGGAGCTGGGGCGCTGGGGAAAGCAGCAGATCCCACGACAGACTGCGGCCAGGACTGTTTCTTGGGCGTGTGTCGGAGGGAATAAGAAATTCAAAGCACGGCCACGAATCGCCAGTGCCGGGGGAATTCGGTTTTGGTTTCTCCGGCTCTCGTCCCTTGGTTCGGCTGCTTTGGGTTATTTTTGGTTGATTTCTTCATTTGGCTGCTGCTGACAGTTTTGTTTTGCTTTCACTCGTCTCTTGCCGCCTTCCCTCCTTCCGCGGCACCGGCGGGCAGCGCCCTGCCGCCCCTCACTCCGTCTTGCCATCCGGCTCGGAGGCTGCTGGCCTGGCGTGGCCCAGGGGCGGCCCGGCCGCCTCGCTGGAGGAGCTGCAAGAGGAGCAGGTGGAGGAGGAGGAGGAGGAGGAGGTGAGGCTGGGGGATTTGCTGGACAGGGAGGCGGCCACGGCGGCCGAGACCAGCCCCACCCCCCCCGGGGTGGCACTCAGCAGGGGCAGCCCCGCGTGGTTCAGGAAGAGCGGCGAGGTGACAATGCTCTGGCTCCCCGGGGTGCTGGCCGTAGTGCCCAGGACCAAGTTACCGCTGGCGTCAAGACTGGTAATGGGCAGGGTTCCACCACTGGCCAACGCTGTGGAGAGATTGGCGGATTAGCTGGAGAGGCCAACCCCATTCCCTGCCCCCCTGAGCCAGCCAGTCCCCCGACCTGGGGCCGGATGGGAGCCAGCGCCCCCTAGAGGGAAAAGGTCCCGTGCCCCATTCCCGCCCCCCGAGCCAGCCAGTCCCTGGCGTTGGATCAGAGCCAGCACTCCCTAGAGGGGAAAGGCCCCGTGCCCCATTCACTGCCCCCTGAGCCAGCCAGTCCCTGGTGCTGGATCAGAGCCAGCGCCCCCTAGAGGGGAAAGGTCCCGTGCCCCATTCCCGCCCCCCGAGCCAGCCAGTCCCTGGGGCCGGATTGGAGACGGCGCCCCCTAGAGGGGAAACGCCCCGTGCACCATTCCCGCCCCCCGAGCCAGCCAGTCCCTGGGGCCGGATTGGAGACGGCGCCCCCTAGAGGGGAAAGGCCCTGCATCACATTCCTCACCCTGCCCCCCAAGCAGTTAGCCCCCGCTCCAGGGCCGGATGGGCAGCGTGTATGACACAGAACAGACACAGTGTGCGAGGGGCGTTAGTGAGTGGATGGGATGGATGGTTACTGGTCACTACGGCGCCGGCGACAGGCCATGGATGGGATGAAGGGACCCAGACTGAATGAGCAGGCGGGAGTGTCTGGGGTGCCGCCGGCCGGCCTCGCACATTCCTTGCACACTCAACCGCCAGGACGACACGCGCACCTGGCCCCACAGCTCTCTCCCCGAGCCTTACACACACGGATCTCTGCACACGTCCGCCCTTCTCGCACGCACACTCCTGATCCTCACACACACACGGATCTCTGCACAAGTCCGTCCTCCTCACACAGATCTCTGCACACGTCCGTCCTCCACACATGCACACTCCCAATCCCCACACACACACGGATCTCTGCACACGTCCGCCCTCCTCGCACACACATGGATCTCTGCACAAGTCCGTCCTCCTCACACAGATCTCTGCACACGTCCGTCCTCCACACATGCACACTCCCAATCCCCACACACACACGGATCTCTGCACACGTCCGCCCTCCTCGCACGCATACTCCCAATCCTCACACACACACGGATCTCTGCAAACATCTGCCTTCCCCGCACGCACACTCCTGATACACACACCTCCCAGATCTCTGCTTTCCCAGGATTCCTTGCACGCTCACAAAGGCAGTATTTTAACTCACACTCACACCTGGCCTGTCACTTCTGTGCCCCTGCACACGCTAACACCCCATTCCTCCCAGACAGACCTGCCTCCAGACATGCTCCTGAACCCCCACACTCACACCCAAGTACATCCGCCCTGGCCGGCCGGCAGAGCAGATGGCGGCATGCCTGCTCGCGCCACGAACCTTGGATGGTGGCCAGCGGGTTGGTGGCCATTAGCGCCGGGTTTAACCCCGCGTTCACCCCTAGCACTGTGCTTCTGAAAATCAAACCAGACGCAGGAGGTTAGGCCGGGGAACCCCCCCAACACCCTTCCCATGGCACTGGCCCTCCGTGGCCAGGGGGCACAAGCACCCCACATCACTGGTTAGAGGCGCGTACGCCACACGCCCTGGTTCCAGGCCCCTTGGCGAGGGTGCCACCCCCCCACCCATGGCACCGGATGCACCTGCCCCCTTAGGGGCGGAGTTACCGTGCCAACCTGGGGCAGTGTCATCCCTCCCACCCCCTTCAGTCCCTGTCACGGCCCCCCACCGCTTACCCCGTGCTGGGATTCAGGCCCGACAGGCCGATGGCCGCGTGGCTGCTGCTCTGGGGGCTGGGGTTGGTGCTGTTGGTGGGGGGCGGCGTGGCGGAATTGATGGCGGGGGGCCCCCCGCCCGCCCCCGTCCGGCTGGGGGTCAGGGAGCCGACCGCCGAGGATAAGGTAGTCACTGCAAGAGAGAAGTGGGGGCGGACGGGGGGCGGGGATCAGGAGAGGGAGCGGCTCATCCCCACGGTGCTTGTTTGTATAGGCCCTGTGCAAACACAGCGCCTTGGTCTGCCCCCCCTTAGCGGAGTTTATGTAGGTCCTATGTAAACACTGGCCTTCAAGTACTCATTCAATCTACTCCCTGTTGACAGTGCCTCCGCTGGCTTAGTCTCCCCCCATTGAACCGGCCCCATTTCTCTAGGTCCTACGTAAATGAAGTGCCTCAGTCTCACTCTGCTGGCTGAGCAGGGTCCTGTTTGTGCAGGTCCTGTGTAAACAAGGGGGAAGGACGCACCTGTTGTGCTCAGACTGCTGGAAGCCTGGGAGAGCGGGAGACTCACGCCGGGGCCCGGACTCGTCACCTGGGCAGAGAGAGACGGAGCGTCGGGGTCACGAGGCGCCCACCTCTGGGGTGAGTTGTGGGGAACTCCCCATGTGCAGGGTCGGTACATACCATGGGAGAGCTGTACGGGGGGGGGGGGGTGCGTACTATGTGGCGGCTGTGCGGGGGTACATACCGGGATCATACCATGTGGGGGCTGTACAGAGAGGGTAGTTCATACCCTGAAACATGTGGGGATAGTACCATGGGTGGGAGGAACATACTATATGGGGACTGTAGGGGGGGTACGTACCATGTGGGGCCCATGGGGGGGTCAGTACATACAGTGTGAGGGCTATATCTGGGGTGGTAGGAGCCATACCCAGAGGGGGGTCGGTACATACCACGTGAGGGCGGTAATGGGGGGAGTCCATACATACAGCCTGGTGAAGGCCCTACTGTGGAGGTCAGTATGTACCTTGTAGGAGCCATACGGGGGGGGGGGGGGGGGTCAGTACATACCATATGGGGGCCGTTCCTGGGGCAGGGGGGGCGGTAGGTACCATGTGGAGGCTGTGCCCGGGGTGTCGGTACGTACCATGCGAGGGCAGTACCTGGGGGGAGGAGTCAGTACCTACCATGTGGGGGCCGTACCTGGGGGTCGGTATGTACCATGTGGGGCCATACCCAGGGGGTCGGTATGAACCATGTGGGGGCCATACCCGGGATCTCAGTACGTACCACGTGGGGGCCGTACCCGGGGGGTCAGTACGTACCATGTGGAGGCTGTACCTGGGGGGTCGGTATGTACCGTGTGGGGGCCATACCCAGGGTGTCAGTATGTACCATGTGGGGGCCATACCTGGGGGTCGGTATGTACCGTGTGGGGGCCATACCCAGGGTGTCAGTATGTACCATGTGGGGGTCATACCTGGGGGGGTCAGTACGTACCATGTAGGGGCTGTACCTGGGGTTTCGGTGCAGATCATGTGGGGGCTGGTCCTGGGGGGTCAGTACGTACCATGTGGGGGCCGTACGTGGGGGTCGGTATGTACCGTGTGGAAGCCGTACCCAGGGGGTCGGTATGTACCATGTGGGGCCATACCTGGGTTCAGTACGTACCATGTGTGGGCCGTAACCGGGGGGGGTCGGTACGTACTATGTGGGAGCCATACCCGGAGGGTCAATACGTACCATGTGGGGGCTGTACCCGGGGTGTTGGTATGTACCATGTGAGGGCCGTACACAGGAGAGTCGGTACGTACCATGTGGGGGCCATACCTGGGGTGTCGGTATGTACCATGTGGGGGCCGTACCCGGGGTGTCGGTACGTACCATGTGGGGGCTGTACCCGGGGTGTCAGTACATACCATGTGGGGGCCGTACCCGGGGTGTCGGTACGTACCATGTGTGGGCTGTAACCGGGGGGGGTCGGTACGTACTATGTGGGAGCCATACCCGGAGGGTCAATACGTACCATGTGGGGGCTGTACCCGGGGTGTCAGTACATACCATGTGGGGGCCGTACCCGGGGTGTCAGTACATACCATGTGGGGGCCGTACCCGGGGTGTCGGTACGTACCATGTGTGGGCTGTAACCGGGGGGGGGGGTCAGTACATACCATGTGGGGGCCGTACCCGGGGTGTCGGTACGTACCATGTGGGGGCTGTACCCGGGGTGTCAGTACATACCATGTGGGGGCCGTACCCGGGGTGTCGGTACGTACCATGTGTGGGCTGTAACCGGGGGGGGGTCAGTACGTACTATGTGGGAGCCATACCCGGAGGGTCAATACGTACCATGTGGGGGCCGTACCCGGGGTGTCGGTACGTACCATGTGTGGGCCGTAACCGGGGGGGGGGTCGGTACGTACTATGTGGGAGCCATACCCGGAGGGTCAATACGTACCATGTGGGGGCTGTACCCGGGGTGTTGGTATGTACCATGTGAGGGCCGTACACAGGAGAGTCGGTACGTACCATGTGGGGGCCATACCTGGGGTGTCGGTATGTACCATGTGGTGGCCGTACCCGGGGTGTCGGTGCATTCCATGTGGGGGCCGTACCCGGGGTGTCGGTACGTACCATGTGGGGGCTGTACCCAGGGGGGTTGGTACGTACCATGTGCGGGCCGTACCCGGGGGGCTTGCCCTGGGCGGGCAGCATGGGGGTGCTGCTACAGGGGTTGATGCGTTTCTCCTTCTGGCGGCGGTTGCAGAACCAGACACGGATCACCTCCTTCTCCATGTTCAGCTGCTCTGCGATCAGCAGGATCTCCTCTGAGGTAGGCTTCTGGTTCTGGGGCAGCGACATAAGAACATAAGAACGGCCAGACTGGGTCAGACCAAGGGTCCATGTAGCCCAGTGTCCTGTCTGCCGACGTGGCCAGGGCCCCAGAGGGAACGACCAGAACAGGGAACCATCCAGTGATCCATCCCGTTGCCCATTCCCAGCTCCTGGCAGAGGCTCGGGACCCCATCCCTGCCCAGCCTGGCTAATAGCCATTGATGGACCCATCCCCCATGAACTTATCCAGTTCTCTTTTGAACCCTGTTATAGTCATGGTCTTCACAACATCCTCTGGCAAGGAGTTCC
The DNA here is from genome assembly GCA_023634205.1 of Actinemys pallida. NCBI lineage: Eukaryota > Metazoa > Chordata > Testudines > Emydidae > Actinemys > Actinemys pallida. The sequence continues at coordinate 429,179 of JALMGD010000039.1, read as the reverse complement.
ACAGGTTGACTGTGCGTTGTGTGAAGAAATACTTCCTTTTGTTTGTTTTAAACCTGCTGCCTGTTAATTTCATTGGGTGACCCCTAGTTCTTGTGTTATGAGGAGGGGTAAATAACACTTCCTTATTTACTCTCTCCCCACCAGTCATGATTTTATAGACCTCTATCATATCCCCCCTTAGTCTCCTCTTTTCCAAGCTGAAAAGCCCCAGTCTTATTAATCTCTCCTCATACAGAAGCCGTTCTATACCCCTCATCATTTTTGTAGCCCTTTTCTGAACCTTTTCCAACTCCAATATATCTTTTTTGATGCGACCACATCTGCACACAGTATTCAAGGTGTGGGCGTAACATGGATTTATAGAGAGGCAACATGATATTTTCTGTCTTATTATCTATCCCTTTCTTAATGATGCCCAACATCCTGTTCGCTTTTTTGACTGCCGCTGCACATTGAGTGGATGTTTTCAGAGAACTATCCCCAATGACTCCAAGATCTTTCCTGAGTGGTAACAGCTAATTTAGACCCCATCTTATATGTGTAGTTAGGATTATGGTTTCCAATGAGCATTACTTTGCACTTATGAACAGTGAATTTCATCTGCCATTTTGTTGCTCAGTCACCCAGTTTTGTGAGATCCTTTTGTAGCTCTTCGCAGTCTGCCTGGGACTTAACTCTCTTGAGTAGTTTTGTATCATCTGCAAATTTTGTCACCTCCCTGTGTGACGAAGTGGGGGATTTTCTTAACGGTTTGCATGAACACTGTGTGTGCCTCAGTTTCCCTGTGTGCTGCACAGGACCAGGTGTGACCTCGCCTAGCAGCTGGGACCCCGGACACCGGCCTGGAGATGGGGGACCCAGCGACTGGTGACCGGGAGGCCCAGCCCAGCTTGGGAGCAGCCGGTTATGGCCAGTGGGGGGACAATGGGCTGAGGAGAGAGGGGCCCAGGGACCTGACCAGCCGGGTCCAGCCAGGGGGGAACAAAGGACGGCAGAGAGGGGCCCAGCAGCCTGTCAACCTGGGATGGAAGAGAAAGGGCAGAGGAGGGGCTGGTGGGGGAGGGGATTTAGGGGGCTGGGCTGGAAGGAGGGGGCTGGGCTGGGGACAAGGAGCAGCCGGACCCATGGGGATGGGACAGACCCAGCTGGCCGGGGCTGAGACTGGCCAGGCCCAAGGGCCCTGAGAACTGCCTGGGCTGGGTCCAGACGCTCAATAAATCTCCTGTGTGACGCTGGCAGTCACTGCAGCTAGAGATCGGGGGGGCGTTCCTCCCTCTGGGGGTGGGGAGATCGGGGGGGTGTTGCTCCCTCTGGATGTGGGAAGGGCGGACGTGTGTAGAGATCTGTGTGTGTGTGAGGATCGGGAGTGTGCAGAGATCTGGGAGGTGTGTGTATCAGGAGTGTGCGTGCAGGGAGGGCGGACGTGTGCAGAGATCCGTGCTCTTTATCAGAGCGAGGGGACTCCCCGAGGGGCCCACGGCAGAGCCAGGCTGCTGGGGGCTCAGGGGTGCGGTCCCAGGAGGTGGCGGGGCCAAGGGCCTGACCCCGCAGGGAGAGCGCACCCCCGAGACGGGCTATCACCCTGAAGGGGGTTCCTCCCAGAGGCCGCAGGGAGCTTGGGGTCCCTGCCCCGGTGGGTTGGATTGGGGCGCACAGCGACGGAGCTGGAACCCACCGAGGCATCCCGGGGTGGGACTCAGGGGAATCCGGAGGTGGAGGAGAGGCCGAGGGTGGTCACTGCAGGCAGAGAGGGCAGGGGTGCAGGGCCCAGAGACACAGGAAATCTTGGCCCAGGGTTAATGTGGCGGAGCAGAGACAGCGGGTCGAGCTGTGTCTAGCCCTGGGGAGGAAGCAGCCACCCACCAGCCCCGGGGGCAGAGCTGGCCAGGGAAGGAGGGTGCAGACGGGCTCCCACCCCAAGCCCAGAGGATAAGTCTGCTTGTACCCCTGGGCTCAGGCCCCTCGTACCCCAGTGGGACCGGACGGGGGTGGTCAGGGGGGAGAGATCCTGGACCGAGACTCTTGTCAGTGTGGGGCGACCCCCCAGCTGCTGAAGGCTGCGTGACGTGGGGGGAGGTTCCCACACTGCAGCCATTCGCCCAGTGACACCGGCGGGATAGGGGGGCTGGTAGCTGGGGTCCTGCAGCAGAGCCGCTGAGAAGGATCCGGACCCGGTGTCAGGAGGGGCAGGAGCCAGTGAGCTGGGGAACAGCCCAGCCCGGAGGGGATCCCTGCCCCCAGAGCGCAAGGGAAGAGCTGCCTGCCCGGTTACCTGCCGGTCTGTAGCCAGACCCCTGGGGCGGATGGAGGTGGGTCCAGGGGCAGGGGGACCCGGGCAGGGAGGTGACGCACCGGACCAGGCAGTGCCCAATGCATGCCTCACCCTGATGGGTGTGCTCGGCTACATCGGAAATGGGGGGCCAAGGGGGACCCAAAGAGGTTGGGGTGCCGGATCAGCTTCCTGCAGAGATGCTGATGGGGGATAGTTTGGAGACCTGGCCAGACGGCGCCCTGGACATTGCCTGTGGCTGGAGCTCGGCCCAGCACCAGGAATCCACCCAGCAGGGGGCTGGAATCTCCAACTCGGGGGGCAGGGGACTGGGGACAGGGCTTAAGAGGGCTGAGACCGAGGCTTTGCCCCGGGGTGGGGAAACCGAGGCACAGTCAAAGGACTGGGGCCTCAAACCCAGCAGCTGAATACCAGACCGAGCAGCAGGAGGGTCCCTCCTTGGAGAAGCTGAGGGCCCTGTGGACCACCATGTTGCAAGACCCCGGGCAGGACTGCAGGGAAAACTCCCTGGGTGAGAAGGGATCCAGTACCGGGAAAGGCCCCTGAGGAAAACCTGAACCGTGGGGGATCCGGAGGCAGCTGGTGGTCCCCCAGAAGTGCCGCCGGCGGCTACTGTGCCTGGCCCATGATGTCCCCCTCTCGGGGCATCGGGCAGAGGCTGCTGCAGAACTTTTACTGGCCCGGGGTCTGTGACGCCGTCCAGCAGTACTGCAGGTCCTGTGACCCCTGCCAGAGGGTGGGGAAAGCAGCTCTGAGACCTTTACCCAGCATAGAGGAACCTTCCAGAAGGTGACCATGGACATAGTGAGGTCCCTCAGCAAGGTGACCCGGTCAGGGAAGAAATACATCCTGGTGGGGGTAGATTTCGCCACCTGCTACCCGGAGGCGGTGGCTCTGTCCTCCATCATGGCAGACACCGTGGCAGATGCGCTGCTGACCATCTTCAGCAGAGGGGGTCCCCCGGGAGGTCCTTACAGAGCAGGGCTCCAATGTTGGTCAGCCCCACTCCAGTGCCTGTGGGAGAAGTGTGGGGTCTGGCCCACCTGGGCCTCGGCGTATCACCCCCAGTCCAACGGGCTGGTGGAGTCAGAAATTTAATGGGACCCTGAAGATGATGCTGAAGATTTTCATGGACCGGCAACCACAGGACGGGGACTAGTATTTACCCCACCTGCTGTCCGCGTACAGGGAAGTGCCCCAGGAACCCACGGGGGTCTCTCCTTTGTGGTTGCTGTATGGGAGGGAAGTGAGGGGACCCCTGGGCTTGGGGAGGGACGGATGGGAGGGGAAGGCCTCCCCCGATGGAGAACCAGTGCTGGAGTATGGACTGACTTTCCGGGAAAAGCTCGCTGAGTTCAAGGGTCCGGCCAGGGAGAACCTAGCCAGGGCCCAAGGGAGGCAGGTCTGGTACGACCGCTCAGCCTCTGGCACCGGGGACCAGGTGAGGGGCTCGTCCCGGTGAGGAAGAATGAGCCGCGAGCTGCCTGGGACGGGCCCTTCGAGGTCATCAAGCAGCTGGATGAGGAGAACGATGTGGTGGAACTGCCCAGCCGGGCTCACAGCCACCGAGGGGACCAGGTCAACGTGCTGGAGCCGAACTGTGCCAGGGAGAGGCTGGTCCTGGCCGCAGGGAGATGATCCCTTGATGGATCTATTCCCTGAGACAGGAGCAGGCCCTTCGCTGGAATCAGTTCCCCTCTCCGGCCAGTAACTCGTCTGGCAGGCGGAGATCCAGCCAGCCTGGGAGCCGGGAGCCGGCCCTCCCATCAGGTGTTCCCTGTTCAGAGTCCCTGGGAACACAGCCCAGGCCCTGGAGGGAGAGCTCAGGGCCATGCTGGCTTTAGGGGTGATCCAGCCACCCCCCAGCCCCGGGGGCTGGTGCCCAGGAAAGACGGGTCGATCAGACTCTGTGGGGACTATCGGAAGCTCAATGCCATCACCATGTCCGATGCCTGCCCCATGCCTAGTCCTGACGAGATCCTAGACAAGTTGGGGGGGACTCGGTACCCCACTATCAGGGATCTCACCAAACGCTATCGGCAGGTGCCTTTGGCTCCAGATGCCAGACAAAAATCGGCTCTCACCGCCCCTGGTGCTACCGTTTGGCCTCAGGGGGGCTGTCAGTGCTGGGTGGATCAGATGCTGGGGGGTGGGGAGGACTCTCCCCTTGCATATCCCAATGAGATCTGTGTGTTTCACCAGACCTGGGAGGACCACGTGTCCCAGGTGAAGAGGGGGTGAGTCGCCCCCAGGATGCAGGGCTGACTGGAAAAGCTGAGATGCACAAGGTGGGGAGCGGCTGCTGAAAGCCAGAGCCAGCCACGGTGGGCGCGATCAGAGACTGGCCCATTCCCCAGACTAAGAACCAGGCCCAGGCCTTTATTGGGATGGGGGGCTCTACCGGAGGTGTGTGCCCCACTTTAGCTCTGTGTCGGCTCCCATCACTGAGCTATGTGAGAAGGGGAGGCCAGACAAGCTGGTCTGGACCGGGCAGTGCCAGAGGGCTCTCCGGGCGCTGAAGGAGGATCTGGTCAAGGGCCCGGTGCTGGGAAACCCAGACTTTGACAAGCCCTTTATGGTGTTCACCGATGCCCCAGACACAGGGCTGGGCGTGGTGCCGGCACAGGCCAATGCAAAGGGGGAGAGACCCCCCATCGGGTACCTGAGCAGGGCTATGCGGCCACAGAGAAGCAGTGCCTGGCCATGGGGTGGGCTCTTAAAAAGCTGCAGCCGGATCTATTTGGGCGGCGCTTCGCGGCCTACACCGACCACTCGCCTGCCGCGGCTGCACCAGATGAGAAGGGCCAACGTCGAGCTCCTGAGGTGGAGTCTGTCCCTCCAGAGTATGAGATGCGGGTGGGCCAGTGTGACATTAGGAGTGTGATATCATATCTCATTGGAAGGTGACAGGGCCAGGAAGAGTTAATTACCTCCCAGACTGACCTGATGTGACGAACTGGGGCTGTTCTTACTGTGGTCTTTGAATGCTGGCAGGGGAGTGTGGCTAGGATAGTCTGCGTGGCCGAGGGAAGATACCTGAGCATGTAACCTGAGAACCCAGGAAGGGGTTAGAGGCCAGGTGACACCTTTGCCCGGGAAACTGAACAAAGGCTGGAGGGAGTTTCAGAGCTGGCTGGTGACATGGCTGGGAGGCAGACGGGGCTCTGACCTCCCAAGGGGGCTAGGGTGCCCTGGGACCCCAAGATGGACCTAATTGGGGGGGGGGGTCCTGTTGTCTGTGCCTGCAAGACCTATTTTGGACTGTGTTCCTGTTGTCTAAATAAACCTTCTGCTTTACTGGCTGGCTGAGAGTCATGGTGAATTGCAGGAAGCCGGGGGTGCAGGGCCCGGTGTCCCCCACACTCTGTGACACCTGACCCATGGCCGAACTTTAGAGACTGGTTAGGAAGATCTGTAACTGAACAGAGCTGGGAAATGCAAGTCTGCATTGTTAGCGGTAGAAGGGGAGGTGTTTGCTCAGGGCTTGTGATGTCAGCAACCAAGTCTTGTCTATTGCTATAGCTTTGATTCAAAGATCAAAAAAGGAACATTAACATTTAGGGAGACACTTGAGTGAAATAGTATTATTGTCTCTATGTCTCTTTGAAGGTTGTGGTAACCTGTATCTGAACTGTGTAATGGATAAATTATCCTGTGCTAATTGCCAGGATGTTTGGAAGGAGAATTAAGCCTATTGTTTTCTCAGGCCGAAAGGCTACTGGAAACCCTGGGCCACGATCCTGCTTCATCTCAGATCCGCTTTGGGTTTCAAGAGGGGGAAACCTTAAGCCACAAGGATTGAGATCCCCAGTCATTGACTGGAGTCACCCTGAGCATGGACATTGGACTATAACCTATGGACTATTTCTAAAAGGACTTTTGGCAACTACAAGTTCATCTCTGCTTATGTACCTGAACCTCAAGAATTGAATTCAAGTCTGTCTGTATATCGATCTTTTAACCAACACTCTCTCTTTTTTTTTTAAATAAATTTTAGCTTAGTTAATAAGAATTGGCTGTAGCGAGTATTTTGGGTCAGATCTAAGTTATCATTGGACCTGGGTCTGGGGCTGATCCTTTGGGGTTGGAAAAACCTTTTCTTTAATATAATGAGATCAGATTTTCAGTAATCATCATCATATCTGACGTGTGTCTGGATGGAGGCCTGAGGCTGGGCACTTTAAGGGAACTGCGTTGTTTGGACGTCTGAGGAACCAGTGAGGTGATACAGAAGCTGTTTTGGGCTGGTTGGTAAATCTAAGTATTGGAAGATCCACCAGCGTTTGGGGTCTGTCTGCCCCGTTTTGTTTGCAGTTCACCCTGATTGAGTGACCTCAGCTGGCTCCCCCGGGCCAGGTTAAGGGAAGTGCCAATGTTCTAGCGGATGCGTTGTCCAGGAGAGGGGGCCTGAACTTCCCCAGGTCACTGGCTGGAGTGACCCTGCTCAGTTCAGACTCGAAGGGGGGAGAGATGTGACAAAGTGGGGGATTTTCTTAGTGTTTTACATGAACACTGTGTGTGCCTCAGTTTCCCTCTGTACTGCGTGTGTAACGAGGTGGGAGGGGATTTGTAATTGCAGGGGACCAGGTGTGACCTCGCCTAGCAGCCGGGACCCCGGACACTGGCCTGGAGATTGGGGACCCAGCGACTGGTGACCGGGGGGCCCAGCCCAGCTCGGGAGCAGCCGGTTCTGGCCGGGGGAGGGGGGGGGGAATGGGCTGAGGAGAGAGGGGCCCGGGGACCTGACCAGCCGGGTCCAGCCAGGGGGGAACAAAGGACAGAAGAGAGGGGCCCAGCGGCCTGTTTACCTGGGACGGAAGACAAAGGGCGGAGGAGGGGCTGGTAGGGGGAGATGATATCGGATGATCGGCTAGATCAGGGGTCGGCAACCTTTCAGAAGTGGTGTGCCGAGTCTTCATTTATTCACGCTGATTTAAGGTTTCACGTGCCAGTACTACATTAACGTTTTTAGAAGGTCTCTTTCTATAAGTCTATAATATTTAACTAAACTATGGTTGTATGTAAAGTAAATAAGGTTTTTAAAATGTTTAAGAAGCTTCATTTAAAATTAAATTAAAATGCAGAGCCCCCCGGACCGGTGGCCAGGACCCGGGCAGTGTGAGTGCCGCTGAAAATCAGCTCGCGTGCCGCCTTCGGCACGTGTGCCATAGGTTGCCTACCCCTGGGCTGGAAGAAGGGGGCTGGGCTGGGCTGGGGACAAGGAGCAGCCAGACCCATGGGGACGGCACAGACCCAGCTGACCGGGGCTGAGACTGGCCAGGCCCGAGGGCCCTGAGAACTGCCTGGGCTGGGTCCAGACGTTCAATAAATCTCCTGTGACGCTGGCAGAGTCCCTGCAGCTAGAGATCGGGGGTGTTGCTCCCTCTGGGGGTGGGAGCCCCGGGGGCCCAGAGCGAGAGGACTCCCCGAGGGGCCCACGGCAGAGCCAGGCTGCTGGGGGCTCAGGGGTGCAGTCCCAGGAGGCAGCGAGGCCAGAGGGCCTAACCCAAAGAGATTGTGACCCCCGAGAAGGGCTGTCACACTGGGGGGTTCCTCCCAGGGGCTGCAGGGAGCCGAGGGAGCGCGGGGGGCTGGGAGCCCGTGACACACTGTTTACCCCTTTTTCCAGCTCACTTGTGAATATGTTGAACAGCCCTGGGCCCAGTACAGAGCCCTGGGGGACCCTGGTATTTTCCTCTCTCCATTCTGAAAACTGACCATTTCTTCCTCCCCTTTGTTCCCTGTCTTTTAACCAGTTACCGACCCATGAGAGGGACCTGCCCTCTTATCCCGTGGCAGCTTCCTTTGCTTAAGAGCCTTTGGGGAGGGCCCTTGTCAAACGCTTTCTGAAAGCCCATGTACGCGACAGCCACTGGCTCCCCCTTGGCCACACGCTTGTTGACCCCTCACAGAACTCTAGTAGTTTGGTGAGGCGTGATTTCCCTTCACCAAAGCTGAGTTGACTCTTCCCCAACAAATCGTGTTCATCTATGTCTGACAATTCTGTTCCTTACTAGAGTTTCAACCAGTTTGCCCGGGACTGAAGTCAGGCTCACCGGCCTGGAATTGCCGGGATCGCCGCTGGAGCCTTTTTACAAATGGGCGTCCCATTAGCCACCCTCCAGCCAGCGATAGGTGACGTACCACCAGTACAATTGGGGTCCCTCGCAAGGCAGCGGGGCGGGGGGGGTCTCTCCCCGGGGGCCCCAGGGGCGGGGGGGTCTCCGAGGGGGCTCACCGCGAGAAAGCTCTTCTCCAGGGCGAAGCGCACGTTGGTCTCGATGCTGGTCCGTTTCTTGCGGCGCCGGCCGGGCAGCCCGTCAAAGCCCAGGCTGGGGCTGCTCAGCTGGTTGGGGCTGGGGAGGGTCGAGTCCACCGACATGGTCTCTGGGGGGCGCACAGACCATTCACTCGGGCCCCCCACTGCCCTGTCCCGGTCCCAACCCTCCCGACGCACTCCCCCCCAGAGCCAGGAGCGAACCCAGGAGTCCTGGCTCCCAGCCCCCCCTCCCCCCGATTACTACACCCACTCCCCTCCAGAGCCAGGAGCGAACCCAGGAGTCCTGGCTCCCAGCCCCCCCTCCCCCCGATTACTACACCCACTCCCCTCCAGAGCCAGGAGCGAACCCAGGAGTCCTGGCTCCCAGCCCCCCCTTCCCCCGACCACTACACCCACTCCCCTCCAGAGCCAGGAGCGAACCCAGGAGTCCTGGATCCCAGCCCCCTGACCACTACACCCACTCCCCCCCAGAGCCAGGAGCGAACCCAGGAGTCCTGACTCCAAGTCCCACCCTGACCCACCCCCAGGCCCCAAAGCCCATAGACCCAGAAAACAGCAGCCCCCCAGACCAAAGCCTGCCCCCCCCACATAGCCTGTTACCCCCACCCCCGTGCTGCATGTGACGAAGTGGGGGTTTTCTTGTTTCCGGTGGAGTTTCAATGGTTTGCATGCAGAGGGGGTGGGACTCAGTTTCCCTGGGTGTTACTGGTTTAACGAGGTGAGGGGAGAGGGAGTGTGTTTTGCAGAGGACTGGAGAGAGGACGTGGGGACCCAGCCGATGGCCGGGAGGATGGATACCCCAGCGACCGGTGACCTGGCGACCCAGAGGCCCAGCTGAGGAGACGCAGCCGGTTCTGGCCAGTGGGAGGACAATGGGCTGCAGAGTGAGGACCCAGTGACCTAACCAGCCGGTTCCAGCCAGAGGACAGAAGCAGGAGAGGAGGCCCCGGTTTACGACCCTGTTTACCTGGAGAGAAGACAATGGACAGAGGCGGGGCCTGGGGCCGGGGGTCTCAGATGCCCAGCTGGGGCAGGGGGGCTCTGGGCTGGAGAGGGGGAGCAGGCAGAGCCCACCTGGATGCTGGGAGACTGGGATGTGCTGGGCTGAGGGAGGCCAGGCCTGAGGCCCTGAGAGTTTCCTGTGCTGGGTTCAACTCTCAATAAACCCTCCTGTTTTATGCTGGCTGAGAGTCACTCCGGTCTAGAGAACAGGGTGGCATCTACCCCTTTAGGGGTGGAGGCCCCGGGGGTCCAGAGCGAGTGGACTCCCTGAGGGGGCTCACGGCAGAGACAGACGTGCTAAGGCTCAGAGAGGTGCGGATCCAGGAGGTGGAGGGGCCGGCCCCCGAGAGAGAGTGGACCCCTGAGAAGGGCTGTCGCACTGAAAGGGGCACCCCCCACGGACCGCACGGGGCCAAGAGTGGGCACGATCTGTGAGTCCGTGACAACGTGGTGTCAGAAGTGGGATGTTTCGCGGATGCACCCTGTGGACGTTGGCTGCGGGCGCAGGCGCTTTGCAGTGAGTGGCTGCCAGCGATAGAATGAGGGTATTGAACGGAACCAGCCTGGAAATGGCCTAGAACCGGCTCCGTAAGAGCGACCTGGCACGTCTCTGCAGGGAGAGGGGGCTGAGCGTGGGGAGGCTCACTAAGGAGCGGCTGATTGCTCAGCTTGTAGAGAATGACCCGTCTGAGGCGCAGGCTCCAGACCCCAGGGGGGCTCCCGGGGTGCCCGGTGAGCCGGGGAGTAGCCGGGGGGGCAGTCTGTGTAGTGACCGGGAGTGGGTCAGACCTGACTCCCCGGTCAGTACAGGGAGACCCCCGTCAGGTTCCTCCCTAGAGGAGCTGCGGAGATTGGAGCTGCAGCTGAAAGCAAAGGAGCTGGAGCTGGAGGATCGGAGGCTGGGGGACAGAGAGAGAGAACGAGCGGACCGTGTAGAACAGCGGAAGCACGAGTTGGAGATGGACGAGAGATGGGCCAAGAGGGCCTGCCGCGAGGTAAGTGGGGAAGGGCCCCGAGACGCCAGTGGTGTGGGGAATCTAGACACCAAACTGCTGCCCCAGTTCGAGGCGGGGGGGGATATTGATGCCTACCTCACAGCCTTTGAGAAGTTGTGAACTGAACCAGATTGACCCCGCAGACAGGCTGTGCTGTCTGACCCCGGCTGGGTCCCAAAGCCATACAGGCGTTCAGCCAAATGGATGGTGTTGAGACGGGGGACTACAACCTGTTCAAACAGGCTTTGCTGCTGAAGTTTGAACTGACCCCCGAGGCGTACAGGAAACAATTCCGGGGTGTGCGCAAGACCCCAGGTGTCTCTTACAAGGAGGTCACCAACTTGCTGGGGGAATATCTCCGGAAGTGGGGGAAGGGCGCAGGGGCCACTACCGCAGAGGACGTGTATAACCTGGTGGGGTTGGAGCAGCTGTATGACATCTGCCCTCCGGACCTTAAGATGTGGCTACTGGACCGGAAGCCCAAAGATATGCGCCGTGCAGGGGCGCTGGCAGATGAGTTCGTGGACAGTAGATCGGGGGTAGGGGGGAGACCCACATCAGGGACCCATAAGGGGAGTCACCCTGAGCCCTTTCAAAGGTGGGACTCCAGGAAGCCCAACTCAGGGGTGCCTGGGACTGCCGGGGCAGGGCGACCCCCCTCGTGGGACTTGAGGGACATGAGGTGTAATTACTGTGGCCAAAAGGGCACAAGGTGGCACAGTGCCTGAAGATGAAGGAAATGGCAGCCAAGCAGAACCCGCGGGGTGTCAGCTGGGGGGAAGCCCACCGAGAGGGGGCACCGCCGGGCCCAGGGGCTGCAGTCGAGAGGGGTGTGCCAGGGGGAGGGGACCGCCAGGCCAGGCCAGTAGGGGAAGGCGGGGCCCCAGGTCCAGAGCACCCGTACCAAATCCGCCGGGTGAGCGTGGGACAGGCCCCGGGGGACAATCGCCACATCATCCCCATTGAGGTGGGGGGAAGACGCGTCCAGGGGTTCTGGGACACGGGTGCAGAGGTGACGCTGGCGCGGTCCGAGGGGGTGGACCCAGACCAGGTAGTGCCCGATGCCTACCTGACCCTGAGGGGAGTGTTTGGGCCCCCCGTCAAGGTGCCTGTAGCGAGGATACACCTGAAATGGGGGGCTAAGGAGGGACCCAAAGAGGTCGGGGTGCACGACCACCTGCCTACCGAGGTGCTAATGGGTAATGACTTGGAGAACTGGCCGGATGGCACTCATAGCGCCCTGGTCCTTACCCGGAGCCAGAGCCAGCGAGGGGCGCGGGACCTCCCGAGGGGGGCAGCTGAAGCACCGAGGGTAGGGCTCAACAGGGCTGGGCCGGAGCCTCCGTCCCAGGGTGGGGAAACTGAGGCGCCACCAGCCAGGGCTGTATCCTCAGACCCAGCAGCTGAATTCCAAACGGAGCTGCAGGTGGATCCCTCCCTGGAGAAACTGAGGGCCCTGGCTAGCCACGACAGTGCAGGATCCCAGGGGGAGGACTGCCGGGAGCGATTCCTGTGGGAGAGGGGATTCCTGTACCGGGAATGGACTGGTCCAGGGCGAACTGAATCTTGGAAAGGAGGGAGGCAGTTGGTGGTTCCCCAGAGGTACTGCCGCAAACTGTTGTGCTTGGCCCACAATATCCCTCTTTCGGGGCATCAGGGCATCTGGCGCACCAGGCAAAGGCTGCTGCAGAACTTTTACTGGCCTGGGGTCTTTGACGCTATCCGACAGTATTGCAGGACCTGTGACTCCTGCCAGAGGGTGGGAAAGGCCCGGGATAAGTGTAAAGCCCCGCTGAGACCTTTGCCCATCATAGAGGAGCCTTTCCAGAAGGTGGCCGTGGACATAGTGGGGCCCCTCAGCAGGGTGACCCGGTCAGGGAAGAAATACATCCTGGTGGTGGTAGATTTTGCTACGCACTACCCCGAGGCGGTGGCCTTGTCCTCTATCGAGGCAGACACCGTGGCAGACGCGCTGCTGACCATCTTCAGCAGAGTGGGGTTCCCCAAAGAGGTCCTTACAGACCAGGGGTCTTAACTTCATGTCAACCCTGCTCCAGTGCTTGTGGGAGAAGTGTGGGGTCCGACACACCTGGGCCGCAGCCTACCACCCTCAGTCCAGCGGGCTGGTGGAGAGGTTCAATGGGACCCTAAAGAGGATGCTGAAAACCTTTATGGACCAGCATCCGCAGGACTGGGACAAGTATTTACCCCACCTGCTGTTTGCGTATAGGGAAGTACCCCAGGAATCCACAGCGTTCTCCCCGTTCGAGTTGCTGTACGGGAGGAGAGTGAGGGGACCCCTGAACTTGATGAGGGCCGAGTGGGAGGGGAAGGCCTCTCCCGATGGGGAATCAGTGGTAGAGTATGTACTGACTTTCCGGGAAAGGCTCGTGGAGCTCATGGGCTTGGCTAGGGGGAACCTAGCAAGGGCCCAGAGGAAGCAGAAGGCCTGGTACGACTGCTCAGCACGTGCCCGCTCATATGCTACCGGGGATCAGGTGATGCTCCTCATCCCCGTGAGGAAGAACAAGCTGCAAGCGGCCTGGGACGGCCCCTTCACGGTCATCAGACAGGTAAACGAGGTGAACTATGTGGTGGAACTGTCCATCCGGGCTCACAGCCACCGGGTGTATCACGTCAACATGATGAAGCCATACTGGGACAGGGAGAAGTTGGTGCTGGCTGTGTGTGGGCAGTGGGAGGAGAAGGGAGAGGATCCCCTGGTGGGACTCCTCCCTGAGGCTGGGGCTACCCCTCGCTAGAATCAATCCCCCTCTCAGACCAGCTAACCCCTGCCCAGCAGGCAGAGATCAGAGCCGTGCTGCATTCATCCCGGCAGCTGTTCTGCAGCCGGCCTGGGCTCACTAACCTGGCTGTCCACCGGGTGGAGACGGGAACCAACCCTCCTGTGACGAAGTGGGACTGTTCTTAATGTTTTCCTCAGTTTCCCCTATGCAGTTCTTAAGTATCTAGGTGGTGGGATAAGGGTGTATGGTTGCTGCAGAGCAAAGGGCCAGGGTACATAAATGCCTGACACTCTGTTTCCTAGCAACTGATGGCCTGGGCCCCTCCTCTGCAAAAGTGCCAACTGAAGGTGTTGGAGACAAAGGGATCAGGTGACCTCCTGGCCTGGGAAAGAGACAAAGCCCAGAGAAGGAGGGGCTGGACGGGGGTTTGGAGCTAGCTGGGGACTGAAAGGGAGGGCAGACGGGGGTCTGCCTCGCTGGGCCCCAGAATGGACCCGGCGGAGGGGTCCCGTTCGCTGGACCTACAAGTTCTGTTTTAGACCATGTTCCTGTCATCTAATAAACTTCTGTTTTACTGGCTGGCTGAGAGTCACGTCTGACTGCGAAGTGGGGGTGCAGAACCCTTTGGCTTCCCCAGGACCCCGCCTGGGCGGACTCGCTGTGGGAAGCGCACGGAGGGGCATATGCTGAATGCTCCCAGAAGAGACCAAGGAGGTGAAGCCGTGTGAGCGTCTTGCCCTGAAGACAGTCTGCTCCAAGGGAGAGGAGGCTCCCCAAAGTCCTGACTGGCTTTGTGGGGAGCAGTTCCCGAGCATCGCCCGGGGACTCCATGACAACTGGTGGTAGCGGTGGGATGTACTACACCCCTTGAATGGCGCTTCTTGCAGTAAGTGACTGGGGAGCAGTAAAACAGAGGGGGGACAGTTTCAGGGGGTGATTAACCCCTAGGAGTGTGTGACCAGCGAGAAGGACTGTTGGAGTAACGGGGTCCCCCTGAGGACTGCAGCGAGCAGTCTCAGGGGCGGAGGAGCTTGCCGCTCGACCCTGGGAAAGAGAAGGATGTTTGCAGTAACAGGGGGTTCCCCTGGGGATTGCAGTGAGCGGTCCCAGGGGCGGAGGAGTCTGAAGCTCGACCCTGGCAAAGAGGTGGTGACCACGAGAAGGGCTGGCACACTAGGGGTTCTTCCTGGAAACCGTGGGGGAGCTGAGAGCACACGGGCCTGCGAGTCCACAACAACTTGGGAACAGCGGAGTGATGGCCTATCACCATCTCCTTAAGAAGGACTTTGTGATCCTGTGCAAAAAGAGAGGGTTACGCATTGGGAAGTTCACCAAGGCCCAGTTAATCGTGCAGCTGGAGAACGAGGACCGCTCTAAGGAGCAGATTCCTGACCCAGACGGGGCTAAAAGAGGATCTGGGAGCAGCTGGAGCAGTAGCCAGGCATCCCCAAGAGTCTGGTCCCCAACCAGACGGGGGTCTTCACGATCGGGTTCCCCATCAGGGGGTCGGAGACGGATGGGACTGGAGCTGAGTCCGAGAGAGCGAGAGGACCGTGAGAGAGAGCAAGAGCCCGAGGAAAAGCAACAGCAGAGTGGACTGGCGATGGTGGAGCGGAGAGGCATAGGGGGCTCCCCAGGGGTGAGTGGGGATAGACCCCGGGCTGTCAGTTCCGCAGGGAGCCCCGACACTAAATTGCTGCCCCTGGTTAAGGAGGGGGGGATGTGGATGCCCACCGCACGGCCTTCACGCAGGCGGGTGATTTGAATCAGGGGGACCCTGTGGAAAAGCCCCGGTATCTAGCTCCCTTGCTGGGTCCCAAGGCCATAGACGCCGTCAGCCAGATGGGTGGGGTGGTGGACAGGCTCCCACTCCTGGCCCCGGCCTATATGACTGCGTGGAGTCTCCTGGGCTCAGGCCCCTCGGACCCCCAGTGGGAGCGGAAAGTGGGGGTCAATGGGGAGACATGCCTGGGGTGGTGAGACCCTGGGACAGAGAGAACTGTTGTCAGGCCCCAGGTAGTGCAGCCGCAGATGCTGAGGGGCTGTGTGACCTGGGTGAAGGTCCCAGGGATGAAGGCCCTCACCCTGTCTATGGCCCAGATCCCTGTGCAGACCCAGGAGGGGTCGGGCTGGCTGGCCATTGGGGTTCTCCAGGATATCGGCTGTGAGGTCCTGTTGGGGGGTGACTGTGTCTCTTTGGGACAGGATCCAGGTCCCGCTCCTGTAACGGCCGAGGATTTGAATTTGAATCCCGCTAACCAATTGGCTAAGAGGGAAATGGTCAGTGAAAATGCAAATGACCTGGCTGGCAGGAGGGAGGGGCTGCTGGGCTCAGGATATCTGCCTACCTGTAACCAGACCCCTGGGGCTGAGTGGGATGGAGAGATGCTCCCCGCCCCCCTGCACACCGGAGCTCACGCTGGCTCTGATGCTGTGACCAGAGCAGGGAGCTCGCTGCCTGCCCCCAGTGGGACAACAAGGACAGTGCTGGGCACAGTGGGAGCTGAGACCCCAGCTGAGTGGGGGGACACACAGGCAGGGCAGGTCGGCTGCCAACCAGGTTTGCCTGGTCCAGACGTGCTGCTGGGAAGTGATTACACAGCAGGGAGGGAGCTACCAGGAACCAGGCTCAGGGGGGCTGTGACCCCAGGCCCAGCCAGCGAGAGGGAGCAGGTCCCACTCCCTTCCCCAGCAGCTGAATTCCAGACCGAGCTGCAGAGGGATCCCTCCTTGGAGAAGCTGAGGGAACTTGCTGGCCACCGCGCTGCAAACCCCCTTGGGGAAGGCTGCAGGGACAGAGTCCGGTGGGAGAAGGGATTCCTGTTCCGGGAATGGGCTCCCCAAGGGGAAGTAGAACTGTGGGGAATGGGGAGGCAGCTGGTGGTCCCCCAGGAATCCACAGGGTTCTTCCCTTTCGAGCTGCTGTATGGGAGGAGAGTGAGGGGACCCCTGGACCTGGAAGGGGAGGATTGGGAGGAGAAGGGGGAAGACCCCCTGGTGGATCTCTTCCCTGAGGTGGGAGCCAATCTCCCCATCAGGTGTTCCCCGTTCAGAGTCACTGGGAAAGCAGCCCAGAACCTGGAGAGAGAGAGGTCAAGGACATGCTGGCTTTAGATGTGATCCAGCCATTCAACAGCCCATGGGCCTCACCCGTGGGGCTGGTCCCCAAGGAAGACAGGATGATCTGGTTTTGTGGGGACTATTGGAAGCTTAAAGCCATCACCGTGTCCGATGCCTACCCCACACCTAGGCCTGGGGAGATTCTAGACAAGCTGAGGGGGATGGAGGACTTGGCCCTGGCGTACATCGATGACGTGTGTCTTTAGCCAGACCTGGGAGGAACATGTGTCCCAGGTGAAGAGGGTGCTGGGCTGCCTCAAGGAGGTGGGACTGACGGTAAAAGCTGGAAAGTGTAAGGGGGAGACGACAGAGGTGTTGTATCTGGGCCACAAGGTGGGGAGCGGCTGCCCAAGCCCAGAGCTGGCCAAGGTCAAGATAGGGGCTCTTAACCAAGAGAGCCTGAATCGCAGCCCTCCAGACCAAAGTGCTGGGAGAAGACCCAGTCCCAGTTTGAACCCCAGGGGTATTGGGGTGGGAAAAGGGCACGGGCCACATAAACCTTCCCACATGCGGCCTGCGAGTGCCATCAAGCGCACTCGAACTAAGGGAGGGCACGAAACTGGAAGGGCCTGGTGTAACTCCCACCAAGTAATGGGAGAGATGCTGGGGCATCCATGGGAACGTTGGTGGGTTCGAACTTCCCCAGGTCACTGGCTGCAGTGACCCCGCTCAGTTCGGTCTCGAAGGGGGGAGAGATGTGACGAAGTGGGACTGTTCTTAATGTTGTCCTCAGTTTCCCCTATGCAGTTCTTAAGTATCTAGGTGGTGGGATAAGGGTGTATGGTTGCTGCAGAGCAAAGGGCCAGGGTACATAAATGCCGGACACTCTGTCTCCTAGCAACTGATGGCCTGGGCCCCTCCTCTGCAAAGGTGCCAACTGAAGGTGTTGGAGACAAAGGGATCAGGTGACCTCCTGGCCTGGGAAAGAGACAAAGCCCAGAGGAGGAGGGGCTGGACGGGGGTGGGAGTTTGGAGCTAGCTGGGGACTGAAAGGGAGGGCAGACAGGGGTCTGCCTCGCTCGGCCCCAGAATGGACCCGGCCGAGGGGTCCCGTTCGCTGGACCTACAAGTTCTGTTTTAGACCATGTTCCTGTCGTCTAATAAACCTCTGTTTTACTGGCTGGCTGAGAGTCACGTCTGACTGCGAAGTGGGGGGTGCAAAACCCTTTGGCTTCCCCGGGACCCCGCCTGGGCGGACTCGCTGTGGGAAGCGCACGGAGGGGCATATGCTGAATGCTCCCAGGAGAGACCAAGGAGGTGAAGCCGTGTGAGCGTCTTGCCGTGAAGACAGTCTGCTCCGAGGGAGAGGAGGCTCCCCAAAGTCCTGCCTGGCTTTGTGGGGAGCAGTTCCAGAGCATCGCCCGGGGACTCCGTGACACCTCCCATCAGGTGTTCCCCATTCAGGGTCACTGGGAAAACAGCCCAGGACCTGGAGAGAGAGGTCGGGGACATGCTGGCTTTAGGGGTGATCCAGCCGTCCGCCAGTTCCTGGGCCTCACCCGTGGTGCTGGTCCCCAAGAAGGACGGGTCGATCCGGTTCTGTGTGGACTATCGGAAGCTCAATGCCATTACCGTGTCCGATGCCTACCCCATGCCTAGGACCGATGAGATCCTAGACAAGTTGGGGGGTGCCTGGTACCTCACTACCATGGATCTTACCAAAGGCTACTGGCAGGTGCCTTTGGACCCGAAGGCCAGGGCGAAGTCCGCCTTCACCACCCCAATAGGGCTCTTTGAGTTCCTGGTCCTGCCTTTCAGCCTCAAGGGGGCACCTGCCACCTTCCAGCGCCTGGTGGATCAGTTACTAAGGGGGATGGAGGGCTTTGCACTAGCGTACATTGACGATATCTGTGTCTTTAGCCAGACCTGGGAGGAACATGCGTCCCAGGTGAAGAGGGTGCTCGGTCGCCTCCAGGATGCAGGACTGACCATAAAAGCGGAAAAGTGCAAGGTGGGGATGGCAGAGGTTTTATACCTGGGCCACAAGGTGGGGGGCGGCCACCTGAAGCCGGAGCCGGCCAACGTGGAGGCAATCAAGGCCTGGCCCACCCCCCAGACTAAGAAGCAGGTCCAGGCTTTCATTTGGATGGCAGGTACTACCGGAGGTTTGTGCCCCACTTTAGCTCCCTGGCAGCACCCCTCACGGAGCTGTGTCGGAAGGGAAAGCCAGACAAGGTGGTCTGGACCGAGCAGTGCCAGAGGGCTCTCTGTGTGCTGAAGGGGGCACTTATCCAGGGCCCGGTGCTGGTAAACCCGGATTTTAACAAACCCTTCCTGGTGTTCACCGACGCCTCGGACACAGGGCTGGGGGCGGTACTGATGCAAACTGATACTAAGGGGGAGAGACACCCCATTGTGTACCTGAGCAAGAAGCTGCTGCCCCGGGAGCAGCACTATGCGGCCATAGAGAAGCAATGCCTGGCCATGGTGTGGGCCCTTAACAAACTGCAGCCATATCTATTTGGGCGGCGCTTCACCGTGTACACCGACCATTCGCCCCGACGTGGCTGCACCAAATGAAAGGGGCTAATGCCAAGCTGCTGAGACGGGCCCTGCTCCTCCAGGGTTATGACATGGAGGTGGTCCATGTGAGGGGGAGTGCCAATGTTATAGCGGAAGCTTTGTCGCGGGGCGGGGACCCTGAACTTCCCCAGGTCACTGGCTAAGTGACCCTGCTCCGTTCAGCCTCGAAGGCGGGAGAGATGTGACGAAGTGGGGGGTTTTCTTGTTTTCTGTGGAGTTTCAATGGTTTGCATGCGGAAGGGGTGGGACTCAGTTTCCCTGGGTGTTACTGGTTTAACGAGGTGAGGGGAGAGGGAGTTTGTTTTGCAGAGGACCGGAGAGAGGACTTGGGGACCCAGCCGATGGCCTGGAGGATGGATACCCCAGCGACTGGTGACCTGGCGACCTGGTGACCTGGAGGCCCAGCTGAGGAGACGCAGCCGGTTCTGGCCAGTGGGAGGACAATGGGCTGCAGAGTGAGGACCCAGTGACCTAACCAGCCGGTTCCAGCCAGAGGACAGAAGCGAGGAGAGGAGGCCCCGGTTTACAACCCTGTTTACCTGGAGAGAAGACAATGGACAGAGGCGGGGCCTAGGGCCGGTGATCTCAGATGCCCAGCTGGGAGCAGGGGGCCTCGGGCTGGAGAGAGGGAGCAGGCAGAGCCCACCTGGATGCAGGGAGATTGGGATGTGCTGGGCTGAGGGAGGCCAGGCCTGAGGCCCTGAGAGTTTCCTGTGCTGTGTTCAACTCTCAATAAACCCTCCTGTTTCATGCTGGCTGAGAGTCACTCCGGTCTAGAGAACAGGGTGGCATCAACCCCTTTAGGGGTGGAGGCCCGGGGGGGGGGTCCAGAGCGAGTGGACTCCCCAAGGGGGCCCACGGCGAGAAACAGGTGTGCTAGGGCTCCAAGAGGTGCGGATCCAGGAGGTGGAGGGGCCTGACCCCGAGAGAGAGTGGACCCCCGAGAAGGGCTGTCGCTCTGAAAGGGGCACCCCCCACGGACCGCACAGGGCCAAGAGTGGGCACGATCTGTGAGTCCGTGACACTGCCCACCCACAAAGTCCCAGTCAAGACCGTCTGGGCCCCCCAGGCCTCCCTCCCAGAGGTCCCAGCTGCCCCCCCCATCTGCCCCACAACTCACCAGCGTCATTCAGCCACTTCTCCAGCAGCGGCTTGAGCTTGCACATGTTCTTGAAGCTGAGGTTCAGGGCCTCGAACCGGGAGATGGTCGTCTGGCTGAAGTCGTTGCCGTAGAGTTTCCCCATGGCCAGCCCTACGTCGCCCTGGGGGGGGGGGGTCACAGTCAGCAGCAGGGCAAGAGAGAACCCAGGAGTCCTGGCACCCAGCCCTCCCACTCTAACCACTAGGCCCCACTGCCCTCCCAGAGCCAGGAGAGGACCCAGGAGTCTGACTCCCAGCCCCCCGGCTCTAACCACTAGGCCCCACTGCCTTCCCAGAGGAGGGAGAGAACCCAGGAGTCCGGCTCCCAGCCCCCCCGTTCTAACCATTAGGCCCCCGTCCCAGAGTCAGGCGAGGACCCAGGCATCCGGCTCCCCACCCCCCAGCAGTACCTGCGTGAAGCCAAGCTTGATGCGTCGCTGTTTGAAGGTGCGGGCGAACTGCTCCAGTTCCTCCAGGTCGCTGGGCTCCTCAGGGTGCGCTGGCGGCTCCAGGCATTTCGGGGGCTGGGGGTGCGCAAGGTGGGACTCGGGGAGACCCGGCCGAGTCACTGGCTGGGGGGGACAGGGGGTCACTGGGGGGTACAGGAGACAGGGGGATCCATGCACCCCAGCAGCCAGCACAGACCTTGTGCCCCCTGCTGGATGGGGGGATGGATGGACAGACGGCTGGTGTGGGGAGAGATGGATGGATGGACTGACGGATGGGGGTGGGGGGTGATGGATGGATGGACTGACGGATGGGGGTGGGGGGAGATGGATGGACAGACAGACGGATGGGGGGGATGGATGGACGGACAGACGGATGGGTGTGGTGGGATGGACGGACAGACGGATGGGGGTGGGGGTGATGGATGGATGGACAGACGGATGGGGGTGGGGGGAGATGGATGGACAGACAGACGGATGGGGGGGATGGATGGATGGACAGACAGATGGGTGTGGGGGGAGATGGATGGACAGACAGACAGATGGGGGGGATGGATGGACGGACAGACAGATGGGGGGGATGGATGGACGGACAAGTTCGGGAGGGTGATAAAGTGGGAATTTTGCATAATATTTTGGATGACTATTGTGTGTGCCTCGGTTTCCCCATGTGGTGCCTGGTTACTAGGTGCGGGGGGATTGTTTTCTCTGCACAGACCCAGAGACGGATGCCTGGGGCTGAGGGTCTCTGAGGTCCTAGTGAGGCAGGGCTGTCCCCGGGGGTCCCAGGGGTGAGGGGTTTCCCCGGGGGTCCCAGGGGTGGGGGTCCCAGAAGACGATGGCCCGGATACTTGGTACCGGGGCCGGCCCTCCACAGGACACCGGGCGGGGTGAGCAGCTGGAGGACGAAGGGCTGGGAGGGGCGGGGGGGGTGGCTGGATGGGGTCTCACGGAGGGGGGGCAGGGCCGCCACAGCTGGACTTTGCTGTAATTTCTCTTCTCCGGGGTCGCTCCGGGCATTCGACGCTGTGTCCGGACCCCCAAGAACCCGCCCGGGTCACTGCTGCCTCGGTGGTGGGGTCACGGCTCCCGCTGGGGGGGTGAGTCTCCCCCAATGTCCCACCCAGGGGGACGCGCTGCAGGGGGCTCTCGGCCTGGCCCAGGGGGCTGCAGGCTCCGAGGGTCGGCCCTGGGGGCGGGACTGACCCCAGTGACATGAGCCCCAGCGGGTGGCGCAGGGAAGGGGTCCCCCAGGGACGGTGCCAGAGCCGGGCGAGAGCACCAGGCCTGGGGATCCGTGACAGATGGACAAACAGTTGGAGGTGTGGCGGGGGGGATGGATGGACAGATGGACGGATGGGGTGGGGGATGGACGGATGGATGGTAGTGGGGGGCATGGACAGACAGACAGATCGATGGGGTGGGGGGGAGGACGGATGGACAGACAGATGGGGGTGGGGGGAATTGGACGGACAAACGGACAGATGGGGTGGGGGGGATGGAAGGATAGATGGACGGATGGGGTGGGGGGATGGAAGGACAGACGGACGGATGGGGGTGGGGGGTGGACGGATGGATGGGGTGGGGGGGATGGACAGACAGACCGATCGATGGGGTGGGGGGGATGGACGGACGGACAGACGGATGGGGGTGGGGGGGATGGACAGACAGACAGATCGATGGGGGGGGGGGGATGGACAGACGGACAGACGGATGGGGGGGGGGATGGACAGACAGACAGATCGATGGGGGGGGGGGGATGGACGGACGGACAGACGGATGGGGGTGGGGGGATGGACGGAAGGATGGACGGATGGGGGTGGGGGGATGGACAGACAGACAGATCGATGGGGTGGGGGGGATGGACGGACGGACAGACGGATGGGGGTGGGGGGGATGGACGGACAGACAGATCGATGGGGTGGGGGGGATGGACGGACAGACAGATCGATGGGGTGGGGGGGATGGACGGACAGACAGACGGATGGGGGTGGGGGGATGGACGGAAGGATGGACGGATGGGGTGGGGGGGATGGATGGACAGACGGATGGGGTGGGGGGTGGACGGATGGATGATAGTGGCGGGCATGGACAGACAGACAGATCGATGTGGTGGGGGGAGGACGGATGGACAGATGGATGGGGGTGGGGGGGATTTGACGGACAGACGGACAGATGGGGTGGGGGGTGGACGGATGGATGGGGTGGGGGGATGGACGGAAGGATGGACGGATGGGGGTGGGGGGCTGGATGGACGGACAGATCGATGGGGGTGGGGGGGATGGATGGACAGACGGACGGATGGGGTGGGGGGATGGACGGACGGACGGATGGAGGGGAGGTGGATACCGGCCCCTCTGCCCCCCTGGCTGGCTCACCTGTGCAGGCAGCCCGGCGCGGGGGGGGGTTGGCAGGAGCCCCCCTGGGCTTTGCTGAGGTAGCTGAAAGAGATTTGGTGTCGGGAGCAGCCCTGCAGGAGAGGAGAGCGAGTGAGCCCGGGCGCCCAGCCCCCGCGACACGCCTGCCTCTGGGGGGTGGGGGGCTGGGCATACAGGGACCCTTGCCCGGGCAGAGATGCCGCCCCTCTGGGGTGGTGCATGGGAGCCGATGCTGGAGGGCTCCGTGGCCGAATGCTGGAGTGCCTGGTGGGGAGAGGCTGGCGGGCCGTGCCCGGCTGAGGGGGCAGGAGGCTGGGGGGGAGCTGCGGGGCGGTGCCCAGCTGGGGAGGTCTGGGGGGAGCTGGGGGGCAGGGCGCTGGGGGGAGCTGGGGGCGGTGCCCAGCTGGGGGAAACTGGGGGGTAGGGCCCAGCTGGGGGGGTCTAGGGGGAGCTGGGGTGCAGGGCGCTGGGGGGAGCTGAGGGGCGGTGCCCAGCTGGGGGGGAGCTGGGGGGGAGCTGGGCGGCAGTGCCCAGCTGGGGGGGGCTGGGGGGCGGTGCCCAGCTGGGGGGAGCTGGGGGATAGGGCCCAGCTGGGGGGGTCTAGGGGGAGCTGGGGGGCAGGGCGCTGGGGGGAGCTGAGGGGCGGTGCCCAGCTGGGGGGGCTGGGGGATAGGGCCCAGCTGGGGGGGTCTAGGGGGAGCTGGGGGGCAGGGCGCTGGGGGGAGCTGAGGGGCGGTGCCCAGCTGGGGGGGCTGGGGAGGAGCTGGGGGGCAGGGCACTGGGGGGAGCTGGGGGGCGGTGCCCAGCTTGGGGGGAGCTGGGGGGGAGCTGGGGGGCGGTGCCAGGCTGGGGGGGGCAGGGTGCTGGGGGGAGCTGGGGGGGAGCTGGGGGGCAGGGTGCTGGGGGGAGCTGGGGGGCGGTGCCCAGCTGGGGGGGGCCTGGGGGGGAGCTGGGGGGCAGGGCGCTGCCAGGGCTGTACCTTGCTGTCCTTGCTGGGCCTGTGGCAGCAGGAACTGGGCGGGCGGCTGGAGGTGGTGCCCAGGGACAAGCACCAGCTGCTGGAGCTGAAGGAGCTGCTGGATGTCCTGGGGGACAGAGAGAGGGTCAGGGGGGAGATGGGGGGCAGGGCCTGGCGCCGTGTGGGGCTCAGAGCCACAGCAGCCCCGATGCACAGAAAATGACGGCTCTCCCCACCTATGGTGCGCAGTGCCCGGTGCAGTGCAGTGACATCCCCGCAGTGCCCGGTTCAGCGACACACACATCCCCACAGTGCCCGGTGCAGTGCAGTGACATTCCCACAGTGCCCGGTATGGTGCAGTGACACACACACACCCACAGTGCCCAGTGCAGTGACACACACATCCCTGCAGTGCCCGGTGCAGTGCAGTGACATCCCCGCAGTGCCCGGTGCAGTGACACACACATCCCCGCAGTGCCCGGTACGGTGCAGTGACATCCCCGCAGTGCCCGGTGCAGTGCAGTGACATCCCCGCAGTGCCCGGTGCAGTGACACACACATCCCCACAGTGCCCGGTGCCGTGCAGTGACACACACCCACCCACAGTGTCCAGTGCAGTGACACACACATCCCTGCAGTGCCCGGTGCAGTGCAGTGACATCCCCCGCAGTGCCCAGCAGGATGCAGTGACCCCCCCCCTGGTGTCCAGCACGATGCAGTGACCAGCTACAATGCCAAGCCCGGTGCAGTGCAGTAACATCCCCCGCAGAGCCCAGCAGGGTGCAGTGACACACACACACCCCATGCGTGGTGCGATGCAGAGACACGTGGTCCCAGCACGATGCAGTGACCCTCCCCGTGGTGCCCAGCACGATGCAGTGAGCACCTACAATGCCAAGCCCAGTGCAGTGACGCTCCGTGGTGCCCGGTGCAATGCAGTGACACACCTCACAATGCCCAGTGTGATGCAGTGACAGCCTGCAATGCCAAGCCCAGTGAAGTGATGCCCGATGGTGCCCAGTGCGATGCAGTGCCCGCCCGCAGTGCCCAGAGCGATGCAGCGACACCCCCCACCGAGCCCAGTGCAATGCAGTGCCCCCCCGCAGTGCCCAGAGCGATGCAGCGCCCCCCGCAGGGCCCGTCCCTTACCTGCGCGGTGAGCTGGATGGGCTGCGACAGAGCCAGCTGGGGCGTTTGCGGCTGGCTCTGGGGCGCCTCGCCCCCCGGCGGCTGGCTGGCGGCGTTGGCTGCAGCGGCCGCGTTGGATTGCTGCACGGCCGCGGCCAGGAGCTGTGCCTGCGCCTGCTGCAGGAGGAGCTGCTGCTGGGCGGGCATCAGGGCCGTCAGCTGGGGGCCGGGCAAGCCGGGGCGCAGGGGGCACGGGCGGGGGAGGGGGACAGAGAGGGGAAGCTGCAGGTTAGTCCCAGCGCGTCCCCCCAAAAGCGCCAGCGAGCGGCAAAGCAGCCCCCACCCCTGTTAGCTCAAGGGCACCAGCCTGGGGCCAGATGGGAGCCAGCGCCCCCTGCAGGGGAAAGGCCCCGTGCCCTGTTTCCTGCCCCCTGAGCCAGCCCCCACCCCCCACCCCAGGGCCATCACCCCCCTCACCACCGGGGGCCCCCACTCACCCCGGCCAGCTGGCTGCCGGCTAACATGAGCTGGGCCTGGGGCAGGTGCGGCTGCTGGGCCGGGGGGGCCGGTGCTGGAGCTGGAGGCAGGGCCGTGGGGTCCTCCGCCTTGATCTGGGGGAGAGGAGAGACGGGTCAGGGGGGCAGGGCACTGGGGGGGCAGAGCGGGGCATTGGCAGGGAGTCAAGGGTCACAACAGGGGCCTAGTATGGGGGGGGGGGGTCCGAAGAGGCCTGGCGGGGGGGTTGGAGCGGAGGAGTCGGGGGTCACAGCAGGCCCTGGTGGGGGGGTCAGAGTGGGGGGGATCAGGGGTCACAGGGAGGCCTGGTGGGGGGTCAGAGTGGGGGGGGGTCAGATGTCGGGGGGGCCTGGCAGAGGGGTTGGAGCGGAGGGATCAGGGGTCAGAGGGGGGCATGGCGGGGGGTCAAGGGTCACAGGGAGGCCTGGTGGGGGGTCAGATTGGGGGGTCAGGAGTCAGGGGGGTCAGGGGTCACAGGGAGGCCTGGCGGGGGGGTTGGAGTGGAGGAGTCGGGGGTCACAGCAGGCCATGATGGGGGGGTCAGAGTGGGGGTGTCAGGGGTCACAGGGACGCCTGGTGGGGGGTCAGATTGGGGGGTCAGGAGTCAAGGGGGTCAGGGGTCACAGGGAGGCCTGGTGGGGGGTCAGAGTAGGGGGGTCAGGAGTTGGGGGGGCCTGGCAGAGGGGTTGGAGCGGAGGGGTTGGGGGTCAGAGTGGGGTCAGGGGTCACAGGGAGGCCTGGCAGAGGGGTTGGAGCGGAGGGGTTGGGGGTCAGAGGGGGGTCAGGGGTCACAGGGAGGCCTGGTGGGGGTGTCAGAGTGGGGGGGTCAGAAGTCGGGGGGGCCTGGCAGAGGGGTTGGAGTGGAGGGGTTGGGGGTCAGAGGGGGGTCAGGGGTCAGAGGGGGGCCTGGTGGGGGGTCAGAGTGGGGGGGGTCGGGGTCAGAGGGGGGCCTGGTGGGGGGTCAGAGTGGGGGGGGTCGGGGTCAGAGGGGGGCCTGGCTGGGGGGGAGGCTTTGGGCCCCGGGCCAGCCTGGGCCGTTCTCACGCTGATCTCTCCCTCCCCCGACGGAGCCAGACTCACCCCCCCTCGGAAACTCTGAGGTGCTGGGTGGGGAGATCCCCTCCCCCAGCCCCGCCGGCATGGGGGGCCATCTGGGGGGCAGGGCTGGGGAGCTGCGATGGGGGACAGGACCAGGGATACTGGGGGGGGTTCAGCTCCCCAGCTTGCGGAGGGGGGCTGGCGGGGGGTGGGGCGCTCGCTCGCGCGCTCTCCCGTCCCCCCCACCCGCCCGCTGAGCCGCTTCCTGTTTTGCTGCCGCCCTGGGGGCCCCGGGATTTCCCCCCACCCCCACCCCCCTGAGTCATCGCCCGCAGCCAGCCAACCGAGCGAAAACAGGAACGGGGGGGGTGAAAACCCCTGGGAACCAGGCATGGCCCCCCCCAGGCACCGCTCTTACCTTCGGGCTGGGGCCGGTGGGGGCCGGGGAGAATGGGGCTGGTTTGCTCTGCTGGGTCTGCGACAGATGGGGGGACCCCGAGTCAGTGGGGGGATGGGGACCCTCCTGTGCCCCCATTCCCCCCAAAACCCCACTGTGCTCCCCCCACCTGCACCGTGCTCCCCACGACCCCAGTGCGCCCCCCCCACCGTGATCCCCCAGCCCTGCATGGTCCCCCTACGCCCCCAACTCCACTGCTCCCCAAGCCTCCCCCCCACCTCTCCGGACCCTGCCACGCTCCCCCCGACACCGGGCTCTCCCTCTGCCCCCCCCGAGCTCCCCCTTCTCACTCACCTGGTGGTTTGTGTCGGGACCGTTTCGTTCTGTGTCTGGAACAAGAGAGAAAATGAACCTTCGTCTCCTGCCTCCCCAAGTGGGATCAAACCCTCACAGCCCCCCGCCCCACGGCCCTGCCCCCCAGCACTGGCCCCCCCAAACCAGGGCACCCACAGGGCCTGCTAAGGGCCTCGTCCCCGAC
This sequence comes from Actinemys pallida, assembly GCA_023634205.1. Lineage (NCBI taxonomy): Eukaryota > Metazoa > Chordata > Testudines > Emydidae > Actinemys > Actinemys pallida. The sequence goes on along the minus strand of JALMGD010000039.1, from coordinate 401,683 downwards.
CCCCTTCGCCGGCTCCGTGGGGGGGAGAGACTGGTGGGCGGAGGGGCAGCCCCCAGCAGGGGTGGGGAGGGGAGGGGCAGCCCCCAGCAGGGTTTCGGGGGTACCTGTGTGCTCCCCGTGTGGCTCCACTCGTGCCTTCTCCAGCTCCAGTGGCTTAGACATTCTTATTTCTAGAGGGAGAGATGGGGAGCGATGAATAACCGGGCCAGGGACCCAGGCGTCCTGGCTCCCCCCTCCCACTCCCCGCTCTAACCACTAGGCCCCACTCGCCTCCCAGAGCCAGGAGAGAACCCAGGCATCCTGGCTCCCGGCCCCGCCCTTCCCCACGCTGTTGGCTGCTCAGTGACAAGGCCTGAGACTGTGTCCGGGTGGGGGGCAGGATGGGGGGCCGGCCAGGTGGGGGCTGGGTCCCTTCGCTGCGGTGGGGCACAGAACTGGCCCCGATCCAGCCCCGGGGCGGGGGGGAGGGATGGGACATGGGGCCTGTCCCCTCTAGGGGGCGCCAGCCCGGGGGGGGATGGGACATGGGCCCTTTCCCCTCCCCCACTTGGTGCTCTCAGGCTGGGGCTCCCCCCTCCCACAGATGGAAACCTGAAGCCTAACCCCCCCCCATCAGATTCCCTCCCCCAGCCCCTCCCCCGCTGACTCAAATTCGGGGTGACCCACAACCCAGCCAACTCCCCCCTCCGCCCAACCCTGCTCCCCCCCAGGCTCCCCCCCCAGGAATTACCTCCAGGGTGAGAATTTAACCCCTGCCTGTCCACGCTGCCTGCTCGCCCTCCGGCCAGTCCCAGGGGGTCCCTGCCCCCCAGGCCACAGACACGGCCCCCCAGCTCCTGCCTGCTCGGCTGGCTCTGCACCCCCGGGACCAAGTGGGCCCGGAGCCCGGGCTGCCAGGAGCCGCTTGCTGCCTCATTTGCATGAGGGACTGAGTCACCGGCACAAACCCCGAAACAGGCGGGCGGGGGGCGGGGGCGGCTCCAGGCTGGGGATCCTGGGGACTGGGGGGACAGGGGGGCAGGACCATGTCTGGTGCCAGGGGGCTGGGGTACGGCGGGGGGATGGGCCTGGTGCCGGGGGGGGGCTGGGCTGTGTCCAAGTGCCAGGGGGTGGGGTACGCTGGGGGGCTGGACTGTGTCCAGGTGCTGGGGGGCAGGGTACGCCGGGGGGGTGGGGTATGCTGGGGGGCTGGGCTGTGTCCAGGTGCCGGGGGGCAGGGTACGCCGGGGGGTGGGGTACACCGGGGGCTGGGCTGTGTCCCGGTGCTGGGGGGGGCAGGGTATGCTGGGGGGTGGGGTATGCTGGGGGCTGGGGTACGCCAGGGGCTGGGGTAGGCCGGGAGCTGGGCTGTGTCCAGGTGCTGGGAGGTGTAGGGTACGCCGGGGGGCTGGGGTACGCCGGGGGGCTGGACTGTGTTCAGGTGCTGGGGGGCAGGGTACGCCGGGGGGCTGGGGTACACCGGGAGCTGGGCTGTGTCCAGGTGCTGGGGGGCAGGGTACGCCGGGGGGCTGGGGTACACCGGGAGCTGGGCTGTGTCCAGGTGCTGGGGGGCAGGGTACGCCGGGGGGTTGGGGTGCGCCGGGGGTATGGACTGTGTCCAGGTGCTGGGGGGCAGGGTACGCCGGGGGGTTGGGGTACGCCGGGGGTATGGACTGTGTCCAGGTGCTGGGGGGCAGGGTACGCCGGGGGGCCTGTCCCACAGGCCATGGCCTGACGTTCCCGAGTTGTGACAGCCTCAGCCCCCCATCCCCCAATGTCTCGCTCTCTGGGCCCCGTCAGCGTCCTCCACTCCCTGGGGCCGCCCGGGGGCCAGGATCGTCCCCCCCCCCAGCCATGCCCAGGCCCCCCAGCCCGATTGCAGACTCCAGGCCTGGCATGAGCCTGCTGCAGCCCCTGCCCCCCTCCCCGCCAACCCCTCCCCCTCACGGCTCTGCCCTGCGGAACTGTCTGCCACTGCGCGGGGGGCCCAGCTGGGGCGGGGGGCAATGGGGGAGTCCTGCCTCCCCACCCCCCGGACACAAGCCTGTCTGTCCCTGTCGCCCTGGGCTGGGGGGCTGGGCCCTGCTGTGTGTGAGTGCCCGGCCGGGCTGGGGGGCTGGGCCCTGCTGTGTGTGAGCGCCCGGCCGGGCTGGGGGGCTGGGCTCTGCTGTGTGTGAGCGCCCGGCCGAGCTGGGGGGCTGGGCTCTGCTGTGTGTGAGCGCCCGGCCGGGCTGGGGGGCTGGGGGGCTGGGCCCTGCTGTGTGTGAGCGCCCGGCCAGGCTGGGGGGCTGGGGGGCTGGGCCCTGCTGTGTGTGAGCGCCTGGCCGGGCTGGGGGGCTGGGGGGGCTGGGGGGCTGGGCCCTGCTGTGTGTGAGCGCCCGGCCGGGCTGGGGGGCTGGGCCCTGCTGTGTGTGAGCGCCCGGCCGGGCTGGGGGGCTGGGCTCTGCTGTGTGTGAGCGCCCGGCCGAGCTGGGGGGCTGGGCTCTGCTGTGTGTGAGCGCCCGGCCGGGCTGGGGGGCTGGGCCCTGCTGTGTGTGAGCGCCCGGCCAGGCTGGGGGGCTGGGGGGCTGGGCCCTGCTGTGTGTGAGCGCCTGGCCGGGCTGGGGGGCTGGGGGGGCTGGGGGGCTGGGCTCTGCTGTATGTGAACGCCCGGCCGGGCTGGGGGGCTGGGGGGCCGGGCTGGGCCCTGCTGTGTGTGAGCGCCCGGCCGGGCTGGGGGACTGGGGGGCTGGGCCCTGCTGTGTGTGAGCGCCCGGCCGGGCTGGGGGACTGGGGGGCTGGGCCCTGCTGTGTGTGAGCGCCCGGCCGGGCTGGGGGGCTGAGGGCACTGGGGGGCTGGGCGCTACTGTGTGTGAGCGCCCGGCTGGGCTGGGGGGCTGGGCTCTGCTGTATGTGAACGCCCGGCCGGGCTGGGGGGCTGGGGGGGCTGGGGGGCTGGGCCCTGCTGTGTGTGAGCGCCCGGCCGGGCTGGGGGGCTGGGGGGGCTGGGGGGCTGGGCGCTACTGTGTGTGAGCGCCCGGCCGGGCTGGGGGGCTGGGGGGGCTGGGGGGCTGGGCACTACTGTGTGTGAGCGCCCGGCCGGGCTGGGGGGCTGGGCCTGGCAAAGCCCCCCCAGCACTTTCACTTCTCCTATTTGTTTCCCTTTCACATTTTTAGCCGGTTTAAAAAAGCCTCCGATTTACTGAAACCCAGGCTAAAAATACCCCGCGGAACCGGCCGGCCCCCCACAGGCAGGGCCCCCCCCACAGTCAGCCCACCACGGCCGGAGCCCCCACCCCACGGCCAGTCCCCCACAGCCAGCGTCCCACCCCACGGCCAGCACCCCACGGGCAGGGCTCCCCCCACAGTCAGCCCCCCACGGCCAACTCCCCCATCCCACGGCCAGCACCCCCACCCCACGGCCAGCACCCCCACAGTGAGTGACCCCCACAGCCAGTGCCTCCTACCCCACGGCCAGTGCCCCCACCCCACGGCCAGACTCCCATGGCCAGCACCCCCACCCCACTGCCAGCACCACACAGCCTGCACCCCCACAGCCTGCCCCCACAGCCAGTGCTTCCCCACCACATGGCCAGTCTCCCCCCACGGCCAGTGCCCCACACCCCACAACCAGCCCTGCTCTGCTCCCCACAGCACCCCCTGCTGGGAGTCCCCCCACCCCATGAACAGAGCCAGACGCAGAGGGAACCCAGGCAGGGGGAACTGACCCACCCCCCAGCCCTGCCCCCTGCTCCTCTCCCCACCCCCTACCTGGCATCCACCTGTCGGGGTTCACCATGGCGGGGGGAGCTCGGCTGCATGGGCCCCGGCAGCGTGCTGCCCGGCGGGGCGAGGAGGGGTGTGACGGGGGAGGGGCAGAGCAGGGGGGAGTTCCCAGCCCCCCCCCCAGGAGCAGAGAGGGAAGGAGCAGGGGGGGGGCAGGGGGAACGCGGGCAGCAGGAAGCAGCTGGGAGGAAATTGCAGGGGAGGCGAGGGGTGAGGAAAACACCCGCGTGCGACCGAGCTCCTGGCACAGACACAGGCACGCCCAGCGTGCGACAGGGCCCACAGCACAGACACACGTACACCCGCGTGCGACCGAGCTCCTGGCACAGACACAGGCACGCCCAGCGTGCGACAGGGCCCACAGCACAGACACACGTACACCCGCGTGCAACAGGGCTCCTGGCACAGACACACGTACACCCAGCCTGCGACAGGGCCCACAGCACAGACACACGTACACCCGCGTGCGACCGAGCTCCTGGCACAGACACACGTACACCCGCGTGCAACAGAACTCCTGGCACAGACACAGGCACGCCCAGCGTGCGACAGGGCCCACAGCACAGACACACATACACCCGCGTGCGACAGGGCTCCTGGCACAGACACACGTACACCCGCGTGCAACAGAACTCCTGGCACAGACACAGGCACGCCCAGCGTGCGACAGGGCCCACAGCACAGACACACGTACACCCGCGTGCAACAGGGCTCCTGGCACAGACACACGTACACCCAGCCTGCGACAGGGCCCACAGCACAGACACACGTACACCCGCGTGCAACAGGGCTCCTGGCACAGACACAGGCACACCCGCGTGTGACAGGGCTCCTGGCACAGACACAGGCACGCCCAGCATGCGACAGGGCCCACAGCACAGACACACGTACACCCGCGTGCGACCGAGCTCCTGGCACAGACACAGGCACGCCCAGCGTGCGACAGGGCCCACAGCACAGACACACGTACACCCGCGTGCGACAGGGCTCCTGGCACAGACACAGGCACACCCACGTGTGACAGGGCTCCTGGCACAGACACAGGCACGCCCAGCGTGCGACAGGGCCCACAGCACAGACACACATACACCCGCGTGCGACAGGGCTCCTGGCACAGACACACGTACACCTGCGTGCAACAGAACTCCTGGCACAGACACAGGCACGCCCAGCGTGCAACAGGGCCCACAGCACACACGTACACCCACGTGCGACAGAGCTCCTGGCACAGACACATGTACACTCGTGTGCGTCAGAGCTCCTGGCACAGACACACGTACACCCACGTGCGAGAGGGCCCACAGCACACACGTACACCTATGTGCAACAGAGCTCACGTACACCCGCGTGCGACAGAGCTCCTGGCACAGACACACGTACACCCACGTGCGACGGAGCTCCTGGCACAGACACACGCACACCTGGCATGCGACAGGGCCCCTGAAAGAGACACACATACACTTGGTGTGCGACAGGTCCCGTGGCACAGAAGCACATACCAAGCGTGCAACGGGGCCCCGACATGGACACACGCCCACCCCGCCTGCGACGGGGCCCCTGGCTCTGATACACGCCCACCCACGTGCGACGGGGCCCCGACACGGTCACACGCCCACCCCGCGTGCGACAGGGACCTGACACAGACACACGCCCACCCCGCGTGCGACGGGGCTCCCGACATGGACACATGCCCACCCCGCGTGCGACGGGGCCCCGACACGGACACACGCCCACCCCGCGTGCGACGGGGCTCCCGACATGGACACACGCCCACCCCGCGTGCGACGGGGACCCGACACGGACACACGCCCACCCCGCGTGCGACCGGGCCCCTGGCTCTGACACACACAGTCTGCCCCGGGTCTGGCACTCACAGCAACCGCTCAGGCAGCACCTGTGCCTCAGCCGCTGTCCACCAGGGGGCAGCAGAACCCCGTGAACATTCACACCCAGCCCCCCAACCCACCCCCTGGCCCTGCAGAGACAGGGTCACACCTGGCTCCGGGCCGGCAGGGCCTGCGGGTCAGGGGTACGGGGCACCTCGGACTCCTCTGTTCCCATTTCTCAGTGAGCCCCCCCCAGCCTTATCCCTCCCCCACCCAGGGGTCAGCCTGGGGGGCTGGCAGCGGCTGGGGAGTCAGGGGGGCTGGCGGCTGTCGAGGTGGAGGGGCTGAGGGAGGCGTTGTGGGGGAGCATCAGAGGCTGTGGGGCCCATGGGCGCTATGGGCAGGCTGAGGGAGAGGTGCTGCAGGGTCTGGGGGGGGGCAAAGAGTCTGGGGAGCATTGACAGGGGCTGGGGGCAGGGGGGAGCCCTGAGGGGGGTGTTGGTGGGGCTGTGCGGGACAAGAGGTGAGGGGGTGAGGATGCTCCCCGTGGCTGGGGGGGCCAGGGCGAGGGGGAAGGGCCGGGGGACGCTCCCCAAGGCTGGGGGGGCCGGGGGCGATGGGAAAGGGCCGGGGGATGCTTCCCGAGGATGGGGGGGCGGGGGCGAGGGGGACGGGCCGAGGGACGCTCCCCGTGGCTGGGGGGGCCAGGGCGAGGGGGAAGGGCCGGGGGATGCTCCCTGGGGCTGGGGGGGCCGGGGATTAGGGGGGAAGGGCCGGGGGGCGCTCCCCGGGGATCGGAGTAGGGGCAGGAGCGGAGGACTGGGAGGAGGTGGGGGTGCAGGCGTAGGTGGGACCATGCCCAGGCATGGGGCCGGGCCTAGGCGTGGGTGAACGCAGCCCTCTCCCAGCAGGGGGCGATGTGGGCGAGGGTGCGACCCGGCGACCCGGCCTCACCCCAAACTGGGCCAGACCCAGCGAAGGGGCCTGGCGGGGGACATCTTCCGTTTGCACATCTGTGTGCGTCTGCCTGCCCTCGCACACTTGCCTGCACCTTCCCCTGGCCTTGCACACTCACCTGCCTCTTCCCCTGCCCTTGCCCACTCGCCTGCACCTTTCCCTGCCCTTGCACACTCACCTGCCTCTTCCCCTGCTCTCGCACACTCGCCTGCCTCTTCCCCTGCTCTCGCACACTCACCTGCCTCCTCCCCTGACCTTGCACAGTCACCTACCCCTTTCCTGGCCATCACACACTGACCTATCCCTTCCCCTGTCCTCGCACACTCCCCTGCCCCTTCCCCTGGCCTTGCACACTCCCCTGCACCTCATCCTGACCTCGCACACTCATCTGCACCTCCTCCTGACCTCGCACACATATCCCTTTTCTGCCCCCTCGGTCTCCCCTCCCACAGCCCTGCCAGGGGGCACAGTGTGTGAGAGACCCAATATTGTAGGCCCCACACTAGTTCTCTGCACACGGAGGGCGCCATGCTGACACTTGCATTTCCAGTGCAAAGAATTCTCACCAGTACCAGGGTGGGGGCCCAAATTCACTGCGGGGGGGGCGGAGGCAGGGATGGGAGCAGCAGGGAAAGGCCAGGAAGATGGCGGGGGGGGGGGAGAAAACAGCAGGTGAATGATTGGCTGGGTGTGAAGGGGGGGACGGGGGGCAGCTGGGGGGGGCTGTTCCTGGGGGGCATCGTCCATCAGCCCCAGTCCCCCCCCTCCCCCCGCCGGGGCTGCCGCGGGAATGATTCAGTGTCTCGGCTGCCGATCGATGAGCCGCGGGGGGGCGGCAGGGGGGGCCGCCGGCTCTGACCAGCCAGCCCATTGCATGCCCCCCCCCAGCGCCGTCTGCCTTCCTGAGCTCCCCCGGCAACACAGGTCACGACTGCACAAGGCTCAGCGCTCAGCTGTCTGCTCCCCCCCCTCAGGGATCGAGGCCCAGAACTGGGGGGACTCACCCCCCGCCCCGCCGGTACAAGCCGGGAGAGAATTAAACCATCAGGAGAGGAGCAGATTCAGCGCCGACACGCCAGCCGCACGGGGGGAGATGGAGAAAGAGCCAAAGGGAACGGAATTGCCCAAGGTCACACAGAAAGAGCGGGGAGAGAACCCAGGAGTCCTGGCTCCCAGCCCCCCTGCTCTAACCCACCAGACCCCACTCCCCTCCCAGAGCCGGGGAGAGAAGCCAGGAGCCCTGGCTCCCAGCCCCCCCTGTGCTAACCACTAGACCCCACTCCCCTCACAGAGCCAGGGAGAGAACCCAGGAGTCCTGGCTCCCAGCCCCCCCTGTGCTAACCACTAGACCCCACTCCCCTCCCAGAACTGGGGAGAGAACCCAGGAGTCCTGGCTCCCAGCCCCCTGCTCTAACCACTAGACCCCGCTGCTCTGCCAATACCCCTCAATCCCAACCCTGGCAGGGCACCGCTGTGGGGAAGCTCAGAACGCCAAGGCCCCTGGCTCAGCTGGGGGGGGTAGATGGGGATAAGGAGGCAGGAGTGAGGGCCGCTTCCTCCCCCCCAGCCATCCCCCTTCACCCCCACAACTGGAGACTCCACCCAGTCTCCGTGCGGCTCCCGGCCCCCCTCCCCCCACCCAATTTGGCCGATTGGCAGAGCTGTCCGTCAGCCCCGCGTCCCCGCTGCGAGAATGGACACTGTCCCCTCAGGGGGCCGGGAGTGGGGTCGGGGGGGTCACGGGAGCCCCCCCCCCATTACCAACACAAGGCTACAGACATGGGGGGGCCACACAGCCCGGCCTGGTGCCTTTGGAGGCTGGGTGTGGGGGGCAGAGTCCTGGTGAACCCCCATCACGGGTCGGCCACTGAACAAGCATCAGATGGGGCCGGATGGGAGCGTCCCCATCCAGGGGCAGATTGGGGCCGGCGACCCTAGAGGGGAGAGGCCCTGTGCCCTGTTCCCTGCCCCCAGAGCTGGCTGGCCCATGGGGGAGGGTTTGGAGGCTGGGGGGCGGGCAGTGCAGGCAGGGCCTCGGTGGTGCCCGTCACTCGCTGTCCCAGCTGAGCTGACGCTAATTAAAACTCCATTAAACTTTATTAAGTGGCTCCACTTCCGACCTCATTAAATGCTGATGAGGAGAGAGACGCCCCCCCACTCTCTCTCGCCCACCCCTGCCAGGCTGCTCTGACCTCTGGGCTCGGGGCCGAGGACAGGGTGGGGGGCGCCACCGAGGAGCCGGGCGATTGGCTGAGGAAGGGGATACCCCAAAGTGCAAACAGCTCAGTCCCTCACTCCTATGTCATCCAGCCCCGGAACCTTCCAGCCCTGGAACCTTCCCACCCTCACTGTTCTAGTCATGGAACCTTCCAGCTCCAACATTCCAGCCCCGGAACCTTCCCATCCCCAATGTTCCAGCTCCGGAGTCATCCCACGCCAACGTCCCAGACCCAGAACCTTCCTAGCCCCACTGTTCTAGTCATGGAACCTTCCAGCTCCAACATTCCAGCCCTGGAACCTTCCCACCCCCAAAGTTCCAGCCCTGGAATCTTCTCACCCCCACTCTTCCAGTCATGGAACCTTCCAGCCCTGGAACCTTCCAGCACCAATGTTCAAGCCCCAGAATCTTCCCACCTCCAACGTTCCAGACCCGGAACCTTCCCATCCCCAATGTTCCAGCTCCAGAGTCGTCCCACGCCCAACGTCCCAGACCCAGAATCTTTCCAGCCCCACTGTTCTAGTCATGGAATCTTCCAGCCCCAACGTTCCAGCCCCGGAACCTTCCCACCCCCAACATTCCATCCCCAGAATCTTCCAACCCCAATGTTCCAACTCCGGAGACGTCCCACGCCCAACGTCCCAGACCCGGAACTTTCCCACCCCCACCATCCTAGTCATGGACTCTTCTCACCCTCTCGTGTCTGGTCTCCCAGCCTGCTCTGTCCTGACCCCCCACCCCCCGGCCCCAGGTCCCCCATAGGCCAGAACTCCCCTCACTTGCCCCCAGTCCAGTCCCTGTCCCATTCCCTCCCCCTGCATCTCAGCCCCCCACGGCCCAGCGCGCCCCCCGCCCTCCCTCTGCGTCCTTCCACACTCCCTCATTCCCCACCCACCGGGTCCCCCCTCTCTCCCTCCCGCTGCGTCCTTCCACACTCCCTCGTTCCCCACCCACCGGGTCCCCCTCTCCCTCCCGCTGCGTCTTTCCGCACTCCCTCGTTCCCCACGCACCGGGTACCCCACTCCCTCCCTCTGCGTCCTTCCACACTCCCTCGTTCCCCACCCACCGGGTCCACCCTCTCTCCCTTCCTCTGCGTCCTTCCGCACCCCCTCTCTCCCTCCCTCTGCGTCCTTCCACACTCCCTCGTTCCCCATGCACCGGGTCCCCCTCTCCCTCCCTCGGCGTCCTTCCACACTCCCTCGTTCCCCACCCACCGGGTACCCCACTCCCTCCCTCTGCGTCCTTCCACACTCCCTCGTTCCCCACCCACCGGGTCCACCCTCTCTCCCTTCCTCTGCGTCCTTCCGCACCCCCTCTCTCCCTCCCTCTGCGTCCTTCCACACTCCCTCGTTCCCCATGCACCGGGTCCCCCTCTCCCTCCCTCGGCGTCCTTCCACACTCCCTCGTTCCCCACCCACCGGGTACCCCACTCCCTCCCGCTGCGTCTTTCCGCACTCCCTCGTTCCCCATGCACCGGGTCCCCCACTCCCTCCCTCTGCGTCCTTCCACACTCCCTCGTTCCCCACCCACCGGGTCCACCCTCTCTCCCTTCCTCTGCGTCCTTCCGCACCCCCTCTCTCCCTCCCTCTGCGTCCTTCCACACTCCCTCGTTCCCCATGCACCGGGTCCCCCTCTCCCTCCCTCGGCGTCCTTCCACACTCCCTCGTTCCCCACCCACCGGATCCCCCCCTCTCTCCCTCCCTCTGCGTCCTTCCGCACTCCCTCGTTCCCCACCCACCGGGTCCCCCTCTCCCTCCCTCAGCGTCCTTCCACACTCCCTCGTTCCCCACCCACCGGGACCCCCTCTCCCTCCCTCGGTGTCCTTCCGCACTCCCTCGTTCCCCACACACCGGGTCCCCCTCTCCCTCCCTCTGCGTCCTTCCACACTCCCTCATTCCCCACGCACCGGGTCCCCCCTCTCCCTCCCTCTGCGTCCTTCCACACTCCCTCATTCCCCACGCACCGGGTCCCCCCTCCCTCCCTCGGTGTCCTTCCGCACTCCCTCGTTCCCCACACACCGGGTCCCCCTCTCCCTCCCTCTGCGTCCTTCCGCACTCCCTCGTTCCCCACGCACCGGGTCCCCCCTCTCCCTCCCTCTGCGTCCTTCCGCACTCCCTCGTTCCCCACGCACCGGGTCCCCCCTCTCCCTCCCTCTGCGTCCTTCCGCACTCCCTCGTTCCCCATGAACCGGGTCCCCCTCTCCCTCCCTCAGCGTCCTTCCACACTCCCTCGTTCCCCACCCACCGGGTCCCCCCTCCCTCCCTCGGTGTCCTTCCGCACTCCCTCGTTCCCCACACACCGGGTCCCCCTCTCCCTCCCTCTGCGTCCTTCCACACTCCCTCATTCCCCACCAACCAGGTCCCTCCTCTCTCCCTCCCTCTGCGTCCTTCCACACTCCCTCGTTCCCCACACACCGGGTCCCCCCTCTCCCTCCTTCTGCGTCCTTCCGCACTCCCTCGTTCCCCACCCACCGGATCCCCCCCTCTCTCCCTCCCTCTGCGTCCTTCCACACTCCCTCGTTCCCCACGCACCGGGTCCCCCCTCTCTCCCTCCCTCTGCGTCCTTCCACACTCCCTCGTTCCCCACCCACCAGGTCCCCCCCTCTCTCCCTCCCGCTGCGTCCTTCCACACTCCCTCGTTCCCCACCCACCGGGTCCCCCTCTCCCTCCCGCTGCGTCTTTCCGCACTCCCTCGTTCCCCACGCACCGGGTACCCCTCTCCCTCCCTCGGCGTCCTTCCACACTCCCTCCTTCCCCACCCACCGGGACCCCCTCTCTCCCTTCCTCTGCGTCCATCCGCACTCCCTCGTTCCCCACCCACCGGATCCCCCCCTCTCTCCCTCCCTCTGCGTCCTTCCACACTCCCTCGTTCCCCACGCACCGGGTCCCCCCTCTCTCCCTCCCTCTGCGTCCTTCCACACTCCCTCGTTCCCCACCCACCGGGTCCCCCCCTCTCTCCCTCCCGCTGCGTCCTTCCAAACTCCCTCGTTCCCCACCCACCGGGTCCCCCTCTCACTCCCGCTGCGTCTTTCCGCACTCCCTCGTTCCCCACGCACCGGGTACCCCTCTCCCTCCCTCGGCGTCCTTCCACACTCCCTCCTTCCCCACCCACCGGGACCCCCTCTCTCCCTTCCTCTGCGTCCATCGCACTCCCTCGTTCCCCACCCACCGGGTCCCCCCCTCTCTCCCTCCCTCTGCGTCCTTCCACACTCCCTCGTTCCCCACGCACCGGGTCCCCCCCTCTCTCCCTCCCACTGCGTCCTTCCACACTCCCTCGTTCCCCACCCACCGGATCCCCCCCTCTCTCCCTCCCACTGCGTCCTTCCACACTCCCTCGTTCCCCACGCACCGGGTCCCCCCTCTCTCCCTCCCTCTGCGTCCTTCCACACTCCCTTCTTCCCCACCCACCGGGTCCCCCCCTCTCTCCCTCCCGCTGCGTCCTTCCACACTCCCTCGTTCCCCACCCACCGGGTCCCCCTCTCCCTCCCACTGCGTCTTTCCGCACTCCCTCGTTCCCCACGCACCGGGTACCCCTCTCCCTCCCTCGGCGTCCTTCCACACTCCCTCCTTCCCCACCCACCGGGACCCCCTCTCTCCCTTCCTCTGCGTCCATCCGCACTCCCTCGTTCCCCACCCACCGGATCCCCCCCTCTCTCCCTCCCTCTCCGTCCTTCCACACTCCCTCGTTCCCCACGCACCGGGTCCCCCCTCTCTCCCTCCCTCTGCGTCCTTCCACACTCCCTCGTTCCCCACCCACCGGGTCCCCCCCTCTCTCCCTCCTGCTGCGTCCTTCCACACTCCCTCGTTCCCCACGCACCGGGTCCCCCCTCTCTCCCTCCCTCTGCGTCCTTCCACACTCCCTCGTTCCCCACACACCGGGTCCCCCCTCTCTCCCTTCCTCTGCGTCCTTCCACACTCCCTCGTTCCCCACACACCGGGTCCCCCCTCTCTCCCTCCCTCTGCGTCCTTCCACACTCCCTCGTTCCCCACACACCGGGTCCCCCCTCTCTCCCTTCCTCTGCGTCCTTCCGCACTCCCTCGTTCCCCACGCACCGGGTCCCCCCTCTCTCCCTCCCTCTGCGTCCTTCCACACTCCCTCGTTCCCCACACACCGGGTCCCCCCTCTCTCCCTTCCTCTGCGTCCTTCCACACTCCCTCGTTCCCCACCCACCGGGTCCCCCCTCTCCCTCCCTCTGCGTCCTTCCACACTCCCTCGTTCCCCACACACCGGGTCCCCCCTCTCTCCCTCCCTCTGCGTCCTTCCACACTCCCTCGTTCCCCACACACCGGGTCCCCCCTCTCTCCCTTCCTCTGCGTCCTTCCACACTCCCTCGTTCCCCATGCACCGGGTCCCCCCTCTCCCTCCCTCTGCGTCCTTCCGCACTCCCTCGTTCCCCACCCACCGGGTCCCCCCTCTCTCCCTTCCTCTGCGTCCTTCCACACTCCCTCATTCCCCACCCACCGGGTCCCCCCTCTCTCCCTCCCTCTGCGTCCTTCCGCACTCCCTCGTTCCCCACCCACCGGGTCCCCCCCTCTCTCCCTCCCGCTGCGTCCTTCCACACTCCCTCGTTCCCCACCCACCGGGTCCCCCCTCCCTCCCTCGGTGTCCTTCCGCACTCCCTCGTTCCCCACACACCGGGTCCCCCTCTCCCTCCCTCTGCGTCCTTCCACACTCCCTCATTCCCCACCAACCAGGTCCCCCCTCTCTCCCTCCCTCTGCGTCCTTCCGCACTCCCTCGTTCCCCACCCACCGGGTCCCCCCTCTCTTCCTCCCTCTGCGTCCTTCCACACTCCCTCATTCCCCACCCACCGGGTCCCCCCTCTCTTCCTCCCTCTGCGTCCTTCCACACTCCCTCGTTCCCCACACACCGGGTCCCCCCTCTCTCCCTTCCTCTGCGTCCTTCCACACTCCCTCGTTCCCCATGCACCGGGTCCCCCCTCTCCCTCCCTCTGCGTCCTTCCGCACTCCCTCGTTCCCCACCCACCGGGTCCCCCCTCTTTCCCTCCCGCTGCGTCCTTCCACACTCCCTCATTCCCCACCCACCGGGTCCCCCCTCTCTCCCTCCCTCTGCGTCCTTCCGCACTCCCTCGTTCCCCACCCACCGGGTCCCCCCCTCTCTCCCTCCCGCTGCGTCCTTCCACACTCCCTCGTTCCCCACCCACCGGGTCCCCCCTCCCTCCCTCGGTGTCCTTCCGCACTCCCTCGTTCCCCACACACCGGGTCCCCCTCTCCCTCCCTCTGCGTCCTTCCACACTCCCTCATTCCCCACCAACCAGGTCCCCCCCTCTCTCCCTTCCTCTGCGTCCTTCCACACTCCCTCGTTCCCCACCCACCGGGTCCCCCCTCTCTCCCTCCCTCTGCGTCCTTCCGCACTCCCTCGTTCCCCACCCACCGGGTCCCCCCTCTCTCCCTCCCTCTGCGTCCTTCCACACTCCCTCATTCCCCACCCACCGGGTCCCCCCTCTCTCCCTCCCTCTGCGTCCTTCCACACTCCCTCGTTCCCCACACACCGGGTCCCCCCCCCCTCCCTCCCTCGGCGTCCTTCCGCACTCCCTCGTCCCCCCCCCCCCCCACGGGTCTCCCCCTCCCCGGCCCCGGATCGATCGCAGCCGGCGGGTCGATGGCTGCGCTGTGACGCTCGGGATCGATCCCGCCGGAGCCGAGCCGAGCCGAGCCGGGCCGGGCCCGCTCCCCTCCCCCCGCCCCAACGTACCGGGCGGCGGGAGGCCCCCGGGCGAGCGCCGGGCAGCGGCGCGGACACGTCCGTGGAGCCGGCGCGAGTGACAAGGCGCCTCCGCCCCCGGAGCGGGGGGGGGGACAAGCAGCGACCCCCCCCCCTCCCGCGAACACGCGTGGGGCCGGATGGGCAGCGGCTGGCGGGGGGGCGCGAGGCTGCGGGGGGGCGCCCAGGTCCGCAAGGAGCAGTTGGGGGTTGCCGAGCTGTGTGGGTGGGGTGTCCTCGTGGGGGGGGGGATGTCCAGGGACCCACACACACGCACGGGGCCCCGATCCAGCCCCCCCCGCCCGGCCTGTGTGTCTCTCCCCCCAGCATCTCCCCGACAGGCTCCACAATGCGAATCCCCCTCCTCCCCCTGTCCACGTCCCCTCCGTGACCCCCTCACCCCACTGACACGTCCTCCCCCCGGCTACCCCTCCCTGCCCCCCCTTCCCGCAGCCCTGCGGCGCCCCCGCCCCTGTTCCCCCCACAGCCAGCCCCCCCGCGCTGTGATCACAGCCCTACACACACACACCGGCCACAGAGACGCAACGACCTGCCGTCCCTCGGAAACCCCCGCGCCGGGGTCCCTGCACCCCCTAGGCCAGTCCGCCCAGACAAAAGCAATTACCTGGGTGCTACCTCGGGGGGCAGCGAACGGGGCGGGGGGGTTGCAGACTCCCCCCGCCTGACACCCCGCCTGAAACCCCGCATCCCCCCGCCTGACACCCTCCCGCCTGACACCCCGCATCCCACTGCCTGACACCCTCTATCCCCCCATCTGACACCCTCCCGCCTGACACCCCCCCGCCTGAAACCCCGCATCCCCCCGCCTGACACCCTCCCGCCTGACACCCTCTATCCCCCCATCTGACACCCTCCCGCCTGACACCCCCCCCGCCTGACACCCCGCATCCCCCCGCCTGACACCCTCCCGCCTGAAACCCCGCATCCCACCGCCTGACACCTTCCCGCCTGACACCCCCATCCCCCCCGCCTGACACCCTCTATCCCCCCATCTGACAACCTCCCGCCTGACACACCCCCCGCCTGAAACCCCGCATCCCCCCGCCTGACACCCTCCCGCCTGACACCCCCATCCCCCCGCCTGACACCCTCCCGCCTGACACCCTCTATCCCCCCGCCTGACACCCTCCCGCCTGACACCCCCATCCCACCCGCCTGACACCCTCTATCCCCCCATCTGACACCCTCCCGCCTGACACCCCCCCCCGCCTGAAACCCTGCATCCCCCCGCCTGACACCCTCCCGCCTGACACCCTCCCGCCTGACACCCTCTATCCCCCCGCCTGACACCCCCATCCCACCCGCCTGACACCCTCTATTCCCCCATCTGACACCCTCCCGCCTGACACCCCCCCCCGCCTGAAACCCCGCATCCCCCCGCCTGACACCCTCCCGCCTGACACCCTCTATCCCCCCATCTGACACCCTCCCGCCTGACACCCCCCCCGCCTGACACCCCGCATCCCCCCGCCTGACACCCTCCCGCCTGAAACCCCGCATCCCACCGCCTGACACCCTCCCGCCTGACACCCCCATCCCCCCCGCCTGACACCCTCTATCCCCCCATCTGACAACCTCCCGCCTGACACCCCCCCCGCCTGAAACCCCGCATCCCCCCGCCTGACACCCTCCCGCCTGACACCCCCATCCCCCCGCCTGACACCCTCCCGCCTGACACCCTCTATCCCCCCGCCTGACACCCTCCCGCCTGACACCCCCATCCCACCCGCCTGACACCCTCTATCCCCCCATCTGACACCCTCCCGCCTGACACCCCCCCCCGCCTGAAACCCTGCATCCCCCCGCCTGACACCCTCCCGCCTGACACCCTCCCGCCTGACACCCTCTATCCCCCCGCCTGACACCCCCATCCCACCCGCCTGACACCCTCTATTCCCCCATCTGACACCCTCCCGCCTGACACCCCCCCCCGCCTGAAACCCCGCATCCCCCCGCCTGACACCCTCCCGCCTGACACCCTCCCGCCTGACACCCCCATCCCCCCCGCCTGACACCCTCTATCCCCCCGCCTGACACCCTCCCGCCTGACACCCCGCATCCCCCCGCCTGACACCCTCCCGCCTGACACCCCCATCCCCCCCGCCTGACACCCTCTATCCCCCCGCCTGACACCCTCCCGCCTGACACCCCGCATCCCCCCGCCTGACACCCTCCCGCCTGACACCCCCATCCCCCCACCTGACACCCCCCCCCGCCTGAAACCCTGCATCCCCCCGCCTGACACCCCCATCCCCCCACCTGACACCCTCTATCCCCCCGCCTGACACCCTCCCGCCTGACACCCCGCATCCCCCCGCCTGACACCCTCCCGCCTGACACCCCCATCCCCCCCGCCTGACACCCTCTATCCCCCCGCCTGACACCCTCCCGCCTGACACCCCGCATCCCCCCGCCTGACACCCTCCCGCCTGACACCCCCATCCCCCCGCCTGACACCCCCCCGCCTGAAACCCCGCATCCCCCCGCCTGACACCCCCATCCCCCCACCTGACACCCTCTATCCCCCCGCCTGACACCCTCCCGCCTGACACCCCCCCCGCCTGAAACCTCCATCCCCCCGCCTGACACCCTCCCGCCTGACACCCCCATCCTGCCGCCTGACACCCCCCCGCCTGACACCCCCATCCCCCCGCCTGACACCCCCCCGCCTGAAACCCCGCATCCCCCCGCCTGACACCCCCATCCCCCCACCTGACACCCTCTATCCCCCCGCCTGACACCCTCCCGCCTGACATCCCCCCCGCCTGAAACCTCCATCCCCCCGCCTGACACCCTCCCGCCTGACACCCCCATCCTGCCGCCTGACACCCCCCCGCCTGAAACCCCGCATCCCCCTGCCTGACACCCTTCCGCCTGACACCCCGCATCCCCCCACCTGACACCCTCCCGCCTGACACCCCCATCCCCCCGCCTGAGACCCTCTATCCCCCCGCCTGAGACCCTCCCGCCTGACACCCCCCCGCCTGAAACCCCGCATCCCCCCGCCTGACACCCTCCCGCCTGACACCCCCACCTGAAACCCCGTATCCCCCCACCTGACACCCCATGCCCCCTCCTGACACCCCCCTGCCTGACACCCCCACCTGAAACCCCGCATCCCCCCGCCTGACACCCCCGGCCTGACACCTCATCCCCCTGCCTGACACCCCGCCACCTGAAATCCTGCATCCCCCCACCTGACATCCCCCATCCCCCTGAAAACTAACCCCCTACTGACACCCCACTGCTAACTCACCCCGCATCCCCCCGCCTGACACCCCCGGCCTGACACCTCATCCCCCTGCCTGACACCCCGCCACCTGAAATCCTGCATCCCCCCACCTGACATCCCCCATCCCCCTGAAAACTAACCCCCTACTGACACCCCACTGCTAACTCACCCCTCTCCTGTCATGTCCCAGCTGCAAAGGGATGGTTGGGTAGAGGGCTGCGTGGAGAGATGGATGGACAGAGGGATGGTTAGGTAGAGGGGTGCGGAGATGGATGGACGGATGGATGGTTGGGTAGAGGGGTGCGGAGCTGGATGGACAGATGGATGGTTGGGTAGAGGGCTGCAGGGATGGAAGGAAGGATGGCTGTGTGGAGGGGTGCGCGGAGGGATGGATGGAGGGTTGGTTGGGTAGAGGGGTGCGGGGATGGACCTACCTACGGAGGGAATGTTGGGTAGAGGGGTGCGGGGGATGGATGGATGAACAGACGGAGGGATGGTTGGGTAGATGAACAGACGGGGATGGATGGATGAACAGACAGAGGGATGGTTGGGTAGAGGGGTGCGGGGGATGGATGGATGAACAGACCGAGGGATGGTTGGGTAGAGGGGTGCGGGGATGGACCTACCTACGGAGGGAATGTTGGGTAGAGGGGTGCGGGGGATGGATGGATGAACAGACGGAGGGATGGTTGGGTAGATGAACAGACGGGGGATGGATGGATGAGCAGACGGAGGGATGGTTGGGTAGATGAACAGACGGGGATGGATGGATGAACAGACGGAGGGAAGGTTGGGTAGAGGGGTGTGGGGATGGATGGATGAACAGACGGAGGGATGGTTGGGTAGATGAACAGACGGGGATGGATGGATGAACAGACGGAGGGATGGTTGGGTAGATGAACAGATGGAGTATGGATGGATGGATGAACAGACAGAGGGATGGTTGGGTAGAGGGGTACAGGGATGGATGGATGAACAGACGGAGGGATGGTTGGGTAGAGGGGTGCAGGGATGGATGGATGAACAGACGGAGGGATGGTTGGGTAGAGGGGTGCAGGGATGGATGGATGAACAGACGGAGGGATGGTTGGGTAGATGAACAGACGGAGGGATGGTTGGGTAGAGGGGTGCGGGGATGGATGGATGAACAGACGGCGAGATGGTTGGGTAGATGAACAGACGGGGGATGGATGGATGAACAGACGGAGGGATGGTTGGGTAGATGAACAGATGGGGGATGGATGGATGAACAGACGGAGGGTTGGTTGGGTAGAGGGGTGCGGGGGATGGATGGATGAACAGATGGAGGGATGGTTGGGTAGATGAACAGACGGAGGGATGGTTGGGTAGATGAACAGACGGGGGATGGTTGGGTAGAGGGGTGTGGGGATGGATGGATGGAGGGTTGGTTGGGTAGAGGAGTGCGGAGATGGACGGACAGAGGGATGGTTATGTAGCAGGGCGTGGGGATGGAAGGAGGGACGGAGGGATGGCTGGGTAGAGGGTTGCTGGCAGGGATGGATGGAGGGATGGTTTGGTAGAGTGGTTCGGGGATAGATGGATGGATGGAGGGATGGTTATATAGTGGGGTGCAGGGGATGGATGGACGGACGGAGCTATGGTTAGGTAGAGAGGTGCGGTGATGGACGGACAGAGGGATGGATGGGTATAGGGCTGCGGGAATGGATGGAGGGAGGGATGGTTGGGTAGAGGGGTGCGGGGGATGGATGGATGGAGGGTTGGTTGGGTAGAGGAATGCGGAGATGGACGGACAGAGGGATAGTTATGTAGCGGGGCGTGGGGATGGAAGGAGGGACAGAGGGATGGCTGGGTAGAGGGTTGCTGGCAGGGATGGACGGATGGATGGTTGGGTAGAGTGGTTCGGGGATGGATGGATGGATGGATGGATGGAGGGATGATTATATAGTGGGGTGCAGGGGATGGATGGACGGACGGCGCTATGGTTAGGTAGAGAGGTGCAGTGATGGACGGACAGAGGGATGGATGAGTATAGGGCTGTGGGAATGGATGGATGGAGGGATGGTCGGGTAGAGGGCTGTGGGGAGAGATGGATGGACAGAGGGATGGTTAGGTAGAGGAGTGCAGGGGATGGACGGACGGATGGAGGGATGGTTGGGTAGAGGGGTGCAGGGATGGACAGACGGAGGGATGGTTGGGTAGAGGGGTGTGGCGGATGGACTGACGGACTGAGGGATGGTTGGGCAGAGGGATGCGGGGGATGGACGGAGGGATGGTTAGTTGGAGGGGTACAGGGATGGACAGACGGAGGAAAGGTTGGGTAGAGTGGTTCGGGGATGGATGGATGGATGGATGGAGGGATGGAGGGATGGTTATATAGTGGGGTGCAGGGGATGGATGGACGGACGGAGCTATGGTTAGGTAGAGAGGTGCGGTGATGGACGGACAGAGGGATGGATGAGTATAGGGCTGCGGGAATGGATGGATGGAGGGATGGTTGGGTAGAGGGGTGCGGGGGATGGATGGATGGAGGGTTGGTTGGGTAGAGGAATGCGGAGATGGACGGACAGAGGGATGGTTATGTAGCGGGGCGTGGGGATGGAAGGAGGGACGGAGGGATGGCTGGGTAGAGGGTTGCTGGCAGGGATGGACGGATGGATGGTTGGGTAGAGTGGTTCGGGGATGGATGGATGGATGGATGGAGGGATGGTTATATAGTGGGGTGCAGGGGATGGATGGACGGACGGCGCTATGGTTAGGTAGAGAGGTGCAGTGATGGACGGACAGAGGGATGGATGAGTATAGGGCTGTGGGAATGGATGGATGGAGGGATGGTCGGGTAGAGGGCTGTGGGGAGAGATGGATGGACAGAGGGATGGTTAGGTAGAGGAGTGCAGGGGATGGACGGACGGATGGAGGGATGGTTGGGTAGAGGGGTGCAGGGATGGACAGACGGAGGGATGGTTGGGTAGAGGGGTGTGGCGGATGGACTGACGGACAGAGGGATGGTTGGGTAGAGGGATGCGGGGGATGGACGGAGGGATGGTTAGTTGGAGGGGTACAGGGATGGACAGACGGAGGAAAGGTTGGGTAGAGTGGTTCGGGGATGGATGGATGGATGGATGGAGGGATGGAGGGATGGTTATATAGTGGGGTGCAGGGGATGGATGGACGGACGGAGCTATGGTTAGGTAGAGAGGTGCGGTGATGGACGGACAGAGGGATGGATGAGTATAGGGCTGCGGGAATGGATGGATGGAGGGATGGTCGGCTAGAGGGCTGTGGGGAGAAATGGATGGACAGAGGGATGGTTAGGTAGAGGAGTGCAGGGGATGGACGGACGGATGGAGGGATGGTTGGGTAGAGGGGTGCAGGGATGGACAGACGGAGGGATGGTTGGGTAGAGGGGTGTGGCGGATGGACTGACGGACAGAGGGATGGTTGGGTAGAGGGATGCGGGGGATGGACGGAGGGATGGTTAGTTGGAGGGGTACAGGGATGGACAGACGGAGGAAAGGTTGGGCAGAGTGGTTCGGGGATGGATGGATGGATGGATGGAGGGATGGAGGGATGGTTATATAGTGGGGTGCAGGGGATGGATGGACGGACGGAGCTATGGTTAGGTAGAGAGGTGCGGTGATGGATGGACAGAGGGATGGATGAGTATAGGGCTGCGGGAATGGACGGATGGAGGGATGGTTGGGTAGAGGGGTGCAGGGATGGACAGACGGAGGGATGGTTGGGTAGAGGGGTGCAGGGGATGGACAGACGGAGGGATGGTTGGGTAGAGGGGTGCAGGGATGGACAGACGGAGGGATGGTTGGGTAGAGGGGTACAGGGATGGACAGACGGAGGGATGGTCGGGTAGAGGGATCCGGGGACCGACAGACGGAGGGGTAGCTAGTTGGGGGCGGGGAGGGATAGAGGGGAATGATTCCCCGCCCCCCAGGCCATGTGGGGCAGTGGGCGTCAGGGCGGTTCCCAGTTCTCGCTAGCCCAGCCCGTCCTGCTCCGAGCACAGCAGGCTCCAACACTCCCCCTGCTGCCAGCCCCGGGGTAAATGCAGGGCAGATCCAAAGTGGGCCCTGCCCCCCACAACACAGGGCAGCCCAAGTCCAGCCCCCCCACCGCCGGCTCCATCCGGGCCTCACCACTGCCCGCAGCACACAGCAGTGGAAACTGAGGCACTCAGCCAACAAGAGTCCCTGGCTCCTCCCCCCCCGGCCCACTCTGACTACTCGACTCCACTGCCCTGCCCAGCGCCAGGACAGAACCCAGGAGTCCTGATCCAGGTGAGATGCTAAACCGACATGCCACAGGCACAGAGACATGGGTCCCCCTTCCCTGCTCCCCAGCAGCCAGCAATGCCCCCCCAGATCCCGCCGGCTACACCCCTCCCCGCCCCGCCCCGCCCCCGCGCACACACTGACCTTTCAGGCAGAAGTGGCAGCTGTAAAACATTCACTCCAGTCCAGGACCTGGGGAGAGAGCAGCTGGATCAGAACCGGTCCGGGACTGGCAGGGACCAGCCGCCCCCCCGGAGGCACCTGCAGCCAGTCCCAGGGCAGGGGCCCGCTCTGCACACACCCCAGGGGACATGACGCTTTGCACACTCAATCAGGCATTTGCACACTTGCCAGGGGACACTCAAGGGTTTTTACACACACAGGGGCTTGCACACTCACCCAGGCACTGTGAGGGGGTTGCATGTGAGCCCCACAGAGAACAGCAGGCAACCAGCCCAGTCGCCCGTCTCTGACAGCCCCAGTCACCACCCGCTGCCCTCACGTCCAGGGTCATCCGCCCCCCACGAGGCTCCCCCCCCCCCCCTCCGGAGCCTGGAAGCAGCCGGTTTCCAACCCAGAATCACTCTCCTGAATCAGGATCTGCCAGAGAAACTGCCCAGCTCTGCCCCGGGCCCCTCGACTCCTGTGGCAGGGAGTTCCACAGGCTGCTCCTGGGCAGGTTTCCCGCCGCCTCGTTGGACCTTGCCATGCCCAGTTCCCTTGTCCCTGTGTTAGGTCGGGAGGAGACACCCCCTGCCCACCCCCACAGCCTCTCCGAACCCCTGCCAGGCTGCACTCACTGGGTCACACCCAGCGGGTCACTTGGCCATCGGGGCCCCCTCACCCCCCCAGGGTACACTCAAGTGTTTGAACACGCCAAGCACACGCAGCAGGTCAAGTGCACACACCCCCCCACACACCATCTACAAAATCCTGCTCCTCACACAATCTGGGAGAGAACCCAGGAGTCCAGACTCCCAGCTCCCCCCTGCCAACCACTGGATCCCATTTCCCTCCCAGAGCCGGGGAGAGAACCCAGGAGTCCTGGCTCTCAGCCCCCCCTGCTCTAACCACCAGCCCCCACTCCCCTCCCAGAGCCGGGGAGAGAACCCAGGAGTCCTGGTTCCCAGCCCCCCCGATCTAACCACCAGCCCCCACTCCCCTCCCAGAGCCGGGGAGAGAACCCAGGAGTCCTGGCTCTCAGCCCCCCCGCTCTAACCACCAGCCCCCACTCCCCTCCCAGAGCAGGGGAGAGAACCCAGGAGTCCTGGTTCCCAGCCCCCCCGATCTAACCACCAGCCCCCACTCCCCTCCCAGAGCCGGGAAGAGAACCCAGGAGTCCTGGCTGCCCTGGGACCGGGCTGCGCTAGGCCCGGCACGCGCCCGGCGGCTGCTAATCAGAGGATGTCATCTGCGGAGCGAAGTCTTTGCTTAAAGAGATTTAGGGCAGGAATCAATAGGAAATTTAAAAATCGATGCGGTTAGTATGAGAAAATCGATGGGTTTAATCGGGCTGCCGATCCCCGTCACAACAATTAGAAGGACGGGATGTTGTACAACCCGCGACACGCCATTAGCGTCACCAGCGCCCTGAGTGATGGGGGGCCCCGGGGAGGCAGCCCAGGCGGCGGGGGAGGGGAGTGAGGCAGGGAGCGGGGGGGTGCACTCAGCCTGTGGGAGGGGGGCATCCATCACCTGGGAGTTACCACCCACCGTCCTAGGGAGCACAGGGGCAGGAGAGGGTGGGGTCAGTTTCCGCGGCAGTGCCTGGGAATGGGGAGGTCTGAGCGCTGGGAGCCAGGACTCCTGGGTTCTCTCCCCGGCTCTGGGAGGGGAGTGGGGTCTGGTGGTTAGAGCGGGGGGGGGGTTGGGAGCCAGGACTCCTGGGTTCTCTCCCTGGCTCTGGGAGGGGAGTGGGGACTGGTGGTTAGAGCAGGGGGGGCTGGGAGCCAGGACTCCAGGGTTCTCTCCCTGGCTCTGGGAGGGGAGTGGGGTCTAGTGGTTAGCGCAGGGGGGGGCTGGGCGCCAGGACTCCTGGGTTCGCTTCCCGGCTCTGGGGGGGAGCAGGGCCTAGTGGGGCTGGGCGTGGGGGAGGTGCCAGAAGAGGCAGCCCCAAAGCGAGGAGCTGAATCGATGTGTCAGCACCGGGGTCGCTGGGAATCCCCGAAAATCAATGCGCAGCGTTCGCAGGCCGCACACGAGATCAGCCCGGGAGGGAGCTGACAGGCCGCTAATCGGCCTGTCAATAGCCCTGACCCTGGCACTTAACCTATCGACAGGCGGGGGAGCCCCGGGCGGGGGGGGCGTGTAGGGAGAGCCCCGGGGGGGAGGGGGCTCAGGCCCTGCCTGGATGTGTGAGGGGACACGGGGGGTCACTGCCCACCTTGGTGTCTCTAACACTCAGCTCTGACCCCCAGGAGATTATGGGAGGGGGCCCGGCACATTGATCCAGGTCCCGGCTACACCCCAACTCCCCCCTCACATACACCCCGATCCAGAGCTCAACGACATCCCAACCCCCCCACGTACATCCTGATCCAGGGCCTGGCTACACCCCAATCACACACACCCCCATCAGTCCAGGGCCCAGCTACACCCCAACTCCTCCCCATCTATCCATAGCCCAGCTACACCCCAACTCCCCCCTCACATACACCCCGATCCAGGGCCCAGCTACACCCCAACTCCCCCCTCACATACACCCCGATCCAGGGCCCAGCTACACCCCAACTCCCCCCTCACATACACCCCGATCCAGGGCCCGACTACACCCCCAACTCCCCCCCTCACATACACCCCGATCCAGGGCCCAGCTACACCCCAACCCCCTCACATACATCCTTATCCAGGGACCAGCTACACCCCAACTCCCCCCGATCTATCCACAGCCCAGCTACACCCCAACCCCCCACATACACCCCGATCCAGGGCCCAGCTACACCCTAACTCCCCCCTCACATACACCCCAATCCAGGGCCCAGCTACACCCCAACTCCCCCCTCACATACATCCCGATCCAGGGCCCAGCTACACCCCAACTCCCCCCTCACGTACACCCCGATCCAGGGCCCAGCTACACCCCAACTACCCCAATTTACACCCCGATCCAGGGCCCAGCTACACCCCAACACCCCCACATACATCCTTATCCAGGGCCTGGCTACACCCCAACTCCCCCCTCACATACACCCCAATCCAGGGCCCAGCTACACCCCAACTCCTCCCCATCTATTCACAGCCCAGCTACACCCCAACCCCCCCACATAAACCCCGATCCAGGGCCCAGCTACACCCCAACTCCCCCCTCACATACACCCCGATCCAGGGCCCAGCTACATCCCACCTCCCCCACATACACCCCGATCCAAGGCCCAGCTACACCCCAATCCCCCCCATCTATCCACAGCCCAGCTACACCCCAACTACCCCCACATACACCACGATCCAGGTCCCAGCTACACCCCAACCCCCCTCACATACACCCCGATCCAGGGCCCAGCTACACCCCAACTCCCCCCTCACATACACCCCGATCCCGGTGCCAGCTACACCCCAACCCCCCCTCACATACACCCCGATCCCGGTCCCAGCTACACCCCAACCCCCCCTCACATACACCCCGATCCAGGGCCCAGCTACACGCCAACTCCCCGCTCACATACACCCCGATATACGGCCCAGCTACACCCCAACTCCCCCCTCACATACACCCCGATCCAGGGCCCAGCTACACCCCAACCCCCCCTCACATACACCCCGATCCAGGGACCAGCTACACCCCAACTCCCCCCTCACATACACCCCGATCCAGGGACCAGCTACACCCCAACTCCCCCCCCCACATACACCCCGATCCAGGACCCAGCTACACCCCAACTCCCCCCCCCACATACACCCGATCCAGGGCCCAGCTACACCCCAACCCCCCTCACATACAACCCGATCCAGGGCCCAGCTACACCCCAACTCCCCCCTCACATACACCCCGATCCAGGGCCCAGCTACACCCCAACTCCCCCCTCACGTACACCCCGATCCAGGGCCCAGCTACACCCCAACCCCCCCCCACATACACCCCGATCCAGGGACCAGCTACACCCCAACTCCCCCCCCACATACACCCCGATCCAGGGCCCAGCTACACCCCAACTCCCCCCCACATACACCCCGATCCAGGGCCCAGCTACATCCCAACCCCCCTCACATACACCCCGATCCAGGGCCCAGCTACACCCCAACCCCCCATATACACCCCGATCCAAGGCCCAGCTACACCCAAATCCCCCCCATCTATCCACAGCCCAGCTACACCCCAATACTCCCACATACACCCCGATCCAGGGCCCAGCTACACCCCAACTCCCCCCTCACATACACCCCGATCCAGGGCCCAGCTACACCCCAACTCCCCCCTCACATACACCCCGATCCAAAGCCCAGCTACACCCCAATTCTCCCCCATCTATCCACAGCCCAGCTACACCCCAGTACTCCCACATACACCCCGATCCAGGGCCCAGCTACACCCCAATACTCCCACATACACCCCGATCCAGGGCCCAGCTACACCCCAACCCCCCCCACATACACCCCGATCCAAGGCCCAGCTACACCCCAATCTCCCCCATCTATCCACAGCCCAGCTACACCCCAACTCCCCCCTCACATACACCCTGATCCAGGTACCAGCTACACCCCAACTCCCCCCTCACATACACCCCGATCCAGGGCCCAGCTACACCCCAACCCCCCCACATACACCCCGATCCAAGGCCCAGCTACACCCCAATCCCCCCCATCTATCCACAGCCCAGCTACACCCCAACACCCCCCTCACATACACCCCGATCCAGGGCCCAGCTACACCCCATCTCCCCCCTCACATACACCCTGATCCAGGGACCAGCTACACCCCAACTCCCCCCTCACATACACCCCGATCCAGGGCCCAGCTACACCCCAATACTCCCACATACACCCCGATCCAGGGCCCAGCTACACCCCAACTACCCACACATACACCCCGATCCAGGGCCCAGCTACACCCCAACCCCCCCACATACACCCCGATCCAGGGCCCAGCTACACCCCAACTCCCCCTTCACATACACCCCGATCCAGGGTCCGGCTACACCCCAACTACCCCCACATACACCACTATCCAGGTCCCAGCTACACCCCAACCCCCCCCTCACATACACCCCAATCCAGGGCCCAGCTACACCCCAACTCCCCCCTCACATACACCCCGATCCAGGGCCCAGCTACACCCCAACTCCCCCCTCACATACACCCCGATCCAGGGCCCAGCTACATCCCAACCCCCCCACATACACCCCGATCCAAGGCCCAGCTACACCCCAATCCCCCCCATCTATCCACAGCCCAGCTACACCCCAAAACTCCCACATACACCCCGATCCAGGGCCCAGCTACACCCCAACTCCCCCCTCACATACACCCCGATCCAGGGCCCAGCTACATCCCAACCCCCCCACATACACCCCGATCCAAGGCCCAGCTACACCCCAATCCCCCCCATCTATCCACAGCCCAGCTACACCCCAATACTCGCACATACACCCCGATCCAGGGCCCAGCTACACCCCAACTCCCCCCTCACATACACCCCGATCCAGGGCCCAGCTACACCCCAACTCCCCCCTCACATACACCCCGATCCAGGTACCAGCTACACCCCAACTCCCCCCTCACATACACTCCGATCCAGGGCCCAGCTACACCCCAACTCCCCCCTCACATACACCCCGATCCAGGGCCCAGCTACACCCCAATCCCCCCATCTATCCACAGCCCAGCTACACCCCAATACTCCCACATACACCCCGATCCAGGGCCCAGCTACACCCCAACTCCCCCCTCACATATACCCCGATCCAGGGCCCAGCTACACCCCAACTCCCCCCTCACATACACCCCAATCCAGGGCCCAGCTACACCCCAACTCCCCCCTCACATACACCCCGATCCAGGGCCCAGCTACACCCCAACTCCCCCCTCACATACACCCCGATCCAGGGCCCAGCTACATCCCAACCCCCCCACATACACCCCGATCCAAGGCCCAGCTACACCCCAATCCCCCCCGTCTATCCACAGCCCAGCTACACCCCAAAACTCCCACATACACCCCGATCCAGGGCCCAGCTACACCCCAACTCCCCCCTCACATACACCCCGATCCAGGGCCCAGCTACATCCCAACCCCCCCACATACACCCCGATCCAAGGCCCAGCTACACCCCAATCCCCCCCATCTATCCACAGCCCAGCTACACCCCAATACTCCCACATACACCCCGATCCAGGGCCCAGCTACACCCCAACTCCCCCCTCACATACACCCCGATCCAGGGCCCAGCTACACCCCAACTCCCCCCTCACATACACCCTGATCCAGGTACCAGCTACACCCCAACTCCCCCCTCACATACACTCCGATCCAGGGCCCAGCTACACCCCAACTCCCCCCTCACATACACCCCGATCCAGGGCCCAGCTACACCCCAATCCCCCCATCTATCCACAGCCCAGCTACACCCCAATACTCCCACATACACCCCGATCCAGGGCCCAGCTACACCCCAACTCCCCCCTCACATACACCCCGATCCAGGGCCCAGCTACACCCCAACCCCCCTCACATACACCCCGATCCAGGGCCCAGCTACACCCCAACTCCCCCTTCACATATACCCCGATCCAGGGTCCGGCTACACCCCAACTACCCCCACAAACACCACGATCCAGGTCCCAGCTACACCCCAACCCCCCCTCACATACACCCCGATCCAGGGTCCAGCTACACCCCAACCCCCCCCCCACATACACCCTGATCCAGGGCCCAGCTACACCCGAACTCCACCCTCACATACACCCCGATCCAGGGCCCAACTACACCCCAACCCCCCCCCTCACATACACCCCGATCCTGGCTCAGACCCACCCCGATCCCACCTGTGTCTGTGGGAGGCAGTGGTGCGGGCTGGGGATTGCTCTGTGTGGTGTTGTCCATGGGCCATGTAATTCTTTCGCACCTCCCAGATGCCTGGGTCCACACTCAACCTTCCCGCTTCCCCTCCCCCAGGCAGAGCGAGGCCCTATAAATATGGATTCAAACCCGCTGTGGTAAAGGTCAGGGATGGGGGGGGCCGCCAGGCACAGGGGGTGCTGTGTCTGTCGCTCCCTGCCACACCCGGGGCTCAGGGTGACATGGAGTCACAATACACAGCCACAAACACACCCAAAGAACTCACACAAGTGCAGGACAAAGGACAGACACACAAACCACACAGAGCAGAAACACACACACAACAGAGACAAAAGGACATACACACACACACACTGCTGTGTGAATGCACTGTACATTAACACACACAGAGACCACAGAAACAAAAGGACAAACAGTCCCCCCCCCCACACACACACACACAGAGCTGCATGCGTGCATTGTACAATCACACACACACACCAGCTGTGTGCACACACAACACAATTACACACACCCTGGCTGTGTGCACATTTTTCACAACCACACACACCATGTGTACACACGCCACAACCACACACCCCAATAGTACAGCCTCCCACCCCGGCCCCCCTGTGGCACCAGGACTGGAGGGGGGGCTGGTTTGGGGCATCAGTGGGGGACACAGGGACATCGACAACCCCCAAATGCTGGCACCCTCCTTGGGACCCCAGAACTGAGGGCAGGGAAAGCAAGCCAGGCCGGGCGAGGGGCTGGGCCCTTTACACACTGCTCATGCACCAGACAACAGGGGAGTGTGTGCTTGTGTGTCCTTGTGCAAGTGTTCACAAATGTGAGTGGGAATGGTGAGTGCTTGTGCAAGCTGGTGCACACGCCCGCAGCCCCCGACACCCACCCAGAACTGCTGAACCTGTGAAAAGCGACTGCTGAAATTTGGTTAGCAGAATCCAGTCACAGTCTGACTGCAAGGAGCGGGCGGGCGGGCGGGCAAGGCTGGTGGGAGCAGGGTGGGGAGCCAGGACTCCTGGGTTCTAGCCCCAGCTGTGGGAGGGAGCGGGGTCTAGTGGTTAGAGCAGGGGGGCTGGGAGCCAGGACTCCTGGGTTCTCTCCTTGACCCTGGGAGCTGGTTTCACTCTGTTATGCTACCCCCAGGTCAGCAAACCTCAGTGTGAACATCCACAAAATAACCCAAATCATCCCCTAAACCCGGATTGTAACCCCCACCCCCGGCCACCCCACATTACCCTGGGAGCCCTCTAGGGCAGGGCTGTCTCTTGCTGTGTGTTTAGGCAGAGCCCTGCATGACCGGGCCCCAATCTCAGTCAGGGTCTGGGCAGAGCCCAGCGCGACAGGGCCCTGATCTCGGCTGGTGTCTGTGCAACGCCCGGCGTGACGGGTTCCTGATCTCGGTTGGGGTCTGGGCGGCGCCCGGCGCGACAGGGCCCCGATCTCAGTCAGGATCTGTGCAGAGCCAGGCACGACGGGGCCCTGATCTTGGTTGGTGACTGGGCAGCGCCCGGCGCGATAGGGCCCTGATCTCGGCTGGTGACTGGGCAGCGCCCGGCGCAATAGGGCCCTGATCTCAGCTGGTGACTGGGCAGCACCCGGCGCGATAGGGCCCTGATCTCGGTTGGTGACTGGGCAGCGCCCGGCGCGACGAAGCCCAGATCTTGGTCGGTGACTCTACACAGAACCATGTTACAGCCGTGTGCCAGTGGCACTTTGGAGCTGAGACTCGCTCTGACGGGATTCGATGCGCTAGCAAGGCAAACAGTGAGAGTTCCCGACAAGCTGCCCCCCCAGCGCTGCCCCCCAGCAATGGGCAAGTCGCTGTTCAGTGCCAGGGGTGAAGAGTGGAAGGCTGAAGGAATCCCAGGGCACCTGGGGGGCATTTCACTCCAGCCATGGCATGGGGGGGATTCATATTCTCTGCCCAGCCGCAAACTCTTTGCCCCCCGCAGGCCTGGCAGAAGCGACAACGCGCGAGGAGCAGCTCCCGGAGGCCCAAGCTCCCGCGGCATCGGGGCCCGTCCGTTAACGAGCTCGCTCAGCATTAGAAATCCCGGCGTCTCTGTGTCCGCTCGCCAGGGCACGCCAGCGCCGCCGCGCCGGGCACTCCGGGGACTAGTAATTGCTGCTGGATTCTCTTGGCTCCTTATGCAAACGCCCCCACCCCAGAGCTGCTGAGTGCCCCCTGTGCCCCCCACGCAAACAAGCTACCACCCCCTGCCCGCTCCACAGCCCCCAAATTACCTCCAGTGGCCCCAGAGCGCGTCAGGGAAACAGATTCTGTCAGCATGCGAGCGACTCGAGCGGAGACAGAATGCCAGCCAACTACGGACAGACAGACAGACGGGGGGTGGAGATAGATAGATAGATAGATAGATAGATAGATAGATAGAGGGTTGATGGGGATAGATAGATAGAGAGGGGGTGGGGGGGAGAGAGAGAGAGGGGGGGTGTACGGCTAGATAGGGGGGTGTCGGGGACAGATAGAAAGGAAAGCGAGATCGGGAGCTGTTTATTAATAGTTATATTATTATTATTATCATTGCACCAAATTTCCGAAGACCGAGTCCCTGCCCCTCTGCACTCAGAGTCTGAATCCCTCTCGCTCCCTGCGAACGCTGGCCGGCCGAGGAGCTTTGGCGGCGCAGCTTCGGCACCCCCGCTGGCGAAGGAGGCCTGTTCTCAGCCGCCCGCAGCCAGCCCCCATCCTGCGGCAGAGTCAGGACACGTCCGGTCCTGGATCGTGCGGCCCGAAGGGTCTTTACAGACGCTGGACCCCTAAGAAGTTGCAAATCAGTCTCTTTATAGAGGAAAGTCAATTACTGGGCGGCGAGAAAGCGATTTTGACCCCAGCTCCACTATCACTTTTGTATAGACTGGCAAACCCAGCGCGATCTAAGCAGAGGAGAGGGCGAGAGGCGCGTGACTGGGCCGGCAGCTCCCCTTCCAGACGCCCAGGTAAAGCTGTGATTTCGGGGGACGTGGAGCCCGCTGGAAACCGACCTCAGCGAGCCGGCGACAAACAGATCTGGAGTTACAAGAAGCTGGATCGATTGGCAAATGGCTGCTATTTATAGTGACATCGATAGATATGCAAATGGCTGCTATTTATAGTGACATCGATAGATATGCAAATGGCTGCTATTTATAGCCACGCTGATAGACTGGCAACGAACTCCCTGCGAACCTGGCGAGTGTTTGGCCGGGCTCAGGCCCAGCAGGTTCAGGGACGCTCTCCTGGGCAAAGCCGGCTGTAATTTAGGGGTAGATTTGGAGACGTGCACAGAGCTCGGGGGGCGGGGGGAGCCAGTTTTGGGGCACGGGGGTATTTTTGAGGGACTGCTCCACACTGCTCCCTTCGCAAACAGACCCCTTCTTTCGGGATCTCATCCCAGGGGCCCAAGGCGCGTTCGAGGGGCACGTTTCAGGCGCTGGTGGTTCGCGGGGTTTTCACTAGTGGTGCGAGGGGAGCGGGCGTCGGCAGCTGGCACGTCGTGAGGACGGACGGACGGGCCGGCTGGGGCTCTGACTGTTCCAGAGGCACAAGGTGAACATGGGGACACAGCCCTTTTCTCCGGCTCTTCCCAGGCTTTCGCTTTCTGTTCCCACCCTCCCTCGTCCTCCCGGTCGGAGGGGTTCTGTGCCCCAGCCCCCCCAGCCCCCCGCCAGCCCGACATTCTCCCCAGCACCAACCTCACTGGCGATTTCTCTCTCCTCTGCGTCCGGCACACCCTCCCCCCGACACAGACCAGGAAGGGGGGTGCAATCCCGACGGGGGGGGGGGGCTTTGCTGGGCCAGGAGCCGGATCCCGCCCCCCAGCCCAGGTGGCGCTGCGGGAAGAACGGGCCTGCTGAGATGGAGAAGCCAACGGTCAGTTCTTGACCAGGAAATGGCTGCTGCCAGGTACTGCCGACGGCTCCCGCCACCCTTGGGGGGGGGCGCTGCGCCGCTCCCCACAATGAAACCATCCTTGGGGCTGCTGCTCCATTATCGCTCACCCCCGGGGCTGGGGAAGGTTGGGGGGTCCCTGATCAGTTGATAAGGTGCGAGGGGGGCAGAGGATGGTGGGGTCCCCGATAGCATCATGGGGCTAGAGAGGAGTGGTAGGAAGGCGGAGGAGGGGGGCCCTGATGGGGGGGGCAGGACGGATTTGGGGCGGGGAGGGAGAGGGCGAGCGGGGGAGGGGATCTCGGTAAGGAGCCGGGTCAAGTGCAGGTGGGGGGGGGAGACAGAGGCAAAGGAAAAGGGGGGGCAGCCTGGGGAAAGGGGCGAGTGAGTGAGGGGACGGGAAGGAGGGAATGAGAAAGGGGGAAGTGAGAAAGAGAGAGACAGAGAAACCGGGGCGGGGGGGGGAGGACGAGGGTCGGGGGGGCGGTTCTCTGGCCCAGGCCCTTTGCAAAGCCAACCAGGACCTGCCTTGGGATGCTCTGGGGGCCGCTCTGCGGCCTGCTCTGGGGGGGGGGGGGTGAGGGACCCCGGGGGGGGGCTGGCCTGGGAAGCCGGGAGAAATTCCCTGAGTGGGGCAGGGGCGGCAAATGGCCAGAGGCTAAAAGCCAGAAGGACGCGCCCCCCGCCCAGCACTGAGTCCCTCTGAGGGGTCTCTGGAGAAGGCCACACACACACACACAGACCAGACAACACACACTGACCAGACACACACACACACACACTGACCAGACACACACACTGACCAGACAGACAGACAGACAGACACACACACACACATAGACCAGACAACACACACAGACCAGACACACACACACACACACAGACCAGACAACACACACTGACCAGACACACACACACACAGACCAGACACACACATTGACCAGACACACACACTGACCAGACAGACAGACACACACACACACACACTGACCAGACACACACACTGACCAGACAGACACACACACATGCACACACGCTGACCAGACACACACACACTGACCAAACACACACACTGACCAGACACACCAACACACACTGACCAGACACACACACACAGACCAGACAACACACACTGACCAGACACACACACACACACAGACCAGACACACACACAGACCAGACACACACACACACACACACAC
Organism: Actinemys pallida; assembly: GCA_023634205.1. Taxonomy (NCBI): domain Eukaryota; kingdom Metazoa; phylum Chordata; order Testudines; family Emydidae; genus Actinemys; species Actinemys pallida. The sequence continues at coordinate 367,589 of JALMGD010000039.1, read as the reverse complement.
ACACACACTGACCAGACACACACGCACACACACACTCTATAAAAGGTCACTGCAGAGAAATGAGGTCTCGCTTAGCAGCAGAAGCCACACGCCAGGGAGAAATGCTCTGACACACACCCCGTACAAACACACACTGCGCACCACGCATGGAGACGTGCACACGCCGTAACACGCACCCACCGCTTCGTAACACACCACACAAACACAAGGGAGAGACACGCACACACCACAACCCCATGCTCACACACAGTGCAACACACACCACACCACAACCAGCGGCACATGTGCACATGCACACTGCGTGGAGACCCACACAACACAACACACACACTGGGTACAAGGGGACAGCGACACACAGCACACACCCCACGCACGCACTCGTGACAATGCACACAGCGCACACGCCAGGGTCCCTGGGCCCCGGCCCCACCCCTTCCTTGGGGGGATACGAGGGGTTTCTGGGGAAAAGCGCAGAGCCCAGCCCCTCCCCCATGGTCCCCTGGGGGCTTTATTTATCAAGGGAAAGTCAGCTACCCTGGGGAGAACAGAGCCCAGGAGCCCAGCCCCCTCCTCCCTGCTCTAACTAACCACCAGCCCCCACTCCCCTCCCAGAGCCGGGGAGAGAACCCAGGAGTCCTGGCTCCCAGCCCCCCCTGCTCTAACCACCAGCCCCCACTCCCCTCCCAGAGCCGGGGAGAGAACCCAGGAGTCCTGGCTCTCAGCCCCCCTGCTCTAACCACCAGCCCCCACTCCCCTCCCAGAGCTGGGGAGAGAACCCAGGAGTCCTGGCTCTCAGCCCCCCCTGCTCTAACCACCAGCCCCCATTCCCCTCCCAGAGCCAGGGAGAGAACCCAGGAGTCCGGGCTCCCAGCCCCCTCTGCAGACACAAGCCTGGGGGTAGCTTCACCCCTGGGAACCCAGACAAAACGGTTCCATCCGGCTAAGAATGCAGACGTGCGCACACTGTCAGTCACACACGTACACACACACTGTCACAAGTGCAAATGCATACATACACCGCACACGCACTGTCACACGTGCACACGCATACACAGACGTCGCACACGCACTGTCACACATGCACACACATACACACACAGTCACATGGGCACTGTCACACGTGCACACGCATACACACACACCGCACACACACTATTACAATATGCACACACAGCCACACATGCACACACATCGCACACGCACAATCACACATGCACCATCACACGTGCACATGCATACACACACATTGCACATGCACTGTCACACATGCACACACAGTCACATGTGCACTGTCACACATGCACATTCATACACACACATCGCACACGCACTGTCACTCACACACGCTGTCACACAGGCTGGACGGGCCAGGGGCCAAGTGAGCCACAGAGCTGGGCTGTACGTGTGTCCGTCTCCCACGGACTGAAAGACACGAAACTGACCCCCCACCTCCTGACAACAAACCCTCTGTCCCCCACTCCGGTACCCTCAGCTCACGGCGCTGCGAGCTTCCCCCAGCAGTGCCCAGCGGGGACCCTCTGGCGCTGCGAGCTTCCCACAACAGTGCCCAGCGGGGACCCTCCGGCGCTGAGAGCTTCCCCCAGCAGTGCCCAGCGGGGACCCTCCGGCACTGTGAGCGTCCCACAACAGTGCCCAGCGGGGACCCTCCGGTGCTGTGAACTTCCCACAGCAGTGCCCACCTGGGACCCCCCGGCATTGCAAGCTTCCCCCAGCAGTGCCCAGAGGGGACCCCTGGCGTTGCGAGCTTCCCCCAGCACTGCCCAGCGGGGACCCTCTGATGCTGTGAACTTCCCCCAGCAGTGCCCAGCGGGGCCCCCCGGCGCTGCGAGCTTCCCACAGCAGTGCCCACCTGGGACCCTCCAGTGCTGCGAGCTTCCCACAGCAGTGCCGTATCAGCATTACCTGGTATTTTTAGCCTCGCTGAGCCCTGAGGCCAGATCCAAGGAGGAATGAATTCGGGACGGGGTGAGCCGCCCACTCAGCCCTGGGGAGGGGGCACCTGAACAACTCCCCCCTCTGCTCCCACCCACACCCCAGCCTGTGGAATGGGGGGCAGTGGGGCGCGCTGAGCTGGGGAGGGGACTCGGGGGGGGGTCTGCAGGTGACTCTGCGTTTGGGGGCTCAGGGGGATTTCAGGGCTCAGGAGATTCACTGATTTTTTTTATTTTCTCTCCAAAATAGTGTAATTTTAATATGACAAAGGGCAGGGAAAGGGGGGGCAGGAGGGAATGTGACCCCCCCTCACACCCCAGACACGGCCCCTTCTCCCCACGCCCAAATTTCTTCTCCCCCCACACACCTCCAGATCCAGCCTCTGCTCCCCCTTGCACCCCAGATCCACACCCCCCAGCGCCCCCGATCATTCCTCTTCTCCCCCCGCCTCCAGCTCCGGCCCCCTCCCCCCGCACCCCCAGCTCCGCGACGCGCTCCCCCCGGGAACACCCGAGCGCTGCTGATCATTATTAATACTCCCCGGGTGCCCCCCTCCTCGCCGTGGACAAAAGGCGAGTCCAGCGCTGGCTGACTGCATCTGCCCCCCCCATCCTACCGTGCCCCCCCCACTCCGGCCATTGCCCCCCCCCCCCCCCCACGCTCCGGACAATCCACAATCCCCCGGCTCTGTGCATCGGGCATCCAGCGCCGCCGCACAAACACCTGCAGCCGTGGGGTCAGCAAAGCCCCCCTCCAAACCGCATCAGCGCCCCCCCTCCAATGCAACACCCCCCATTAACCACAGCCCCCCCAATTAACCACAGCCTCCCCATTAACCACAGACCCCTTCCAATGCAACAGCCCCCCGAATTAACCACAGCCCCCTCCAATGCAACAGCCCCCCGAATTAACCACAGCCCCCCTCAAACGCAACAGCCCCCCCAATTAACCACAGCCCCCTCCAACACATCGCCCCCAAATAGATCAGAGACCCCCCATGTAACAGCCCCCCCCCCATTCCCGCAGCATTGCAATACAATTCCCACGCAGGAGATGCCCGCTTGGCAAACGCAACCCCCCCCCCCCCCCCGACTCCTTTTTTCTCCCATTCTTCCTTCCCCTCCACCGCCCGCATCCTCCGCCCGCAGCCCGCCCGGCTTTATTCCCGGCTCCGCTCCGCTCCGCTCCGCTCCGGCCGCGCTGCAGAAGCGAAGCGAAGCGAAGCGAACCTCGCGCCCCTTTTGCAAGTGCAAAAAAAAAAAAAAACCAACCCCCCCCCCAAGCCCAGCAGCCGAAAGCCGGGAGCGCCGCGGCCCCCGCGGCCCGGCCCCGGCCCCGGCCCCGGCCCGGCCCCGCTCCGGGAGCCGGCGAGCCCGAGACAAGAAAGGGCTCGGAACAATCGGCGGCGCTGCGCGGGCAGGGGCGAGCGAGCCCGAGAGCGCGCCGCGCCGCGCCGCGCCAGCTGCCAGGGGCCAGCCGCTGCATTAAGCGCCTCGCAATCAATAAAGCGCGGGGGAGATTTATGCAAAGCGCAGATATTAATATGCAAAGTTTTAAAGATTTTTAAATGGGAGCGAGCGAGGCACGGAGCCGGGAGGAGGCGGAGGCGGGGGTGCACCTACCTCTGCTTCCATCGGTGGGCGCCCGCTGACTCCTCCATGCGCGCATGGCTGCAGCGCCGAGACTCGGGCGGCGGGGGGAGCGCGAGCCGGGGCGCGCGCGGGCCGCTCGCCATCGGCCCCCCGCCCGCCGCGGTTGCCCTGGCAACGGGGAGGATGCAGCAGCATCAGCACCAGGCATGAAGGATGCTCAGGGCGGCAGCAGCCGCAATTGCCGGGGATGGGGAGGGAGCGGAGGAGGGAGGGAGGGAGGGAGGGAGGGGGAGCCCCAGGGCTTGGGGGGAGGGGCAGGGCTGGGGGGAGGGGTGGGTTAGGAAGGTGGAGGGGCAGGGTTAGGAGGGGGGCAGGCCAGGGTTGGGGGGAGGGTTAGGAAGGGGGGGAGTCCCCAGGACTTGGGGGGAGGGGGCAGGTGAGCAAGGGGGAGGGGAGTGGGGAGGCCAGGGTTGGGGGAGGGTTAGGGAGGGGGGAGATCCAGGATATGGGGGGAGGGGGCAGGTGAGGAAGGGGGAGGGGAGGCCAGGGTTGGAGGAGGGTTAGGAAGGGGGGAGATCCAGGATATGGGGAGAGGGGGCAGGTGAGAAAGGGGGAGGGGAGTGGGGAGGCCAAGGTTTGGGGGAGGGCTAGGAAGGGGGGAGTCCCAGGACTTGGGGGAGGAAGGGGAGGGGAGGGTTGGGGGGAGCCCAAGTTTTGGGGAAAAGGGAGAGTGTGTTTGTAGGGCTGTGCTTGTGTGGCTCTGATGTTGGGGGGGTGGACAAGGGGGGGTATGTCTGCATGGCTGTGCGTATTGTGTGTGTGCTTCCCTAGCGCTGTGTGTGGAAGGGGGGGGCTGTGTGTGTAACACAACACCCTTTTCTCCTGCTGCACCCCTCACTCCGTCTCTCTCTCTTGCGCTTTGTTTTTCAGCTTCAAACTTTCACCGAGAAAATTGAGGGCATCATTTGCACAGTGATGAGGAGTTTGCATGCGGTAGAGACACTCCGAAGTCCAAGTTTTCCCTGCAACACTTTTGTGGGCAATCTGTATTGAGGGCAGAAAGCACAGAGGCAATATTCCAGAGTACTGCATGCAGGAGATGATTTTGGAAATTAATAATCCTACATGCCAGATAACCCAGAGACATTGGTGCATATTCAGAATTTAAAGTGCTTCATGCAATAATGCCAAATGTTATCTGAAATATGCATTGGAAGTGGAGCGCATCTGGGCAATATTTGAGAATGGAGCATGCAGAATATCTTGGAAATTAATAATCTTACATGCCAAAAATAACCAAGAACTTTTTATGCACTGCATATTCAGAATTAAAAGTGTTCTATGCACTCATATCAAAGGTTACTTGCAATATACATTGGAAGTGGAGGGCATGTGGGCAGTATTTTAGAATACTGTGTTCGGGATATTTTGGAAATTAAGTTTTATATGCCAAAGAATACAGACATTTGCATGCAGTACCCAATCAGAATTAAAACTACTATATGCAATAGTCAGAATATTATTGGAATATACATTGGAAATGGAGGGCATATATGCAATATTTGAGAATACAACATGCAGGGTATTTTGGAAATTAAATTTTATATGCCAGAAATGCAGAGATGTTTATGCAATGCCTGTTCAGCATTAGAAGTACTAATTGCAATTAATCTGAATGGAATTGGCAATATATATTTGGGAGCGAACAGCATTCTGTGCAATATTTTACGATATTGCACAGTGCAGATTTTGGAAGTTAAGAGCATTACATTAGAATAATCAAGAACTTTGTATGCAACGCATATTCAGATTTAAACATATTGCATACAATAATTCAGATTATTATATACAATGCAGCGTAAAAACTACATAACCATATATATAGTGAGGCTTAAGAATGTTGCCTGAAGTGGGTATTGAGTGTTTGAAACAAAATAATTAGACTGTTGTATGAAATTCATATTTGGAATTACAAATATTCTATGCAATCATTCCGAATATTGTGTGCAATATGGACTGGCAATGGAGAGCATTGTGGCAAAATTTTACAAAGAATTTGGAAATTAAGTGTTTTTTATGCCAAAACAATTAAGAAAATTTTATGCAATGCATACTGAACATTGAAAGCACGATATTCAATAGTTTGCAATATGTATTTGGAAAGGAGAATATTGTGTGCTAGGCTCGTGAATATTACATGTAGGATCATTTGGAAATTAAGAGTTTGTTATGCAAAAATAATTAAGAGATTGGTTCATGCAATGCATATTGAGAAACAAAATACTCTATGCCAAAAAAAGGCCCATCATATTGTAGGTAATGCACTCTGAACTGAACATTTCATACAAGGTGTATAGGGAAGGGCTAGAACGTTGGATAAAATTCATATTGAATATTGTATGCAAAATAATTAATTGCATGAAATACATATGTATAATTAAGAGTATACTATGCAATCATTGAGTTTTATATCCAATTAATATAACTATTGAGTGCTGCATGCAATATATAAATATATATTTGGTATGAAAGGTTTATATGAAAAATATGCTTTTGTGTGTGTAATGCATATGGAAATGAGTAGTATTAGACAGAATAATTACATGCATTGAATCTGGAGAATGAGAGCGGATATATTATTGGCAATTAAAAGTGTTGTGTGGAACTTCAATTTAGAAATGAAGTTTAGGGCATAAATACAGTGAGATTTGCAGATTATTATACGAAATAATTAAGAGAACACAGAAATCAAAAATACCATAGTGAATATAGATTTTAAATTATTATATTCTATAATTAACCAGACATTTGGGGGATTTTATATTAATGAGATGGAAGGATATGATATGCAATATGTGGAAGGATATGATATGCAATATGTGGAAGTAATGCATGCAATATGTATGAAGAATTAATGGTATTACATGCAGAAGTATTAAGAATATTCTATATAATCTAAGAGCATTATTTTTGAGAGTTAGAAGAATATGAAAAATAACCCAGAGAATTGCTAAGAACTGAGATCATTGTATGCCAAAATTATTAGTTTTACATGCGGTGAATACTGGGCGTTAATAGAATTATTTGCCAAAAATCAGAGCAAAATTGCAGACTGAATGTTGGAAATTAAGACCGTTATACACAATCCTTGTAGTTGCTGCATCCGTGTTTCATAGACCTGAAGAACAATAAAAAGGATTGTGCGGCAATATATAGAAGGAATTTCAAAAGCCCATTCGATGTATTTTCCACGGAAAATAAAGAGGCTGATACACAGGAATCGTTCCGATTGGGTTGGGGTTTTTGCATGCAGTAGATATTAGACGTCGAGAGGAACATGAGCCAAGATTTTAAAGCATTTGGGGCAAAATTGAGAAAGAAGCTTATGAACCCGAGCCCACTGAGAACAGAGAATATTGCATGTCTGGAGAAATCCGGAATAATTCCGGGTACAGTATAAAATCTATGACATTCAGAGCATCGTTAGAATTTGAAGTACTATGTGCAAAAATTAAGGCTAACATTTGCAAAACTGGGTGTCTACGGTTGTGCTCCGAAAGCCACATTTCGTCGGTGAAATGCAATTTAAAATATGGCTTTATCAGTTTTACTGTGGTCACCCAACTTACGAAATTTTGGCCTAACTGGCTTGTGTGATATACATTTATACATGGAGAGTTCTGTGTATGTAGAGAGATCGAGAATTAGAGTAGTCTCTGAAAGATAATTGGGACCATGCTAAACTATTGTAGAACTGAGAACATTTTATCCCAAGAATTGAGCATTGCATGCAATATATCAGAGTTTACAATTTTTGCAAAATACTTCAAATCAGGGAAAGAGTTCCTCCCCATTTGGAAAATTAATTGCTGTATTTGTAATCATGGTGTGGAAGACAGACTGGGCTTGTGTGTGTCTGAAAAGGGAGGGTTCGGTGTGATACATATTGGGCTTGAGGTCAGTGCACAATATATATTACAAGCCGATTTCACTTCAAGTGCTCTGGGAGCGAGAATTAATTTTATATAACATGATATTGAAAATTTGTGCATGTAATGCATGTTGAAAATTGAGACTGGTGTGTGCAACATAGATGAAGGACTCGGCACAGATGTGAAGTTCTCTTATTGCAGGCAATCTAAATTCATTTTTCTGTGCTCATTGGAAGCGAAGTTTGGAGATAATTTGAGATAATTACATTAAAGCCGTATTACATGCAACATAAATTAAGCATCGTCTGCATTTTGATAGTTTTGAATTTGCATGCAATATTTAAAATTATTGCACAGAATCAGAACTGCATGCAACATAGATTCACTGTTCTGTGCAATAATTGAGATTATGGCATGAAATGCATCTTGGAAATGAAGACTTGCCAGCAGTAACACTGAGAATTAAGACTCGAATTCAATGCAGGGTTTTAGAAAGAGCAAAATCACTTAGGAAGCGTTGGGGTTAATTAGCTAGAGTGTCACCCTCGCGTAAAAGTGCTCAGAATGTGTCTCATTATTCGATGGCGAGGCTGGAGCTGGTGTGGACTCTGTAGCGAGGCGTTTATACAGTGCAGCCAGGGCTGCCGATGGTGTCGCTCCGGGGAAACCGGCAGAAAAACACCGACTTGCACCAGCACAGGGCCTGGCCCAGAGCCGTTTTCTGGAGTGTTTGTCGAGCGCTGGCCAAAGCCCGGGATTCTCCTTCGGGGGAAGAACCCAGAGGCTGGGGAAACGGCCGCCCCAGCCCATCGGCACCCCGCCCCGACTGCAAACAGGCCAGAAAGAACCAGGAGAATCATTTCCTGGGGGAAAACAAACCGCACCCCAAATCGGCCTGAATTTTGGACCCAAACCTAAACCGCCCCTTGCAGAAAGCTGCTCCCTCGCCGAAGGTCTCTATGTTCGTTTACTGTTAATTCATCCTCACACGCCCAGCCTGCCTGCCGCTGACATGTCTAATGCTTTGTGTGCCATTCCAGCCCCTGCGCCTGACCGCAGAGCCTGTGTCCAGGCTAATACAAAACAGACAGCAGGTCACGTTCGCTGCTAGGAAGGAGGCAGACACCTCGCGCATGCAGCTGCCTTGGAGCGGGGGGGAGATCCTGGAAATTAACAGTGGCCTCTGGAAAAATCCGACTCCGAGTTCCAAAGACCTGAACCCCAACAGAGCATGTTCTTAGCCCACCCCCCAGCTCAGTGTAGGCTCGGGCTGCAAAGCTTTGACTGAATGTTCTGTGTGTTACCGTCCACCCACGCAGAGCTGAGAGAGGAAACACTGCCAGCCCCCATCCCACTAGACCCACTCCCCTCCCAGAGCTGGGGTGAGAACCCAGGAGTCCTGGCTCCCAGCCCCCCTGCCCTAACCCACTAGACCCCACTCCCCTCCCAGAACTGGGGAGACAACCCAGGAGTCCTGGCTCCCAGCCCCCCCTGCTCTAACCCACCAGACCCCACTCCCATCCCAGAGCCGGAAGAGAACCCAGGAGTCCTGGCTCCCAGCCCCCCCTGCTCTAACCCACCAGACCCCGCTCCCCTCCCAGAGCTGGGGCGAGAACCCAGGAGTCCTGGCTCCCAGCCCCCCCTGCTCTAACCCACCAGACCCCGCTCCCCTCCCAGAGCTGGGGCGAGAACCCAGGAGTCCTGGCTCCCAGCCCCCCCTGCTCTAACCCACCAGACCCCGCTCCCCTCCCAGAGCTGGGGCGAGAACGCAGGAGTCCTGGCTCCCAGCCCCCCCGCTCTAACCCACCAGACCCCGCTCCCCTCCCAGAGCCGTGGAGAGAACCCAGGAGTCCTGGCTCCCAGCCCCCCCCCCCTGCTCTAACCCACCAGACCCCGCTCCCCTCCCAGAGCTGGGGCAAGAACCCAGGAGTCCTGGCTCCCAGACCCCCCTGCTCTAACCCCCCACTCCCATCCCAGAGCCGTGGAGAGAACCCAGGAGTCCTGGCTCCCAGCCGCCCCCCCGCCCCGCTCTAACCCACCAGACCCCGCTCCCCTCCCAGAGCCAGGGAGAGAACCCAGGAGTCCTGGCTCCCAGCCCCCTGCTCTAACCCCCCCACTCCCGTCCCAGAGCCGGTGAGAGAACCCAGGAGTCCTGGCTCCTAGCCCCCCTGCTCTAACCACTAGTCCCCACTCCCGTCCCAGAGCCGGGAGAGAACCCAGGAGTCCTGGCTCCCAGCCCCCCCTGCTCTAACCCACCAGACCCCGCTCCCCTCCCAGAGCTGGGGCGAGAACCCAGGAGTCCTGGCTCCCAGCCCCCCCTGCTCTAACCCACCAGACCCCACTCCCCTCCCAGAGCTGGGGCGAGAACCCAGGAGTCCTGGCTCCCAGCCCCCCCTGCTCTAACCCACCAGACCCCGCTCCCCTCCCAGAGCTGGGGCGAGAACCCAGGAGTCCTGGCTCCCAGCCCCCCCTGCTCTAACCCACCAGACCCCGCTCCCCTCCCAGAGCTGGGGCGAGAACCCAGGAGTCCTGGCTCCCAGCCCCCCCTGCTCTAACCCACCAGACCCCGCTCCCCTCCCAGAGCTGGGGCGAGAACGCAGGAGTCCTGGCTCCCAGCCCCCCCGCTCTAACCCACCAGACCCCGCTCCCCTCCCAGAGCCGTGGAGAGAACCCAGGAGTCCTGGCTCCCAGCCCCCCCCCCCTGCTCTAACCCACCAGACCCCGCTCCCCTCCCAGAGCTGGGGCAAGAACCCAGGAGTCCTGGCTCCCAGACCCCCCTGCTCTAACCCCCCACTCCCATCCCAGAGCCGTGGAGAGAACCCAGGAGTCCTGGCTCCCAGCCGCCCCCCCGCCCCGCTCTAACCCACCAGACCCCGCTCCCCTCCCAGAGCCAGGGAGAGAACCCAGGAGTCCTGGCTCCCAGCCCCCTGCTCTAACCCCCCCACTCCCGTCCCAGAGCCGGTGAGAGAACCCAGGAGTCCTGGCTCCTAGCCCCCCTGCTCTAACCACTAGTCCCCACTCCCGTCCCAGAGCCGGGAGAGAACCCAGGAGTCCTGGCTCCCAGCCCCCCCTGCTCTAACCCACCAGACCCCAGTCCTGGAGCTGAGGCTGGGACCCAGGTGTCCTGGCTCCACTGTGTGGCACATTCTGAAGTGGATCCTGCCCTGACACTCTGTGTGTGTGTGGGGGGGGGAGAGCTCCACGGAACCCCACCTGGCTTCCTAGAGAGAGGCGAGGCCAATACCTGCCTTGGGGGGGTGAGGGCCCTGGCCCCTGGCCCGGCTCGGACACTCCATGGCACCCTGGCACACCGGCCTGGCGGAGCGGCGGGGACAGGTCAGGGACATCTCTCCCAGGGGACGGCACAGCTCCAGCCAGGCTTGGGTTACTGCTGCTGGGGGCTCCCCAGCTCTGGGAGGGGAGTGGGGGCTGGTGGTTAGAGCAGGGGGGCTGGGAGCCAGGACTCCTGGGTTCTGTCCCCAGCTCTGGGAGGGGAGCGGGGGCTGGTGGTTAGAGCAGGGGGGGCTGGGAGCCCGGACTCCTGGGTCCCTGGCGGGGTGTGGGGGTGCCGAGGGACGGAGGGGGACAAATATACAGAGGGGTGGAGCCACCTGGCGGCCGTTAAGCGAACAGCAACAGCTGGAACAATCGCGGACCCCCTGCTGCCCCCTCGTGGCCAAAGCAGCGTCAGCAGCCCCCGCCCGCAACGCCTCAGGCTTCAGTGACCCGCCTAGGGCACCGGGTCCCCCAGCCCCCCCCCCCCTCCCCGGTGCCAGGGTCCCCCCCACTCACCCCCCCCCTGCTGCCAGGGTCCCCCAGCACCCCCACTCACCCCCCTGCCCCGCTGCCAGGATCCCCCCCACTCACCCCAGACCTACCTCCCCTGCTGCCAGGATCCCCCTCCACCCCCCTCATCCGCTGCTAGGACCCCCCCCCCAACTTCCCCCAGGCACCCACCTCCACCCCTGCCAGGTTCCTTCCCTGATTACCCCAGGATGGAGTCTGGGATGCTGGGGGGGGTCTCCTCTGCCCCCCCCCCCCCCGCCACATTCCCTACCCTACAGTTTAGGCTAGGTCACGTCCCCGGGTGCCCTCGGTCCGGGGCTGGGTGCAGAGCAGGGGGAGGGCACCATCCTAGGGGAGACCGAGTCAGGGGGCAGGGAGCTGATGAAGCTGGGAGCAGGGGGGGAGCGATTCCTGCCAAGCACAGGGAAGGGGGAGCTGGCCCAGCCCCCCCACAGGTTGGGGTAACACCCCTGAGAGCGACTGAGCATTGGCCAGCTAACCCCAGGGTTGGGAGTTCAATCCTTGGGGGGGCCATTTAGGGATCTGGGTCAAAAATCTGTCTGGGGATTGATCCTGCTTTGAGCAGGGGGTTGGACTAGATACCTCCTGAGGTCCCTTCCAACCCTGGGATTCTATGACAGGGGGCTAATTTCCCAGCCAGAGGAACAGGCCAGGGGGTGGGGCCAGGAGAGAGCCAGCTTGGGGGAGGGGGCAGGAGACACCCCCATGCAGCCAATGGAGTGGGGGGGGGGGTGCCAGGGACCCCCAGCCCCTCAGGAGCCCTGCAATGGGCCAGATCCTCAGGGTTCCCCCTGCTCTGGGGGGGGTCAGCCCCCCACCTCCCAGACATAGCCCCCGAGCTCCAGCCCTCCTGCCCCACCGTGGGAGCTCTACCCAGCAGAGCGGGGTAATTAGCATCCCACGCAGCCGTGCTGCGGTGTTGGCCCCCGTCTCTGCAGCTCAAGCCGGCTCAGGGGAGAGCAGCCCCGCAGATCAGTTGCTCAGTCCCTGGTGCCCCCTGGCTTTGCAGACCCCCCCCCCCCACCCCGATCCGTCTCAGTCGCAGCCAGGCCTCCAGCTGCCAATTCAACCTACCCCAGCCAGCAGGAAGGAGCAGACACTGGCACAGGCAGGGAAAAGGTGGAATGGGGCAGGCCAAGCAGGAATTTGAAGAACTGGCAAGAGACACCAAAACGAACAGCAATTTTTGCTATGTCCCCCTCCAGCAGTGGGGCCCTGGAAGAGCGAGGGGCTAAGGAGCACGCAAGGAAGACACAGGAGACGGTGAATGAATTCTTGCCATCGGTTTCACTGCAGAGGATCTGATTCCCACACTTGAGCCAATCCTTTGAGGTGAAAAAATCTGAGGCACCGTCCCAGATTGAGGTGTCTGTAGAGGTGGTTTGGGAACAAACTGATAAACTGAACCGTAATAAGGCACCAGGCCCAGATGAGATCACCCAACAGTTCTGAAGGAACTCAAAAGTGAAACGGCAGAACTGCGACCTGTGGTATGTCACCTATCAGGGAGCTCTGCATCTGCCCCAGATGACTGGTAGATAATTAATGGGACACCCATTTTTTAAAAAGGCTCCAGCGGCGATCCCGGCAATTCCAGGCCGGTGAGCCTGACTTCAGTCCCGGCCAAACTGGTTGAATCTCTAGTAAAGAACAGAATTGTCAGACAGGGATGAACACGATTTGTTGGGGAAGAGTCAACTCAGCTTTGGTGAAGGGAAATCACGCCTCGCCAATCTACTAGAATTCTGTGAGGGGTCAACAAGCGTGTGGCCAAGGGGGAGCCAGTGGCTGTCACGTACATGGGCTTTCAGAAAGCGTTTGACAAGGGCCCTCCCCAAAGGCTCTTAAGCAAAGGAAGCTGCCACGGGATAAGAGGGTAGGTCCCTCTCATGGGTCGGTAACTGGTTAAAAGACAGGAAGCAAAGGGTAGGGACAAATGGTCATTCTTCACAGTGGAGAGACGTAAATAGCAGGGTCCCCCAGGGCTCTGTACTGGGCCCAGGGCTGTTCAACATATTCACAAGTGAGCTGGAAAAAGGGGTAAACAGTGAGGTGGCAAAATTTGCCAATGATACAAAATTACTCAAGATAGTTAAGGCCAAAGTCGACTGCGAAGAGCTACAAAGGGATCTCTAGGATTCTAGGATCTCGCCAAACTGGGTGACTGGCAACAAAAAGGCAAATGAAATTTTATGCGGATAAGTGCAAAGTAATGCACATTGGAAACCATAATCCCAGCTATACACACACAATGACGGGGTCCAAATTAGCTGTTACCACTCAAGAAAGATCTTGGTGTCACTGTGGACAGTTCTCTGAAAACATCCACTCCATGTGCAGCGGCAGCCAAAAAAGCGAACAGAATGTTGGGAGCCATTCGAAAAGGGAGAGATAATAAGATAGAAAATATACTGCCTCTATATAAACCCCAGGTACACGCAGGCCTCGAACACAGCATGCGATCTGCTCACCCCATCTCAAAAAAGAGCAATTAGGACGTATTTCTTCCTGTAGCACAGTTAACCTGTGGAACTCACTGCCAGGGGATGTTGTGAAGGCCAAAGCTGTAACGGGGTTCAGAAAGAAAGGTTAAGCTCCTGGAGGATCGGTCCACCAATGGCTATTAGCCGGGATGATCAGGGACCCAACAGGGATGTAAAAGTTTAACTGGTTAACCGATAAGCATCACTAGTATCAGTTTTGCTTAACGATTAAACTCCGCTGCCGGCCCTGTGCCCTCAGGGCAGCAGTGGTGCCCCACATAAAACGTGGGGGTGCTACAGCAACCCCCACCCCCCTAGTTCCCTATGTTAACTCCTTAACCGTTAAACTGACCATTTTAATAGGTTACACGGTTACAATTTTTAAACCCTCTTTACATGTCTAGGACCCTGCCCCATGCTCCAGGTGGCCCTAGCCTCTGCCTGCCCGGCGGTGGGTGTGGATCACTCCACTCCCTCTGGAGCACCTGGCCCTGGCTGCTGTCGGGACCCTGGCAAAGCTGGACCCATGGGGTGTTCTGTCTCCTGCTCTGCTCCAAGAGCAACTTGGGAACCCTTCTGCAATGCAAAGTACAGAGGGAAACTGAGGCATGCCTAGGAAATCAAATTACAGCAATTCCCTCTGGGCAGAGGGCCCCCCCCTTGGGAGCTGTGGATCCCCAGACACCCCAGCTTTCAGCCACAGGGGCTTCAGCCTGAAGAGGTGAAGGGAATAGCGGGGGGAAGGTGACACGCCCCCATCCTGTGGGAGAACCAGGGCACTGGCAGCCCAACACCTGGGCTGAAGGCAGCACGTCCCCTGGCACCAGCCCAGCGCTGTTCTCCAAAGGCCTGCACGGGACATGGGAAAGGGCGGCTCAGCACAGCCTCCTTCCAGGTGACCCAGCGCCGCCTGACTTCCCCCTTACTACAGCTGTACTGCTGGGTGCTACCCCAGCGCGGGGAGAGCGGGAAGCCGGGAGCCGGGAGGCCTGGGCTCCGCCCCAGCGCGGGGAGAGCGGGAAGCCGGGAGGCCTGGGCTCCGCCCCAGCTGGCGGAGAAGGAACAGGCACTTTCAGTTCAAGAAGAGTCTCCTCTACAAATTCTCTTTGTTTTATTGATTTTTTTCCATCCCCTGATACAAGACGCTGCAAAACCATTTGTCAAAAAAGATCAGGTTGGGCTATTTTGGTTTTTTTTTTTTTGCATTTTTCCCCCCATCTTTTGCTTAAAAAAATACCATCTTCTTTTAAATAATTACACCAGCTGACCCCCCCCCCCGCCCCCGGGACTCAGAGGACAGATTCCTGCAGCCGCTGCCTGAGCCCTGTCCGCCCGCCTCCCCCCACGCTATATTTATATTATGTACAAATAGCCAGAACACAGGAAAACATCCCTAAGAAAAGTGACTCTGCGATTCCCACGTTCCACCCGCCCCAAAACGGCAGCCGGAGGAAAACCAAAGTTTGTGTCCTAAAAATAATGAAAGGTCAAGTCTCCTTGTGAGCTGTGCCCCTGCCCGGGGACGGAGCCACGGCGAGCCGGCTGGCCCCACGCCCTGTGCATCTGGAGTTGCCTGTCCCGCCTCCTCGCCAATACTGAGTCCGGTGCTCGGCCCAGCCCTGGCTGGGGGCTCCCGGGGCCGGCTGGCAGCTGTCTCAGTCCGAGGCCTGCAGGCGGGCAGAGGTTTGCCCCGGGGCAGCACCCAGACGGGGTCAGGTTGTTCTCAGGAGCCTCGGTGTCCCAAGTGGATGAGCTCCAGTGGCTCAGAAAAAAGTACAGACCGAGACCTAGGAGAGAAGAGGGGGGGGGGGGGGTAAGTGCCGGGGGCGAGGCAGGCACAGGGGGAGGACTCGGCAATGGCAGAGGGACCCCCCCACTCACCAATATGCCTCCCTACCCCACCTTGGTCGGATTCCTCTGCTAGTACCCAGAAGCAGCCGGGACAGGAGGGCTACCACACAAGGAGGCTGCGGCTAGCACCCAGGGTGACTGTGGCTAGCATGTGTGTGGGGAGGGTGACTGGCAGTGATAGTGGCTAGCAGGGGGGGGGAGAGACCCGGTGAGTGTGTGTGTGAGATGGTGACTAGCACGGGGGTGGGGTGGACCCAGTGTGTGTGTGTGTGTGTGATGGTGGCTAGCACGGGGGTGGGGTGGAGGGGGACCCAGAGAGAGAGAGAGAGAGAGAGAGTGAGTGTGTGCGTGCGCATAAACAGGGTGGAGGGGGACGGAGATGGTGGCTAGCACGGCGGTGGGGTGGAGGGGGACCCGGTGCTTGCGTGTGGCTAGCTCCCAAGGTAGAAGAGGCCGGCTAACCCCCAGGAAGGGTAGGAAGAGCTACATACCCAGGCCGAGATCCCCAGAGGCCAGGCTGTGCCCCCGCCCTGCAGGGGCCGTCATTGGGGGCCGAGGCTCTCCAGCAGCAGCCGGCGCCCCTCCTCGTAGTCATCCTCGTCCACGTTGACCAGCAGCCGGATGGCCTCCTGCCCCACGGCGTCCTTGAGGGACTCGGTGAGGAAGACGCCCTTGAGGGCCTCCAGCAGCGAGCCGTTCATGTAGTCGCTCCAGAAGGCGTCCAGGTAGGAGAGCTCCGAGAACTTGATGTCGCAGATGATGGAGCCCAGGTCGCGCGACTTGAGGATGGTGTTGGACTGGCCGAAGATGTCGAACTGGCGCTCCAGCCGGTGCTGCTTGTTGGACAGCACGTTCTGCCGCAGGACCGGCTCGTGCTGGCAGAATTCGGCACGCACCCGCAGCCGGATGTCTGGGGGGAAGAGGGACAGAGACAGACAGGGGAGGGAAGGAGAGACACGGGGCGTTAGAGCCAGAGGGCACAGGCCAGCGGCACACAGAGACCGCGCGCTCATGCAGTGTGACGCTGGGGGGGGAGGCGGCGGCGGCGGCTCTGAACGGGCCTAGGAGCCGGCCCACCAAGGGCTCCAGACTCCCTCCCTAGAGCATCCTCAACACAGGGCTACAGCCACACCTTGCCAAACGTCCACCTGGTACCCACCGGCCCCCGGGCATCCCAGCCCAACGGGCCCACCCAGCCAGCTTGCCTCCCACTGATCCACCAGGGCAGCTCCGCCGGCTTCTGCCCTGCTCTCCTTAGAACCCCCATCGCTAAGATACTATGCTGAGTGACTGACCATCTCCGCAGCTGGCCCTTCCTGCCCTAGCCCCGCTCAGCTGGCTGGAGGATCTGCTTTTCCAGCCTCCCTTCCCCCGGATTTGGCAGGGTTTGGCTGTAGCCATGGAGCCAGGAAGAGGTGGGGTGTAGTTTTGGATCAGCCGCCTGTCAGGCCAAAATCGAAAAGGGGGTGTCGAAGGGAAAACAATGGCTACAGAGCAAGATACGGTCAAATAAAGAACCCGAGAGGCAGGTGGGTGTTACATACGCTCGACAAGGCCGTCTGCTTTAATGGCTCTGTCTTGTGGTCCTCACCTGTAGAAGCATTAACTCAGAGTGCAGTCACAGCCCCGGCCTCCACTGCCAGGGCAACCCCGCCCAGAGCCCAGCCCCCCCAAAACCAAACTGCTCTGCTCACACTCCGAGACACCCCCCACCTTCCAGAGAGGGGGCAGTGCTAAAGTCATGCCCAACCAGAGGGGCAAGGTGGTGGTGAGGAGCTCGGACAGGCAAGGGGCTGGCAGAGGTGTGCCAAGACAGGATGCCCATTGGGCTTGGCACCCTGCCCAGAGCCCTTCTCACCCGTTCGGGCTGTGGTCTGTCTGGGAGGCCAGCGCAAGCGGTGGTCGGAGTCCCTGCCTCTCCAGGGTTCAGAGCACTCGGGAGTCAGGCAATCCAGACCGGGGGGGAGGGGGGGGGGGGGTTTACAGGGTGCCCTGGCAGCAATCCCAACCCTGCTCAGATCCCCCGCCCGAGCCTGCTCCTCCAGATGCCAGGGACATGCTGAGCGGCTGACAGCTTCCTTCCGTTGTACTGACACACCACACACAGCTGGGACACAGCAACACCCACTGGGCCTGGAGGCTTGGCTCAAGGGAACCCTGAATCCAGGAACAGAAGGGGGCAGCCGTCCTCGTTAACACACTGGGATCCTGCGCCCTGCTTGGAAGGGGGTCACCTCCTCCCCACAGGGATCAAACCTGCCCCCTGTGCCTGGGAGAGATGGGGCCCTGAGCAGCTGCTGAGGTGACAGACATTTGGGACTGCTGCCCTCTCCCAGACAAGTGGCCCCGTGGAGGCCTGAAGGAACAGGAGGTGGACAAGGCATGCCCAGCGCCCCAGAGGGGACAAGCTGTTGCCAGCAGCTGGGGAAAGCCATGGGTAGCACAAAGCAAGCCGCTCAATGCTGTCAACCACCAAGCACCGCGGAGTGGGGGCTGCTGCTCTGACGGCTCCCCACATGCCATCGTGAGAGGGGCGGGGTGAGCAGCCCGGATTCCCCACACGTGGGGTGGGTGAGCTAGTCCCTCGCCAGGACAGGTGCTGGCAGCCTCTGCTGCCAGGTCTGCACAGAGCCCGTTCCATCCACAGACCTGGTCCCGGGCCCTGGCCCTCCCGGCTAACAGGCAGCGAGAGCTGCTGGGACCAGGGGCTGTCCTGGCACCGGGGTACTGTGGGGGCTATGCTCTGAAGTGACTTGGGGTTTTGACCAGAGCCTGGTACTCGGCCTGCTTGCATGGGCCGATACTTATGCTTTTCCAGGGGCTTGATCTCAACTGTGGACCGAGAGAAACAGGGTTCAAAGTTTTTAAGCACATGGTAACAGCAAGACATCATTGTGGGCATCAATACGGCAAAGAACCTCAGCTTCGGGGGGGGCCGGCGGCTGACTGCTGGACAGCACCAGGCCGGAGGGTTGAGAGGCGCCCCCCAGCGAATCGGGGGAGCACTTGGAGGCTCACCCTTGCTTAGCAGGAGAGCATGGAGCCAGTGACACAGCAGGGGTGGGCTGTGAACCAGGCTGTGCAGAGGAGTGACTGGGGGGCATATGAGCCAGGCAGCTGGCCTGTTCTAATGGCTCCAGCAGCATGGGTTGGGGACCATTTGAGACATGAACCACCGGCTGCCCGCTCCTGGATGGAGTCTGGGAGGAATCCAGCACACTGGGGTTTGGGGGTTACTCGGTCCATCCCCCGTTCCCACTGGCACCCAGCATGCGAGCTGGCATGCAGCAGCCGCTCCCAGCAGACTCTGCTGGGGGTCTGTGGCACAGACTCCCTGCCGTGCCCTTCTGGAGCGGCCGGACCCTCTTGGCAGGGACATAGGAGCTGTCCCATCGGGGGGTGGGCTCAGCACTGCTGAGGTCTCTCTGGATCAGCATGCATATGGGGGGAGCCCTCTGTCAGAGCCTGCAGTGGGGGTTTAGAGCACACATTCAAAACAGGATGGGGTTCACCGACAACTGCAGGCGAGATTGGGTGCGCTGGAGTCAGTTACCTTTGCGAGACAGTTCTGAGTAGCTTGCATTAGAGACACAGGGTCTCTTTATCATCAACTTTTGCTTAGTAACCTGGAATTTAAATGGTGGATTGAGAGAGAATTGGCAGAAATCAAGTAGCAGCAGCAGCAACAAAAAATCGTGATAGCAAGGAAAATCAGACCGGTCACCAGGCCCTAGCCTGGAAGGCAGACAGAAGGGAGGGCACAGCCTCCTGCGGCTCAGGGAAGTTACGAATGCAGAGCTGCCGTCTGGACCTCGCCAGCGGTCCTGGGATTTGTGCCCCCAAGAAGCAAGGTAACATTATCAAACAGACAGGCAACAATCTAGTGTGGAAGGGAGCTTACGGTCCGATCCGTGCACCTACCCGCCGGATGGCTTAGCTGCACCGTGAAGTTGCAGTATTGACACTCATTGAATTATTTTTGAACCTTCTTCGTTAGAACCCATGGCCTGCAAATTGGTCAAACGGGAAGAGAGCGTTTTTGTGCAGTTTGCTTTTCTGGTCATTCGCATCGCACTGACAGACAACAGGACACAGAGTGGTGGTGATGCTGGTGCTCGGCACGCGGCTGGCTGAGCGGGGCACAGGGGTTATATGCTGGTCTTGGAGACAGAAATCCAGGCCACCACCTTGGAACTGAGCCGGCTTCCCCCATGAAGGGCAGCATCTGGGGTCTATCAGAGCTAGGTGGGTATTTGGGAATGGCCATGAGCCAGGCTAGATTCCTAGAATTTAAGGTCAGACGTGATCATTCCACTACCTCGTCTGCCCTCAGGGCGTGCCCGACACCAAGCAGCTTCCATATTGCTAGAAGCCCCCCCCCGCAGAACCTGCTAGAGGGGGCCCCCCCAAGCAGGAGGAGCTCAGAGGGCCCATGTTTGACTATCAGGCCCTGACCTCTAGTCACAGACTGTGGACTCTCAGAGCTGAACAGTGCTAAGCCCTGGCTCCGACAGTGCTTCCACTGAGAGATCTCAAGGCACTTTACCAAGTGCTCAGGGTTGTTATCTCTAGGTTACAGATGGGGAAACTGAGCCACAGAAAGGCAGTGTGACTTGCCTAAAACCCCCCAGCAGGGCAGCGGCTGAGCCGGGTCTAGAACCCAGGAATTCGGCAGCACCTGGGACTGGCACTTTGCACAAACAACCACTGCAGGAGCCAGCCTCACTGGCCTTTGCTAGTCTAAAGGCAGTGTCTGAGGAACAGACGGAGGGCAGAGCTGAACCCCGTGACACCCCAAGAGGGGGACACAAAGCAGTCCCACAAGCTAGGGTATCATAGGCAGGATTTAAAGAAATAATCAATAATCTCAGCTCTCTGCTCTGCAATAGCACCCAAGCTCCTCAGTCCCGTACCAGGCGCTCCCGCGCTAGGGGCTGTACAGACACAAAGCTGGAATCAATCTGGTTTGGGATTAGAATTTCCTGCAGTGGAACCAGCGTTCGCTCAGTTATTTGCCTCCATTAAATCCTCTGCTTGCTCCTCCTAGTCTGCATTGGCCTGGGGATTAGCTAGCCTGGCCTGGGCTCAGCCCCTAGACCAGCATATAACACGGGTGGAAGTCAGGCCCCGCCCAGGCCAGCGCCTGGCACCCGAGGGCCGGCACATCTCAGGCGTTTTCTCCCGCCCTCTCGCAAGGTGTAGCCATTCGGACAGTTAGAGCCATGAGAGAAGAAAGCCAGGGGGACGGGACCCACAGGCTCACAGGAGTGGGCCAGGGCTCCCTGCTCCCCCACCCCAGAGAGAGGCCCCACAGGGCTGGGGTGAGGCACCCCACTGGACTTGCGCAGCCCCCCCTCCAAGTCACTGACACGGAAGGGGCCTGCACTTTGGCTAGAGACTCAGACCAGCATCCCTGCCCCACCCCAGCTGGGGGGAGAGCAGGAGGCTCCAATCTATCCCCCACTGGGAACCGGAACCTTTCCATAGCCTGGTCCAAAGGTGGGGGGACCCTGGGCATGAGCCAGCCAGACACCTACCACAGGTCACTTTGGTGGGGGACGGGGGCTCCTGCTTGAGGGCAGGGACTGTCTTGGCCCCGCGCCGCCTGCCGAGGGCACTGGCCCGTGCCCTGCCTCTGCTCACCCGTTTCCTCTTGCTGGAGTTGGAGCCTGGAGAAGGGAAGGAAGGTATGGGTAACAGAAGCCTTGCAGAGGACAGGGCAAGGGCTCAGAGCAGAGCTCCGCCAAGGGAATGGGATCTAGTGGCTAAAGCAGTGGCGCCAGGAGCCAGGACTCCTGGGTTCTATCCCTGGCACTGGGAGAGGAGAGGGATTTAGGACCCACCTACCACACAGCCCTTGCCCTCAGCTCCCCACACCTCCAGGGGCAGGGACTGCTCCATTTACAAGCCAGAGGAAGGAGCAGACTTCTCCACCGCCACATGCCAGGGCTGAGATCCATGCTCATTCCCCAGGGTGCTGAGGCCTCCTCGAATGAGATAGGCCTGAAGAGAGGCCAATGGCCTGCGGTCACGTTCCCAGCTATGCAGAAGGGGAAGGGGTTAGTACATCCCCCCCACCCCCGCGTAGCCTGCCATCGTACCTGTCTCCCACTGATCGGGCTGGGTCTCTGCAGAGGCTGAGCCAAGGCAACTGTCCATCTGCCGGTCGGAAGCTGTCACAGACGGGCCGTAGGTGTATCGCTCAGGGGACACTAAGGGGGAGGAGAGAGGTGAGTTCCCCTGGGATAGCACCACAGCGGGATTCAGTGGACGGAAACCGTCCCCCTGTATGCCCCATTGTCCCAAGTCTGGCTCAGAGCAGGCACACCTCAGAGCTCTCCACCCCCACAAGCACAGCCTGGAGCCAATGCCCCCTTCTCCTCCCAAGCCCTGGTACCTGTCCGCTGCCGCTTCAGGGTGACGTAAGGCAACAGGTCATGCCTGGTCAGCAACCGCAGGAGCTGTAGGAGCTGCAGGAAATTCGTCTCATCACATCTCCCTCTCCTCTCCAGCTCCAGCAGCAGCTCCACCCCGTTCCTGGGCTGGTGCCGCTCGCCCACCACCTCTAGGCTCCCAGTTGCCTCCACCGGAGCTTGCCAGCGCCGGCTCCTCCTTTGCCAGCTCTCCAGAAGAGGCGAGGGGGTCTCTGCTCCATCCTCCTCCACCACGGCCCACAGCCTCGGGTCCAGCGGATGGGTCCAGGGCTGGGTCTCATCAAGGAGGAAGGAGAGCACGGCCACATCATTCTCAGTCAGCTGGCAGCCGATCACCTCGAACATGTGGTGCAAGGACACCATGCCGTAGTACTCCAAGCACTCCTCCTCCTCCCAAGGGTGGGAAATGACCGGCCGCTTCATCTCAGCCATCCCAGCTCACAGGCCGGCAGATCAGTTCTGTCTTTGGGTAGGGCAGTGGATGGGAAGCGCTTTGGGGCAGGTGAATGGGAGGAGACTTGGGGTCGATGGAGAATCCGTGGGGAATCCTACGGCACAAGATCTCTTCGGGCACTCGAGTCCAAACAGCGTCTGCAAAAGGACATAGCAGGATGGTGAGCTGGGCAAGAGAGCACCTGGGACAGCATCAATGGGGAGAGGAAAAGCCAGGGAGTCACACGTAGCTCTTCAGAACAGAGCCAGGAGTGACCCTACGCAGCGCTGGGAACAGGGAACCAGGACACCTGTGTTCCCTTCTGAGTCCTGTGCTAAGCGTCGGGCTGCAATTCCCTCATGGACTTTAGAATCCTGATGCCCTGCTCTAACCACTAGCCCCCACTCCCCTCCCAGAACCAGGGAGAGAACCCAGGAGTCCTGGCTCCCAGCCCCCCCGCTCTAACCACTAGCCCCCACTCCCCTCCCAGAGCCAGGGAGAGAACCCAGGAGTCCTGGCTCCCAGCCCCCCCTGCTCTAACCACTAGACCCCGCTCTCCTCCCAGAACCAGGGAGAGAACCCAGGAGTCCTGGCTCCCAGCCCCCCCCGCTCTAACCACTAGCCCCCACTCCCCTCCCAGAGCCAGGGAGAGAACCCAGGAGTCCTGGCTCCCAGCCCCCCCGCTCTAACCACTAGCCCCCACTCCCCTCCCAGAGCCAGGGAGAGAACCCAGGAGTCCTGGCTCCCAGCCCCGCCCTGCTCTAACCACCAGCCCCCACTCCCCTCCCAGAGCCAGGGAGGGAACCCAGGAGTCCTGGCTCCCAGCCCCCCCGCTCTAACCACTAGCCCCCACTCCCCTCCCAGAGCCAGGGAGAGAACCCAGGAGTCCTGGCTCCCAGCCCCCCCTGCTCTAACCACCAGCCCCCACTCCCCTCCCAGAGCCAGGGAGAGAACCCAGGAGTCCTGGCTCCCAGCCCCCCCTGCTCTAACCACCAGCCCCCACTCCCCTCCCAGAGCCAGGGAGAGAACCCAGGAGTCCTGGCTCCAGCCCCCCCTGCTCTAACCACCAGACCCCACTCCCCTCCCAGAGCTGGGGACAGACCCGAGCAGTCCAACCCCCGCTCTAAGCACCACTCCCCTTGCAGAGCTTGGCGGCCAGTCCTGTGCTGTAAATCGCTGTTTCATGGCTGAGCAGCATGGCGGCTCCCTGCAGAGGTGTCCCAGAGCAAAGGCGCCACAAGGTGGCAGCAACCAGACCGACAAGAAAACACACCAGCTGCCAACACAGCCCAATGCCTCCGTCTCCCCCCAAGCAGGTGTGGCCACAGCCTCGCCCTGCCCCCCCCAGCGCATACCTCCCCTCAGCCTGTACCCCCCCTGCCAGCCACAGCCTCGCCCTGCCCCCCCCAGCCCATACCTCCCCCCAGCCTGTACCCCCCCCGACAGCCACAGCCTCGCCCTGCCCCCCCCAGCGCATACCTCCCCCCAGCCTGTACCCCCCCCCGACAGCCACATCCTCGCCCTGCCCCCCCCAGCCCATACCTCCCCCCAGCCTGTACCCCCCCCCGACAGCCACATCCTCGCCCTGCCCCCCCAGCGCATACCTCCCCTCAGCCTGTACCCCCCCCACCAGCCACAGCCTCGCCCTGCCCCCCCCAGCGCATACCTCCCCTCAGCCTGTACCCCCCCTGCCAGCCACAGCCTCGCCCTGCCCCCCCCAGCCCATACCTCCCCCCAGCCTGTACCCCCCCGACAGCCACATCCTCGCCCTGCCCCCCCCAGCGCATACCTCCCCCCAGCCTGTACCCCCCCCCGACAGCCACAGCCTCGCCCTGCCCCCCCCAGCACATACCTCCCCCCAGCCTGTACCCCCCCCCCCGACAGCCACATCCTCGCCCTGCCCCCCCCAGCGCATACCTCCCCCCAGCCTGTACCCCCCCCGACAGCCACATCCTCGCCCTGCCCCCCCCAGCCCATACCTCCCCCCAGCCTGTACCCCCCCCCGACAGCCACATCCTCGCCCTGCCCCCCCAGCGCATACCTCCCCCCAGCCTGTTCCCCACCCCCCCCGACAGCCACAGCCTCGCCCTGCCCCCCCAGCGCATACCTCCCCCCAGCCTGTACCCCCCCCCCGACAGCCACAGCCTCGCCCTGCCCCCCCCAGCCCATACCTCCCCCCAGCCTGTACCCCCCCCCCGACAGCCACATCCTCGCCCTGCCCCCCCAGCCCATACCTCCCCCCAGCCTGTACCCCCCCCCCCGACAGCCACAGCCTCGCCCTGCCCCCCCAGCGCATACCTCCCCCCAGCCTGTACCCCCCCCGACAGCCACATCCTCGCCCTGCCCCCCCCAGCGCATACCTCCCCCCAGCCTGTACCCCC
Organism: Actinemys pallida; assembly: GCA_023634205.1. NCBI lineage: Eukaryota > Metazoa > Chordata > Testudines > Emydidae > Actinemys > Actinemys pallida. The sequence goes on along the minus strand of JALMGD010000039.1, from coordinate 342,723 downwards.
CCCGACAGCCACAGCCTCGCCCTGCCCCCCCCAGCCCATACCTCCCCCCCCCGCCAGCCACATCCTCGCCCTGCCCCCCCCAGCCCATACCTCCCCCCAGCCTGTACCCCCCCCCCCGGCCAGCCACAGCCTCGCCCTGCCCCCCCCCAGCGCATACCTCCCCCCAGCCTGTACCCCCCCCGACAGCCACATCCTCGCCCTGCCCCCCCCAGCCCATACCTCCCCCCAGCCTGTACCCCCCCCCCCCCGGCCAGCCACAGCCTCGCCCTGCCCCCCCCCAGCGCATACCTCCCCCCAGCCTGTGCCCCCCCCTGACAGCCACATCCTCGCCCTGCCCCCCCAGCGCATACCTCCCCCCAGCCTGTACCCCCCCCCCGACAGCCACATCCTCGCCCTGCCCCCCCAGCGCATACCTCCCCCCAGCCTGTACCCCCCCCCGACAGCCACATCCTCGCCCTGCCCCCCCCAGCGCATACCTCCCCCCAGCCTGTACCCCCCCCCGACAGCCACATCCTCGCCCTGCCCCCCCAGCGCATACCTCCCCCCAGCCTGTACCCCCCCCCGACAGCCACATCCTCGCCCTGCCCCCCCCAGCGCATACCTCCCCCCAGCCTGTACCCCCCCCGACAGCCACATCCTCGCCCTGCTCCCCCCAGCCCATACCTCCCCCCAGCCTGTACCCCCCACTGCCAGCCACAGCCTCGCCCTGCCCCCCCCAGCCCATACCTGCCCCCAGCCTGTACCCCCCCCGACAGCCACAGCCTCGCCCTGCCCCCCCAGCGCATACCTCCCCCCAGCCTGTACCCCCCCCGCCAGCCACAGCCTCGCCCTGCCCCCCCCAGCCCATACCTCCCCCCCCCGGCCAGCCACAGCCTCGCCCTGCCCCCCCCAGCCCATACCGCCCCCCAGCCTGTACCCCCCCCCCGACAGCCACATCCTCGCCCTCCCCCCCCCAGCCCATACCTCCCCCCAGCCTGTACCCCCCCCGCCAGCCACATCCTCGCCCTGCCCCCCCAGCGCATACCTCCCCTCAGCCTGTACCCCCCCGGCCAGCCACAGCCTCGCCCTGCCCCCCCAGCGCATACCTCCCCCCAGCCTGTACCCCCCCCGCCAGCCACAGCCTCGCCCTGCCCCCCCCAGCCCATACCTCCCCCCCCGGCCAGCCACAGCCTCGCCCTGCCCCCCCCAGCCCATACCGCCCCCCAGCCTGTACCCCCCCCCCGACAGCCACATCCTCGCCCTCCCCCCCCCAGCCCATACCTCCCCCCAGCCTGTACCCCCCCCCGCCAGCCACATCCTCGCCCTGCCCCCCCAGCGCATACCTCCCCTCAGCCTGTACCCCCCCGGCCAGCCACAGCCTCGCCCTGCCCCCCCCAGCCCATACCTCCCCCCAGCCTGTACCCCCCCCACCAGCCACAGCCTCGCCCTGCCCCCCCCCAGCCCATACCTCCCCTCAGCCTGTACCCCCCCCGACAGCCACATCCTCGCCCTGCCCCCCCCAGCCCATACCTCCCCCCAGCCTGTACCCCCCCCACCAGCCACAGCCTCGCCCTGCCCCCCCCCAGCCCATACCTCCCCTCAGCCTGTACCCCCCCCGACAGCCACATCCTCGCCCTGCCCCCCCCAGCCCATACCTCCCCCCAGCCTGTACCCCCCCCGACAGCCACATCCTCGCCCTGCCCCCCCCAGCCCATACCTCCCCCCAGCCTGTACCCCCCCCGACAGCCACAGCCTCGCCCTGCCCCCCCCAGCGCATACCTCCCCCCAGCCTGTACCCCACCCCCCCAGCCACAGCCTCGCCCTGCCCCCCCCAGCGCATACCTCCCCCCAGCCTGTACCCCCCCCGCCAGCCACAGCCTCGCCCTGCCCCCCCCAGCCCATACCTCCCCCCAGCCTGTACCCCCCCCGACAGCCACATCCTCGCCCTGCCCCCCCCCAGCCTGTACCCCACCCCCCCAGCCACAGCCTCGCCCTGCCCCCCCCCAGCCCATACCTCCCCCCAGCCTGTACCCCCCCCCCGACAGCCACAGCCTCGCCCTGCCCCCCCGGGCTGTACCTCCCCCCAGCCTGTACCCCCCCCGGCCAGCCACAGCCTCGCCCCCCCGGGCTGTACCCCCCCCACTACCTTCCCCGCTCTGGAGCCCCCCACCTCACCAGGTCTCGCCGCCTCAGTCGCGGCTTGGTTCCTTCTCGCACCTTCGATCCCTCTGCGCATGCGCCTCCCATCAACTGCCACCCGCGGCCCTCCCCTTGCGCATGCGTCCTTCCATCCGCTCCCGCCCTATCCCCGCCCCCAGCGCATGCGTCGAAGCTACCCGGCGCACAGGGCGCACGCGCCGCTCTCGGACCCACCCATCGCGCATGCGCGAAGCGTCCCCTCGGCGCAAATAACAGCCCCCTGCGCGTGCGCTTTCCCACTAATATCCCTCCCCGTCCCAACCTCACCACGCCCGGCACGCGGACGTTCGGCCTATGTCCTCGTGACCCACGTGTGGGGGCGGGACTGACTCGCTCCGCTCTTGGCGTCACGCCTCGAGCATGCGCGAAGCGAGGAGCTGGGAAGAGGCCGGTTCAGGGAGCGAGGCCGCTACGCTATTAACGTAAGAGGGGAGGCTGAGTGGCAGCTGCGCTGCTGGCTTATAATGGCGCTTTGGGGCGTGACGGGGGCCGGGGTGCGCTACTGGCGTGAAGGGGCGGGGGGGCAGGGCGGTTCCGCTACTGACGTAAGAGGCCAAAGCGTGTAAATTGCTCCCCCCACAGGACAGGAGGAGGGGCGCCCCCCCCCACACAGACACAGGACGGGGGGAGGGGGAGAGGCGCCCCCCCACACACAGACACAGGACGGGGGGAGGGGGAGAGGCGCCCCCCCACACACAGACACAGGACGGGGGGAGGGGGAGAGGCGCCCCCCCACACACACAGGACGGGGGGGGAGGGGGAGAGGCGCCCCCCCACACACACAGAGGATGGGGGGGAGGGGGAGAGGCGCCCCTCCCTCATACACAGGGAGGGGGAGAGGCGCCCCCCCACACACAGACACAGGACGGGGGGAGGGGGAGAGGCGCCCCCCCACACACAGGACGGGGGGAGGGGGAGAGGCGCCCCCCCACACACACACAGGACGGGGGGCAGGGGTGAGGCGCCCCCCCCACACGCACAGGACGGGGGGGAGGGGGAGAGGCGCCCCCCCACACACACACAGAGGATGGGGGGGAGGGGGAGAGGCGCCCCCCACACACACACACACAGGATGGGGGGGAGGGGGAGAGGCGCCCCCCCCACACACACACAGGATGGGGGGGAGGGGGAGAGGCGCCCCCCACACACACACACAGGACGGGGGGAGGGGGAGAGGCGCCCCCCACACACAGGACGGGGGGAGGGGGAGAGGCGCCCCCCCACACACACACAGGACGGGGGGGAGGGGGGGAGGCGCCCCCCCCACACGCACAGGACGGGGGGGAGGGGGAGAGGTGCCCCCACACATACACACAGAGGATGGGGGGGAGGGGGAGAGGCGCCCCCCCACACACACACACACAGGATGGGGGGGAGGGGGAGAGGCGCCCCCCCACACACACACACACAGGATGGGGGGAGGGGGAGAGGCGCCCCCCCCCCCACACACACACACAGGACGGGGGGAGGGGGAGAGGCGCCCCCACACACACAGGACGGGGGGGAGGGGGAGAGGCGCCCCCCCCACACACACACAGGACGGGGGGAGGGGGAGAGGTGCGCCCCCACACACACAGGACTGGGGGAGGGGGAGAGGTGCCCCCTCCCACACACACGCACACAGGACGGTGGGGAGGAAGAGAGGCAGCCCCCTCACACACACAGGACAGGGTCAGGGAGAAGTGCGTGTGTTTTTGTGTAATGTGTATTTGTGTCTGTCACTGCATGTTGCCTGGGCTTGTGTTTTGTGTTTTGTGTTTGTGTGTGCATCTCGCTGTGTGTGTCTCTCGTTGGGTGCCATGGACGTGTGTGATGCTGTGTGTGTCTCACTATGTGCGCTGGATGTGCGTCTGATGTTGTACGTCTGTCATTGCAGCATGTGTTAACATGCGTGTCTGTGTTGGTTGCATGTCCCTCTCTCTCTCTGTGTCCTGGCAGTCTCTCCTGGTGTGACTCTTGCTGTGTGTGTCATTGCAGTGTGTCCAGTGTGTGTGTGTGTCATTGCGGTGTGTCCATCTGCGTGTCTTTTGCAGTGCATGTGTTGTCATGTCTCACACTCCGTGTGCCCTTGCAGTGGGTCTGGCCTGCATATGTTGTGTGTGTGTGTGTGATTGCAGTATGTCCGGTCTGCCTGTGTCTCTCCTGGTATGTCTCTGGCTGTGTGTGTCACTGTGATGTGTCCGTCTGTGTGGGTCTCTCCTGATGTGTCTTACTCTGTCATTGAAGTGTGTCCAGTCTGAATGTGTCTCCTTTGTGTCTCTTGCTGTGCGTGTGTTGTTATGGTGTGTCCATCTGTGTGTCTCTCCTGGGGTGTGTCTCACTGTGCGTGTCTCATTGTGGTATGTCCACTCTGCACATGTCTCACCTGCTGTGTGTCATGTCTCACAAAGTGTGTGTCAATGTGGTGTATCCGTCTGTTTCTCTCCTGGTGTGTCTCGTACTCTGTGTGAGTGTCGTGGCGGTATGTCGCTTGTGTATCACATGTGGCATGTGTCATTGCGGTGTGCTGCTGTGTGTCACCCAGTGTGTCGCACTGTGTGTGTGACATGCATATGTGGTCTATTGCGGTGTGTCTCAGATGTGGTGTGTGTGTGTGTGTCACAGGCAGTGTTGTTGTGGTGTGTCGGTGTGTGTTGTTAGGTGTGTCACTCTGTGTGTGTGTGTGTGACATGCACATGCGGTCTATTGCGGTGTGTCTCAGATGTGGTGTGTGTGCAGTGTGTGTGTGTGTGTGTGTGTAACGTGGTGTGTCGCAGTGTGTGTGTGTCATTACGGAGTGGCACTGTGTGTTTGTCACAAGCAGTGTTCTTGTGGTGTGTCAGGGTGTGCGTTGTTAGGTGTGTCACTCTGTGTGTGTGTGTGTGACATGCACATGCGGTCTATTGTGGTGTGTCTCAGATGTGGTGTGTGTGCAGTGTGTGTGTGTAACATGTGGTGTGTCGCAGTGTGTGTGTGTCATTACGGAGTGGCACTGTATGTGTGTCACAGGCAGTGTTGTGGTGTGTCAGGGTGTGTCACTCTGTGTGTGTGTGTGTGTGACATGCACATGCGGTCTGTCACGCTGTGTTGTTGCGGTGTAAGTGTGTGATACACGGGGTGTTGTGTGGGGGTGTTGCTGTGTGCGTGTCATTGTGGAGTGGGGCTGTGTGTGTTTGTCACATGCAGGGTTAGGTGTTGCCGTGTGTCGCTGTGTGTGTGTCACACGGGGGTGTGACAGGCCGGGGGGGGTCACTCTGTCGGGCGGTCTCTAATACACGCTTCCCACCATAAAATCCATCCGGGGCGGGGCTTCCGTGTGGCCCCGCCCCCTCCCGCCTCGCAGCCTCGTTCCCGCTCCCAGGCTCGGGAGCCGACCCGCCCCCTCAGTATCGAGGCCGCTGATTGGACGCGGGCGTCTGCTCGGCGGGGCCCAATCAGGAGGCGCAGGGCGGCGGGGTCCGGCCGGGAGGAGACGGAGCGAGAGGAGGCGGCGGCGGCGGCGGCCGGTCCGGGGTGAGTGACGGGCCCTGCCCCCCCCGGGACCCCCCCGCAGCTGGGCCCTGCCCCCCCCGTGTCACCCCCCCGGAGCTGGGCCCTGCCCCCCCCGGGGCCCCCCCCGGGACCCCCCCCGCAGCTGGGCCCAGCGTCACCCCCCCGGGACCCCCCCGCAGCTGGGCCCAGCGTCACCCCCCCGGGACCCCCCCCGCAGCTGGGCCCAGCGTCACCCCCCCGGGTCACCCCCCCGGAGCTGGGCCCTGCCCCCCCCGTGTCACCCCCCCCGGAGCTGGGCCCTGCCCCCCCCGGGCCCCCCCCCCGGGACCCCCCCGCAGCTGGGCCCAGCGTCACCCCCCCCGGGACCCCCCCCGCAGCTGGGCCCTGCCCCCCCCGTGTCACCCCCCCGGAGCTGGGCCCTGCCCCCCCCGCGTCACCCCCCCGGGACCCCCCCGCAGCTGGGCCCAGCGTCACCCCCCCCGGGACCCCCCCGCAGCTGGGCCCAGCGTCGCCCCCCCCCAGCGTCACCCCCCCGCAGCTGGGCCCTGCCCCCCCCACCCCAGACCAGCCGTCCCCTGCCCCTGAGCTGCCCAGGCCCCCCGCCCCCCTGACCAGGTCTCTCCCCACAGGCAATGGCAGAGGAGCTGCCCCCCTCCCTCTTCTTCCAGCACCAGTACATGTGCTCCGAGTGCGGCCTGCTCTACAACACGCTGGAGGAGGTGCTGATCCACCAGCAGAGCCACCTGGGGGAGCCCTGCCAGCCCCCTGGCGCTGCCCCCGCCGTGGCCCTCGACGTGGGGCCCCTGCAGGAGAACCACTACCAGTGCCTGGAGTGCGGGCGCGTCCTGCTCTCGCCCGACGAGCTGCTGGCCCACCAGAGCCTGCACCCCCGCCAGGGGCCCGCCCGCCCAGCCCCCCCTGCCTCCGCCAGCCAGATTCACTACCAGTGCAGCGAGTGCAAGGAGCTCTTTGCCGCACCCGACCTGTGGCTGGCCCATCGCCAGAGCCACAAGGTCCAGGAGCCCGTGGCCGCCCCCCAGCCGCCGCCCCCTCCCCCTCCCCCGCCGGCCCCCTCTCCGGCCCAGCCGGCTATGCACCCCTACGAATGCTCGGAGTGCGCTGGCCTCTTCCAGACGCCTGAGGAGCTGCTGGAGCACCAGGGCGAGCACTTCACCGAGACGGAGAAGGAGAGCGGGGAGCCGGCGGTGCCTGAGGGGGTCAAACACGAGGTCCCCAGCTCCCCCACCCCCTCACAGCAGATGCCGACGCCGGCCCCGCTGCGGGCCTGGCGCTGCGGCGAGTGCAAGCAGGAGTTCGGCACGGCGGAGGAGCTGCGGCGCCACCGCCGAGAGCACGCCTCGGAGGAGTTCCTGTGCGGCGAGTGCCAGCGCGGCTTCACCACGGCCAACCGGCTGCTGGCTCACCAGCGCGTGCACGTGGACGGCACGCACGAGTGCCCCAACTGCAGCAAAGTCTTCAAGAAGGCGGCCTCGCTGGAGCAGCACATGCGCATTCACAAGGGCGAGGCCCTGTACCTGTGCGTCGACTGTGGCCTGGGCTTCGGCACCGAGATGACGCTGGTGGTGCACCGCAAAAGCCACACGGCCAACCCCCTGCACCGCTGCGCCTGCGGCAAGACCTTCAGCAACATGACCAAGTTCCTCTACCACCGCCGCACCCACGCAGGCAAGAGCGGGGCCCCGCCGGCCCGCACTCGCGCCCCCGATCCGGAGCCGGCCCAGCCGCCTGATCCGGAGCCGGCCCAGCCGCCCGCCGCCGGGGCGGTGAACGGCTCGCCGGCGCCCCCTGCCGGCGGCGGCTTCCTGTGCCCGCAGTGCGGCAAAGAGTTCTCCAGCCACATCCGCATGGTGCGGCACAAGCGGGTGGTGCACGTGCTGGAACGCAAGCACAAGTGCCCCACCTGCGGCAAGACCTTCAAGAAGCTGGTGCACGTCCGAAACCACCTGCGCACGCACACCGGGGAGCGCCCCTTCCAGTGCACTGAGTGCGGCAAGACCTTCGCCTCCCAGGCCAACCTGATGCGGCACCACCTGACCCACACCGGCGAGCGCCCCTACCAGTGCGACGTCTGCCAGAAGCGCTTCACCCAGTCCTCCAACCTGCAGCAGCACCGGCTGCTTCACTCAGGCGCCGGCCCCTTCCCCTGCCAGGACTGCGACGCCACCTTCTCGCGTGCCCACAAGCTGGCCCTGCACCGCGTCAGCCACACGGGCCAGCTGCCCTTCCAGTGCCCCGAGTGCGACAAATCCTTCGCCCGCAAGCGGCTGCTGGAGCTGCACCGGCTGGCCCATGCCGGGCGCGAGCCCCACCGCTGCCCGGACTGCGGCGCCCTCTTTGTCCGCCTGGCCAAGCTGGAGGAGCACCGCTGTGCCCACAAGAAGCTCTACCCGTGCCCGTCCTGCGGCAAGTGCCTGGGTTCCCTGGCCAAGCTGGCGCTGCACCAGCTGGTGCACTCCGGTCAGCGCCCCTTCACCTGCAGCCTCTGCGGCAAGGGCTTCACCAACCCGAGCGGGCTGAGCCGGCACCAGCAGCGCCACACGGGCGTGCGCCCCCACAAGTGCCCGCTCTGCTCCAAGACCTTCGTGGCGGCCTCGGGGCTGCAGCTGCACCAGCGCACGCACACGGGCGAGCGCCCCTTCCCCTGCCCGGAGTGCGGCAAGGCCTTCCGGCAGGCCACCCACCTGCGGGAGCACCGGCGGCTGCACACTGGCGAGCGCCCCTACCAGTGCCCGGAGTGCGGCAAGGCCTTCATCCAGTCCATGCACTTGGCTGAGCACCGGCGCATCCACACCGGGGAGCGCCCGCACCGCTGCCCGCACTGCGCCAAGGCCTTCAAGACCCTCTCCAACCTGCGCAGCCACCGCAAGACCCATGGGGCTGCTGCCGCCCCCCCCAGCCCCGCCCGCTGCCCAGCCCACCCAGACCATCATGTGCACCGAGTTCGGGGAGACCATCGCCATCATAGAGACGGCAGAGCCGCTGCCCCTGGTGGAGACCATCGAAATCTACCAGGCTGCCCTGGAGGGCAGCCTCCAGGTGGACAATCTGCAGGTCAACGCCTTCGTATAGGGGCGCAGCCCCCCTGTAAATAAAAGTTCTGGTTTCGCCCGTTCGCCTGCCCGGCCCCCCCGCTGTCTCATCCTGGCACGGAGGGAGGGGGGGTTGCTGTCTGGGTATGGGGGCAGTGTGTCCTTTTGCCCCCCCTCCTGCTCTCCAGGCACACCCCCTATAGCAGGGTGGGATGGACGGGGCTTTAAACTGGAGCCTTCCAAGGTTATTTTCCCCCCCAGCTGGGGGACTGGCACCAGGGGCTGGGCCCTTCCCCCGAGGCGATCTTGCTCTGGAAGGGGGTTGGGGGGGGGGTGTCAAGAAACCAGCTAGGGGACGGGGTCTCAGTACGAATCCCCTGCCCCACAGCTGCTCCTTCTTGCCAAATCTGTACCACCCTTTGCCCCTTTCTTTGCCAGGGTGTGGGGCTGTGCAGTGGGGCAGGTGCAACAGACTTGGGATTGGCTGGGGGGATGCCAGCATGGGACCCGTATGGCTTGGTGTGCACCAAGGAGATGGGGGGACTGGTTCAGGAAGGCAGGGAATGGGACATGGGGCCTGTCCCCTCTAGGGGGCACTAGCTCCCATCTGCCCCCAGGGCAAGGAACTGGCATGGGGGGGGCAGAAATGGGGCAGGCTGCTGCCCCAGACCTGTTTGGAGAGGCCAAGCAGCCTGTGACCTCAGCTCCGGCGTAGGCCCCCTTCCTGGGCTAGCCCCAGAGCCAGGGCCTCCCCCAACCCTTGGCATATGGAGAAGGGGGAGCAGCAAGCCCAGCCTTGGACCTGGCTGGAGGGTGCCCCACACTCCCTGTAGAGCATGTCGGGCACCACCCACACCTTCAGCTGGGTGACCACCTCCATCATGGGGGAGACTGACCCTTAAGGGTTCTGAGGCAGGACAGAGCGGGGGAGAGAACCCAGGAGTCCTGGCTCCCACCCCCTCTGCTCTAACCCACTAGCCCCCAGAGCCAGGGAGAGAACCCAGGAGTCCTGCTGCCTGCGGTTCCAGTGCAAGGCGCCATCTCCCAGTGCTGGAGGCCAAGGCTCTCACCGGTTACTTGCTGGGGGACGGGACCCTGCCCTGGGGCTGGAGCAGCCAAGGGGCACTAAGCGATCCCCTCCGGTGTGACCCTACTCTTGTCGCTGCAGCCTGAGAACTGGTGCTGAGGGGAGCTGCTCCCCTTTTCCTCTGCCCCTGTGTGTGTGTGTGTGTGGGGGGGGCCCCACAGGCTAACCCATGAGCTGCACCAGCTCCATGGTCATTAGACCTAGGGTGGGGCATTAACAGATTAACTGTTGGAGTTGGGCAGCCCCCCAGCAACAGGCGCAAACTCAGGGAGTGTCACCCTGTCAGTCCTGCTCTCCTCCCCCCCCCCAACAGACTCACGGAGTGTCACCCCATCAGTCCCCCCAGCAACAGGCGCAAACTCAGGCAGTGTCACCCTGTCAGTCCTGCTCTCTCCCCCCCCCCCCAACAGACTCACAGAGTGTCACCCCATCAGTTCCCCCAGCAACAGGCTCCCCACAATGTCAGCCACCCCCCCCTTGACCCCCCACAGGCTCTCCCCAGACCCAGGCAGAGGCACCAGCAGGGCAGCTCCCCGCTCTCACCCCCCCCCAAGCTTGGATTGTAACGGGGTGGCAAGATGGCCACTAATTCTGCACCCCCAGGATCTAGGGCTGCCCACAGCCTAACCCAGAGGAACTGCAGCAACAGGCCAGGCTGAATGCTCCCCCTCCCCCTGGGGGAAGACTGTCCCCAGGGCCACGCATGGGGCAGCCGTGATGAGCTGCCAGGCCCCCCCCAGGGCAGACACCCCCCCACACAAACAGGGACAGAATCACAGCCCAGTGAAACAAGCTTCCACAAGAGCCAGCCCAGGGGTCCCCCAGCAGCCCCACGCTCCCCTGCGTCTTTTCATGCCAATAATTTATTGAACCGGGTGCCTGTACAGAGCCAGAACGTAAGAGAAACTAACACACATTTCTTTGGGGGGGGGGGGGGGGGGGCAGGGCACTCAGATTAAGAAAAAAATCATCTATGTACACAGCGATCGGTAAAAGAAACTGGTTTACGGGGAGGGGTATTTACAGGGGGGGCCAGGCAGGAGGGGAAATAAAAACTCCCCCCCCCCCCCCCCCCCGAGCTGTGCCCTTCCCACCAAGGAGAGAGCCTTGATCATGGGGCTTTTGGGGGGGAATGCCCGGGGGACACCCCATGTTCAGACATCCATCCACTCCTGACCCACTGCAGGATCCCACGTGCTGGAGACCCCTGGCACGGGGGAAGGGGCACCTATCTCCCCTATGAGGGGGGCCAGGCCCTGCGCCCCACGGAGGGCAGCAGCATAGGAGAGGAGGGGGGCAGTGGGGTGGGATGTTAAAAACCAAAAGCAACTTAAAATCCAGGGGGCCCGAGCCCCCCGGCCCCCAGCCCCTTGAGAAGGTCGGGCTGGGAAAGCAGCGTGACCAGTGCCCCCCCGCACTGAGGCCTGGTGGATTAGCAAGGGGCAGCGTCGTCTCTGAGTGGCTGCCCCCCAGCCAATGGGAAGCAGGCTCCGTGTGGTCCGTGGGCACCGCCCCCACCCAGTTCACAGTTCAGACAAGTCCATGGGGTGGCCTAGGGGTGGGGAGGGGGCCTGCCCCCCAGCCCAGCCCCTCAGGACGCGTTGGCGATGGGTCCCGCGCCGTCCCCCGGTGTTGGCTGGCTCCTGTCAGTGCCTGCATGGGAACGGAACAATCAGCGTGGCAGGGCCACCTGCCTGGCTCCACCCCCTGCTCCCAGCATGCCCTAGGGCAATGGGGGCACCCAGACCCCCCCCCAGCAGCATGGCAGGGCCACCTGCCCGGCTCCACCCCCTGTTCCCAGCATGCCCTAGGGCAGCGGGGGCACCCAGACCCCCCCCCCCCAGCAGCATGGTAGGGCCACCTGCCCGGCTCCACCCCCTGTTCCCAGCATGTCCTAGGGCAGCGGGGGCACCTGGACCCGCCCCAGCAGGCTGCAGGAAAGGGGGTGGAGCACCCCATTCCCAGCATAGGGGGGAGAGGACCTGCTCCTTTCCCCAGCCCAGGGAGAACTGCTTGTGTGTGTGGGTGGGGTAGTCCTGGCCCCCCCAGGCTCCCAGCACAGTACCCCACTCCACCCCCCCAGCACTCACCGTGTGTGGCAGGGGTGCCGGGCGCGCACCCTAGCAAGCTGGTCTGGGCCCGTAGGTGGGGCGGGATGAGGGAGGGGTTGAGCGAGGGCTGGATGGCCAGTTCTGTGGGGGAGAGAGCAGAGGGGTCAGACGGCCCTGGGCACCCCCCCGCCCCCCCCCCCGGTGCCCGCACTCACCCACGGGGCTGAAGTTGAAGAGGGGGGGCAGGTCACGCCCGCTGGGCAGGCGGGCGCTGGGTTCCCGCAGCTCGTCGAAGAAGGCGTTGGCGCAGGCCTCCAGCGGGGAGAGGCGGGTGGCGGGCGTGTACTCCAGCAGGCGACTGCACAACGAGACGGCCTCCAGCGGGGTGCGAGGCTTGAACACCTGGGGGGCCAGGGGGATCACCGCGGGCACAGCCCCACCCCGCCCCACACCAAACCCCACCCAGGTCAGCCCAGGACACAGCCCCGCCCCCGCCCGGCTCAGCCCAGGACACAGCCTCTCCTTGTCCTGAGCCATGCCCTGAAGCTGTGACCTTCCCCAAGGCAGTGCCCCCTCCCTCCCCCAATACCTTCAGCCAGGGGTGTGCTTTGATCTGGGGGAACTTGAACTCTGTGTAGTTAGGGTTCATCTCCCGGATCTGCTCCCGCGTCGGCGTCCCCAGCACCTGGGCGGGGAGGGGGGGCACCCATTACGACTGGTTCCTGGGGGAGCCCATGTCCCCAGCTACTCCCAAGGGGCATTTCCTGACCCCTCTGCAATGCCTGCAGCAAACCCTTGGAATGAAGGCCCCTATGTTCCCGGTAAGGCCCCCTCGATGACTCCAGCCCAGGACTCCCCACTCTGGGAGTGGGGTCTAGTAGTTAGAGCAGGGGGGCTGGGAGCCAGGACTCATAAGAACATAAGAACGGCCATACCGGGTCAGACCAAAGGTCCATCCAGCCCAGTATCCTGTCTACCGACAGTGGCCAATGCCAGGTGCCCCAGAGGGAGTGAACCCAACAGGGCAATGATCAAGTGATCTCTCTCCTGCCATCCATCTCCACCCTCTGACAGACAGAGTCTAGGGACACCATTCCTCACCCATCCTGGCTGATAACCTCCTGGGTTCAATTCATGGAGGTTGGAATGGCTAAACTCCTGGATTCTCTCTGGCTCTGGGAAGGGGGTGGGGTCTCATGGGTTAGAGCAGGGGGGGCTGCGAGCCAGGACTCCTGGGTTCTCTCTGGCTCTGGGAAGGGGGTGGGCTCTCGTGGGTTAGAGCAGGGGGGGCTGGGAGCCAGGACTCCTGGGTTCTCTCTGGCTCTGGGAGGGGGGGTGGGGTGTCGTGGGTTAGAGCAGGGGGGGCTGCGAGCCAGGACTCCTGGGTTCTCTCTGGCTCTGGGAAGGGGGTGGGGTCTCATGGGTTAGAGCAGGGGGGGCTGCGAGCCAGGTCTCCTGGGTTCTCTCTGGCTCTGGGAAGGGGGTGGGCTCTCGTGGGTTAGAGCAGGGGGGGCTGGGAGCCAGGACTCCTGGGTTCTCTCTGGCTCTGGGAGGGGGGTGGGGTCTCGTGGGTTAGAGCAGGGGGGCTGGGAGCCAGGACTCCTGGGTTCTCTCTGGCTCTGGGAAGGGGGTGGGGTCTCGTGGGTTAGAGCAGGGGGGCTGGGAGCCAGGACTCCTGGGTTCTCTCTGGCTCTGGGAAGGGGGTGGGGTCTCGTGGGTTAGAGCAGGGGGGCTGGGAGCCAGGACTCCTGGGTTCTCTCTGGCTCTGGGAAGGGGGTGGGGTCTCGTGGGTTAGAGCAGGGGGGCTGGGAGCCAGGACTCCTGGGTTCTCTCTGGCTCTGGGAAGGGGGTGGGCTCTCGTGGGTTAGAGCAGGGGGGGCTGGGAGCCAGGACCCCTGGGTTCTCTCTGGCTCTGGGAGGGGGGTGGGGTGTCGTGGGTTAGAGCAGGGGGGTCTGCGAGCCAGGACTCCTGGGTTCTCTCTGGCTCTGGGAAGGGGGTGGGGTCTCATGGGTTAGAGCAGGGGGGGCTGCGAGCCAGGTCTCCTGGGTTCTCTCTGGCTCTGGGAAGGGGGTGGGCTCTCGTGGGTTAGAGCAGGGGGGGCTGGGAGCCAGGACTCCTGGGTTCTCTCTGGCTCTGGGAGGGGGGTGGGGTGTCGTGGGTTAGAGCAGGGGGGGAGGACTCCTGGGTTCTCTCTGGCTCTGGGAAGGGGGTGGGGTCTCGTGGGTTAGAGCAGGGGGGCTGGGAGCCAGGACTCCTGGGTTCTCTCTGGCTCTGGGAAGGGGGTGGGGTCTCGTGGGTTAGAGCAGGGGGGCTGGGAGCCAGGACTCCTGGGTTCTCTCTGGCTCTGGGAAGGGGGTGGGGTCTCGTGGGTTAGAGCAGGGGGGCTGGGAGCCAGGACTCCTGGGTTCTCTCTGGCTCTGGGAAGGGGGTGGGGTCTCGTGGGTTAGAGCAGGGGGGCTGGGAGCCAGGACTCCTGGGTTCTCTCTGGCTCTGGGAAGGGGGTGGGGTCTCGTGGGTTAGAGCAGGAGTGGGCATCTCCTACCTTGATGATTTCCACCAGTTGGTCCACTCCGCTGTCCCCAGGGAAGATGGGCTGACCCAGCAGCAGCTCAGCCAGGACGCAGCCCGCTGACCAGATATCTGGGGAGGGACAGGGGGCGGTCAGGACTCCTGGGTTCCCTCCCCCTCGCTGTGCGTGGGGGCAGAGGTGACGGAGGGGGTGGGAGCTCACCTATGTTGGATGTGTAGTCGGTGGCCCCGAAGATGAGCTCAGGGGCGCGGTAATAGCGCGAGCAGATGTAGGAGACGTTGGGTTCGCCCTGCACCAGCTGCTTGGCACTGCAAGACCAACCGCCCACGGTGAGTGGGCCAGCCCTGCCCCCCGCGCCAGTCCAGACCCCCTGCCCCTCGGCCAGACGGGTGCGCTGTGGCCGGGTCAGACCCCGTGTCGGCCCTCGGTCCATGTGTGGGGCCAACCATTTCACCCGCTGCCCGAGCGCTCTGCCTGGCGGACACCCCTCCCCGTACGTCTTGCCAGTCACATGAAGGCCCGTGCTGCTCAGGGAGAGACTGTCCCACGAGCCCACCCCTTCCCCCTTTGCACAGCTCTCGCACCAGGGGGCCCTCCCTCTGCACGGCTCTTGCACCAGGGGGCCCCAGCTCCCACCTGCCGAAGTCGCACAGCTTGAGCACGGCGGTGTCGGGGTCCACCAGCAGGTTCTGGGGTTTGATGTCGCGGTGACAGACCCCCTGGGAATGGATGTAGGCCAGGCTGCGGAAGAGCTGGTACATGTACACCTGGCAGGAAGGGGGAGACGGTCACAGCCAGCCCGGGGGCGCCTGCCACAGCCCCCCACCTCTGCGTGGCTGGCTCCTGGCTCACCTTGACATAGATGACGGGGATGGGCTGCTTGGCCTTGGTGAAGTGGCGTGCCACGCGGTACACCGTCTCGGGCACGAAGTCCAGCACCAGGTTCAGGTACACCTCGTCCTTCTGCAACGGGGCTGGGTGAGAGGGGACCCCATGGACCCCCCGCAAAGTCTCATGGACCCTCCCCATTGGGGGTGAGGGGACCCAGGACACACCCCACAGACTTCACACAGGGAGGATGCAAGGGAACCCAGGATGCACCCCGCCCCCCAGACCTCCCCCCTCCCCCCAGCTGTATGGACCCGTCCTCCCCCCACGCCCCGGTGCCCCCTGACCTTCTCCCCGCTGGAGTAGAAGAAGTACCGCAGCCGCACGATGTTGCAGTGATCCAGCTTGCGCATGATCTGCAGCTCCCGGTTCTGGGGGGGACACAGACGGGGTGAGCGAGGGAGCCCGGCAAGGATGGGGGACCCCGCCCCGGCTCACAGTCCCCCCATGCTCACCTTGAAGCGCTTGTCCTGCAGCACTTTCTTGATGGCCACCAGCTCCCCGGAGTTGGCCAGGCGGGCCTGATAGACCACGCCGAAGGAACCATTCCCGATGACCTTGATATCCGAGTAGGAGACCTCCTGGGGGCGCTCCGGGCCCTGGCCGGGCGTGGCCACCACCGTGCTCACCTTCCCGCTGTCCCCTGGGGATGGGGGGGGGGGTTTAGAGCCACGGCCAGGGACCCCCCAGCCCTGCCCTTTCCGCTGGCCCCTGGGGACAGGGGGGCTAGAAACACACCAGGGACCCCCCAAAGCACCCCAACACTGCCCCTCCCTTCCTTCCTGCTGGGCCCTGGGGATGGGGGGTTAGAAACATGGAGAGGAATCCCAGGAACCAGAGAAATCCTGCCATGAGAACCCCCAATCCCCACCCCCGGTAGCCCCCCCCCCCCCAGCAGAGAGAAGGGGTACAAAGTGGGGGGCTCACCCAAGGCCCTGAACCCCAACACGTGATTCCCAAATCTAATGACAGAGCCACCCGCCAGCCCCCTGACCCCGAATGGGATCCTAGAGCCTGACCCCAACCCCCAATTCGCTTCACCCCCGTTCTCCTCAGCCTCCAGAGCCCCCCACCACCACTCCCCTTTCTCCTGCCCCCCAACCCCTTCTAGCACCTCTTTCCCCCCCATGGATTCCCCCACTCCCCTTCCTCCTGCCCCCCCTTCTAGCACCTCTTCCCCCCCATGGATTCCCCCACTCCCCTTTCTCCTGCCCCCCCTTCTAGCACCTCTTCCTCCCCCATGGATTCCCCCACTCCCCTTTCTCCTGCCCCCCCTTCTAGCACCTCTTCCCCCCCATGGATTCCCCCACTCCCCTTTCTCCTGCCCCCCCTTCTAGCACCTCTTCCCCCCCATGGATTCCCCCACTCCCCTTTCTCCTGCCCCCCCTTCTAGCACTTCTCCCTCCCCCATGGATTCCCCCACTCCCCTTTCTCCTGCCCCCCCTTCTAGCACCCCTCCCCCCATGGATTCCCCCACTCCCCTTTCTCCTGCCCCCCCTTCTAGCACCTCTTCCTCCCCCATGGATTCCCCCACTCCCCTTTCTCCTGCCCCCCCCTTCTAGCACCTCTCCCCCCCCATGGATTCCCCCACTCCCCTTTCTCCTGCCCCCCCTTCTAGCACCTCTTCCCCCCCATGGATTCCCCCACTCCCCTTTCTCCTGCCCCCCCTTCTAGCACCTCTTCCCTCTCTACAACTCAGCCTCACTCCCTGCCCTGCTCAGAAATGCCCCCCACCCCCTGAACAGCCTGTGAACCCCTTCGGGCCACCTACAGCTTCCTGAGCGCCCCCCCCCAGAGCTCCCCATGGGTCCTCCCGCTCCTAGGACCCCACTCGTACACTCCTTCCCCCAGCCCCTCCCCCCCGACACCTGCCCCTCAGCCCCCCCATGGATCCTCCCCACCCCCCTCCCTGCCCCATAACCCCCCCCCCCAGGGATCCCCCCTCGGCCCAGCTCCTGAGCCGCCCCCAATTCCCACCGCCTCAAGCCCAGGCCCCTCCCGGCCCCCCCCACTCACGGCCGAGTTTCAGGCCCGGCGGGAAGGGCCCGACGCCGCCGCCCCCCCCCGGCCCGGGCCCCGCCGCCCCCGCCTTGGCGCCCGGCGCGGCCCCCGGGGGCGGCCCGGGCGGGGCGGGGGCTCCGGGGCCGGGGGGGGCCCCGCCCGCGGCGGCGTCGGCGAAGGAGCTGGTCCGGGGCCGGGAGGGGCCGGCGCTGCCGCTGCTCATGGCGAGGCCGGACGGGGGGGGGGGCGGGGGGCTAGTCAGAGTGCGCCTGCGCCGCGCCCGCCCCGCCCCTTCCCTGCCGCGGGGGCCGCCGGGAAACGGAGTCCGGGCCCCGCCCCCACCTTGCCGCGGGGGCCGCCGGGAAACGGAGTCCGGGCCCCGCCCCCACCTTGCCGCGGGGGCCGCTGGGAAACGGAGTCCGGGCCCCGCCCCCACCTTGCCGCGGGAGCCGCCGGGAAACGGAGTCCGGGCCCCGCCCCCTCACTGCCGCGGGGGCCGCCGGGAAATGTAGTTTCCTCAACCGCACCCTAGGAAACCCGCCCGCTCCCCGGCCTGCGGGTAAAACCATCAGACAATGTCCGCCTCCCCCGAGCCAGGCTCGGAACCCAGGCGTCCGGGCTCCCAGACCCCCCTCGCCGCCCCCAGCCAGGCTCGGAACCCAGGCGTCCGGGCTCCCAGACCCCGCTCCTGCCCCCAGCCAAGCTCGGAACCCAGGCGTCCCGCCCCGAGCCAGGCTCGGAACCCAGGCGTCCGAGCTCCCAGTTCCCCCCCCCTCCCGCCCCCAGCCAGGCTCGGAACCCAGGCGTCCGGGCTCCCAGATCCCCCCCCTCCCGCCCCCAGCCAGGCTCGGAACCCAGGCGTCCGGGCTCCCAGACCCCGCTTCTGCCCCCAGCCAAGCTCAGAACCCAGGCGTCCGAGCTCCCAGTTCCCCCCCCTGCCGCCCCCAGCCAGGCTCGGAACCCAGGCGTCCGGGCTCCCAGATCCCCCCCCTCCCGCCCCCAGCCAGGCTCGGAACCCAGGCGTCCGGGCTCCCAGACCCCGCTTCTGCCCCCAGCCAAGCTCAGAACCCAGGCGTCCGGGCTCCCAGACCCCCCTCGCTGCCCCCAGCCAGGCTCGGAACCCAGGCGTCCGGGCTCCCAGACCCCGCTCCTGCCCCCAGCCAAGCTCGGAACCCAGGCGTCCGGGCTCCCAGATCCCCCTCGCTGCCCCCAGCCAGGCTCGGAACCCAGGCGTCCGGGCTCCCAGATCCCCCCCCTCCCGCCCCCAGCCAGGCTCGGAACCCAGGCGTCCGGGCTCCCAGATCCCCCCCCTCCCGCCCCCAGCCAGGCTCGGAACCCAGGCGTCCGGGCTCCCAGACCCCGCTTCTGCCCCCAGCCAAGCTCAGAACCCAGTCGTCGGGGCTCCCAGACCCCCCTCGCTGCCCCCAGCCAGGCTCGGAACCCAGGCGTCCGGGCTCCCAGACCCCGCTCCTGCCCTCAGCCAAGCTCGGAACCCAGGCGTCCGGGCTCCCAGATCCCCCTCGCTGCCCCCAGCCAGGCTCGGAACCCAGGCGTCCGGGCTCCCAGATCCCCCCCCTCCCGCCCCCAGCCAGGCTCGGAACCCAGGCGTCCTGCGCAGGGATCGATGCTGGGGGATCCCCCTCACCGGGATGGGGAGGTGAGGGAAGGGCCTGTGTCCAGCCGCCCACACTGGGGGCAGCTGCTCACCGGGGCGACCAGAACGGGGCTCCCGCGCCCCCGGACCACCAACCCCAGGGTCGCAGCCCTGCCCCCCCCCCCCCAGACCCCAGTTCAAGACCCCAGCAGTGAGTCCCCCAGGTTAACTGTGGGTCCTTGTATTCCTGGGACATGAATCCGGCCGGGTGCCCAGCGCGGGATGGGGACTGCCCCAGGGGAGGGGTCCAGGCATCCTCCCCCCAGACCCAGAGCATCTATCAGTGACCCTGGGCGGGGAGTGGGGGCCAGTGGGCAGAGTAGGGGCCATGGGGCCTGCACTGGGTGTGGACAGACACAGAGCCATGGGCTAGGGCTGCAGGCCCCCACCCCTGCCAGGACACCACAGCTGGCCCCGCCGTGAGGGGTCCAAGAGCCCCCCCCACACACACACACGGTGTCCCCCAGGCACGGCTGCGCCGCCCAGGACACCCAGCCACAGACTTCAACCCAGGACCAGAAACTCACATCGGCACTTCTCTCCAGAGCCCCCCAGCCTGCCACAGTGGTGGAGCACCACCCGTGTCCCCAGCTGGCACCACCCCCCCGCCAGCAGCACCTATGGGTGCTTGCCCCCCTCCCCGCCGCACCCCCTGCTGTTGTATTACAAAAAGGAGCAAAAAGCGACAAAGTTTCCAACTCTTTTATTGGTTATTTTTATACATTCGTAACCCGAGCCCGCCCGCCCCGGCTGTACAGGAATTCGAATAAGGCTTCATAAGTCACCCCCCAGCCCCTACTAACAGTGGGCCCACAGACCGGAGTCAGCCCCCCACCCTGCTTCCAGGTCTGGATCCACAAGCCCCGCCCTAGGAAAACTGGGGGGGTACCCAGCTCCCCTCATGCCCAGCTGCACCCACACCAATCAGCCAGGGCCCCGCCCGATTCATGAGAACCCCCAGCTCCCCCCACAGTGGGGATCCCCCCCATTCTCATGACGGGGAAGCAGGGGAATGGCTCCTCGCGTCCTTGCAGGGTTGGCAATAGGCTAACCGCATTGGGAAGTGGGGGGAAATGTCAGTTCAGGTCCTACTCCATTGGGGGGGGACGGACACGGGGTGCCTGCCCCTCCCACCCCCATTTCCCACACAGACAGTACTTCAACAGGCACTTGAGATACCCCCCACCCCCCTGGGGTGGCTCAGGCCAGCGGCCGCACCCACCCCACTCATTTTTGGTTATCTAAAGCCATCTCGAGCACCCCGAGCAATCTGCGGGCCCCCAAACGCCAGACTGCCCCCCTCAATGAAAGAAGGGGCCATACAGCCTCATACAGACCAATCTAACCTGGCGGGACAGGGAGAAGCTAGGTCCGTAGGCCCCGGGGGGCACAATATGGCGTCCACTCTCTCCCAGGACACTGGGCTAGATGGACCTTTGGTCTGACCCAGTCTGGCCGTTCTTATGCCCCCCCCAGCCCTCCAATAATGTGGGGGTGCTGCAGGACTGGTTTCCATTTCTGATCCAGCCAGATAGGGATTAAAGAGAGTTTATTGTGCTTTAAAGCCAGTTTCCCCCCAAACGAGGGGCGAGGGACATTGAGATCCCTCAACATCCCCCCCACATTAAGATGACCCCTCCCCCAAACAAGGCAGCGACTGGATATAAACGAGGGGATTCAGGGGGTGGGAAAAGGTTAAAAACAAAATTCTACGTGATATAAATTCCTGGGGTCGCCCCCTCTTTAAAAACCAGAGACCCTGAAAGGAAAGCTGCCCCCAGATTTAAAATCATCCCCCCAAAAATATATATATATGTATATCGAAGTAAAAACAGCTGAGCGCCCCCTACCCCATTTCAACATACAGGGTCCCGGAGAGAAGGCGGCCCAGAGAAGGGTTAAAATCTCTGAGTTAAGGCAGCAGAAGACGGCCCCCCAGCCCCCCCAGCCCTGTCCGTCCGTCCGTCCCTGGGGGCGCCGGCTCTACGAGTCCTTGTTCTCCAGCGACAGCTGGGCCGTGGCGTGGGGCAGGTCGGTGCTGATGCGCCGCCCATCCCCGGCCGGGGCGCCCCCGCCCTCCCGCTCCCCCTTCACCTTCTTGTCATCCGCCTCATCGGGGCCGCCCCCCCCGCCCGCTTCCAGCCGCTGGTCCTCACTCCAGCGCCGCTTGAAGCGCAGCTTAAGGGGGATGCACTGGCCGCTCTCCTCGCCCTGCCGGGGGGCCGGGGCCACCGGGGGCTCCCCAGGCTTCTCGGGCGGGGCGGGGGGAGCCTTGAACACCTCCTCGTCTTCCTCGCTGACGTCCGTCACCTCCACCGTCACCTCCTCCTCCTCCGACTCCCCCTCCGAGATGGGCTCCACCTTGATGCAGGGCAGCCGGGGCTCCGGGGCGGCCCCTTCGCCGGAGGGCGCTGGTGCCTTGTCCCGGTTCCGCCGGCCCAGCGGGGGAGGTTGCAGCTTGAATTTGAAGGGGGCGGGGGGCTCCTCGGGCGGGGGCGGCTTCTCGGGGCGCTGGGGCTGGGGCACAAGGATATGGGGGTAGTGGAGGAAGGCCCGGGGGCTGAGGTGGTAATTGTAGACACTCTGGGTGTGCGCCTGCAGGTAGCGCTTCATGTCCTCAGGGTTGAAGGAGAAGTGGGAGCCGCCGGGGTACATGGGGCTCAGGGTGGGCGAGGGGGTGTAGTTCATGTGGGTGGGGGTGAGGGGCAGGGCGGGCGAGAGCTGAGGGGGCAGCAGGGCTCCAGGGCCGGCCATGGGGGACACCGGGAAGGGGCTGAGGGGCTCAGGCCCACGGGGCCGGGGATAGGCGCGGAAGAGGCTGTCGTGGGCCAGCCGGGGGTGGGCGGGCAGGGGGGGCCCGCGGAATCCGCCCCCCTCGCCCGGCCCCCCTCCCCGGCGCCCCTCCTCGCCCAGCGGCTCCTCTAGCTCCGAGGTGGCTGAGGTGGCGTCGCTGCAGTCGCTGACCGAGCCGCGGGCGAGGCGCCGGGCCACGGCCGAGAAGACACCCGGCGAGCGCAGCTCCTCCGCCCCGGGCGAGAGCACGTCCGACGGCGTGGAGGGCGGGAAGCGGAAGTGGGAGCCGCCCGAGGGCACCGGCGGGGCGCTCTGGGGCACGGGGCCGCCTGCCACGGGAGGAGAGGGGTGAGGGGGACCCCTGCCGCCTGCCTGGCCCCCCAGCGCCAACCCACCATCCCCCCATCCCCAGCACCACAGCCTGCTGCCTGCCTGGCCCCCCAGCGCCAACCCACCATCCCGACCCCAACCCTGCCCAGCCCCCATCTCGACAGCAGCCCCGCCCCCTCACCACCTGCCCAGCCCCCATGCCAGCCCCCATCCCACCCACAGTCCAGCCCTGTCCCTTCCCACCTCCATAGTCCCCCCCAAATTCAACCAATCCTCTCCCATTCCCCACACCCACCCTTTGCCCCTCCTCCCCGGAACTGCCTCCAACCCCCTCATCCATCCTCACAGCACCCCCCACCGTGCCCCCATCTGGCCTAACCTCCCCCACTGCCCCCCCTATTTTCCACCAAGTCCCCAGGCCCTGAGCGGTGCCCTCCCCAGAAGGGCCCCCCCTCCCCGCCGCGGCCCCTCACCTGCCATGCCCATGTCGATGAAGGGGTAGTTCACCAGCACCAGCTTGTTGAAGTTGAACTTGTAGGTGAATCGTTTCCCTTTGGTTTTGTGCAGGATCCGCTTGTTGTAGTAGTACCTGGGGTGGGGGGGGGGGGGGGGGGGGGGCGACAGAGCCGGGACCATCAGGACCCCAATGAACCCCCCAGCCATAGCTCCCATTCCAGGTTAGAGCTGGGGGGAGGGCCTGGGAGCCAGGACTCCTGGGTTCTCTCCCCAGATCTGACACCGACGAATGGTGTTCTCATTCCCTGCCTCAGTTTCCCCGCCGCCGCCATGGTGTCCCCGCTCACCTCAGGGCCCGGCTCAGCTTGTCATAGTTCATCTGGGGCTTGCACTTGCGGACACCCCACAGCCGCGCCACCTCGTCGGGGTCCTTGATCACGAACTCGCCGTAGTCGCCCTGCCAGGCAATCACGTCGTGGTATTCCTCCTTGCGCAGCAGCTCCAGGATGAAGTGCCACAGCTGGATCTGCCGCGAGCCGGGGCTTGACTCGGGCTTGTAGGCCCAGTCGGGGAAGGCGAACCCTGTGGGGGAAGGGGCAGGTTGTTAGTCAGCACGGGGTGGGGCACCGTCCCTTTAAGGTCTGGTTCACATGGGGGTCCAGAGATGCCCAAACTGGCTCCCCTCAAAACAAGATGACAGGAGCCAGGACTCCTGGGTTCTCTCCTGGCTCTGGGAGGGGAGTGGGGGCTGGTGGTTAGAGCAGGGGGGCTGGGAGCCAGGACTCCTGGGTTCTCTCCCTGGCTCTGGGAGGGGAGTGGGGGCTGGTGGTTAGAGCAGGGGGGGCTGGGAGCCAGGACTCCTGGGTTCTCTCCTGGCTCTGGGAGGGGAGTGGGGTCTGGTGGTTAGAGCAGGGGGTTCTGGCAGCCAGGACTCCTGGGTTCTCTCCCCAGCTCAGAGATGGGAGCGGGGTCCGGTGGGTTAGAGCGGAAGGGGGGAGGGGGTTGGGAGCCAGGACTCCTGGGTTCTCTCCTGGCTCTGGGAGGGGAGCAGGGTGTAAGGGGTTAATGCCCCCATGCCAAGAGCCGGGGCGGGCACAAGGTGGGCGCGTCTCCGGGAGGTAACAGGAAACGGAGACCCACCAAGCTGCTTACAGGCTGGGTCCACGGGCATTTCAGGACTCATGAGAGGTCCCTGCACCCCCCGGGCTTGCCCCACACTCAGTTGTGGCTGCCTCACGCATGGGGCAGAATCCAACCCCCCCAGCACTGTGAAGGGGTCGGGGGTGTCTGCGCTGCAGGCAAGCGGCTGAGGTCAGCACCTCCCAGACGAGCTGCCCCTGTCCAGCCCCCTCCTTCCACAGCCTGCCATCCTCTCCCCCTGATCCCCCCAACCTACACCACCAGAGCCTCGCCAACCCCACGGCCTCCCTCCCCCCACACCCTGGCAGGAGGCAGCACCTGCAGGATCACGGTTTAGCATAAGGCTCAGCCCCCACCCGGGGGTCTGGTCTCTGCACCTCGACCCGCCCCCCGCCACAACAGGTAACAGGGAGCACAGACAACAGGCCATTTCCCAGCATGCCGTGGGCCACCCCCGCCATACCCTGCCAGTCTCGCCAGCCCCTGATTGGCTGAGCCAGCAGCATCTCCCGCAAACCACTGGCCCCCCAAAAACATCAGGGGGAGCCCCAGCCCCTCAGCCTGCCCAGCTCCCCCAGTACACGGGGGCAGTGCTGGGCAGCACCCCCCACCCCGTTAACCCTGTCAGGGCCAGGCCCCCCCACGCAGCCCAGCTGGGGGGCAGGAAGCTGACCCCCCCAGTGGCGGGAGGGTGTCCTTGTAAAGGGGCCCAGCCCAGCATCCCAGCCCTGGCTGCCCCCCCACCCCGAGCCAGGGGGGGCGGTTTCCCCATTTCCCAAACCCCAGGCGCTCACAGCCCATCAATAATTCAGAGCCTCTGTAATGGAGGCCGGGCGCCGAGGGGGGGCGAGGGCAGAGCCGCAGACGGAGCCATTAGGGCGATGATCTCACCCCCACTCCAGCCCAGCCCTCCCCTCCCCCCGGCAGGGGTGGAGCAGAGAAGACCCCCCCCCCCCATACACACAGCTCAGAGACGGAGGCAGCTCCCACCCTTGGGGGCCAGGGCACCCCAATCCAAACCGGGGGGAAGGCGCCAGGAATGGGAGGAATGTGGGGTAACACCCAGCCCTGCACCCCAAAGCACTGAGGGGGTCCCCCCAGTCTCCTGCCCCCCCAAACACACACTGGGTGCAGAGGGGCCTCAGCAAACACGTCCAGCCCACCCCCTCCAGCTTCCAGTCTCCAAGCAACAGGCAACAGAGCGCGCCAAGGAGCCAAGCACTAAAAATAACCTGCCGGGAGGCCGAGGGAAGGAGCAGGCTGGGGAGGGCCCCTGGCACCCACAGTCCCTCCCCCCCCCCCCCCCACGTGCCAGGAACCCAGGTGATCAGGACACCTCCCCTCCCCCACCTCCCTGGAGTCCCACCTGGGATGCAGCCATACAATTGCCTTTTACTTCCCAGCACAGCACGAGGGGTCCTTGTATAACCAGCCCCCTGCGCCCTACCCCAGAGGTGGCTGCATCCCAGTGCCAGGCGAGGGGGCCTGTATAACCAGCCCCCTGCGCCCTACCCCAGAGGTGGCTGCATCCCAGTGCCAGGCGGGGGTCCCTGTATAACCAGCCCCCTGCGCCCTACCCCAGAGGTGGCTGCATCCCAGTGCCAGGCGAGGGGTCCCTGTATAACCAGCCTCTGCACCTCACCCCAGAGGGGCCGTGTCTTAGTGCCAGTAATGTCTTCAGACCTGGGGCAAGGAGCAGCTGGAAGGAGACATCCCTCCCTCCCCCCAAAAGACCTTCTCTCCAGAAAGATCAAGTGGGGTCACTGGTCCGGAGGATCAAGTGGGCAAAGGGGGCAGGAAGAAGGAGGGACCATGGGGTATGAAACCCCCCATCCCCAAATCCCCACTGGCCCTAGCCAGATAGCTGGAAGCTCCCCTCCCCGCCACGGCCCCTCCCCCCCAGCCTCTGACTCAGCCCCACTTACACACAGGGGCCTGTTCTTGCTAATTAGCCCAGGGAAGGGGGGGGCTCTGACATCAGCCGCCCGCAGAGATCCCGTGAATGGGGTCACTGTTCCCCGGCTGGTGCTGCCAGACACGCGGGGTGACCCCCCCCCTCTGCAGCCCCCCCAACAAAGCCCTCCCCAGGTGCAAGAGCTGGGGGGGCCCAACACAGGGATACGTGAGTGGGGCACTGGGTGGGACACCCCCACACCCCAGGCTTCCCCCACCCTACACCCACTGGGACTTTAGGGGGTAGAAACCACAGCCCCATATTTATGGGGGTGAATAACCCCCCTTTATTGCTGTAGGGGAGGTGACTGAAGCATGCTCCCCCCTCCCCAGATGGTGGCACCCCCACTCCAATAGCTGCTGGTGTGGGGGAGGTGATTCCTAGATCCAGGCCTGGGGGTGGCCCCCCAGGCCAGCCCCACCTCTGTAAGAAAGAGGTGAGGCAGCAGACCCCCAGCCAGGAACTGGAACATTCCCCCCCCCTCAGCCACCCAGGACACTCAGGGAACCCCCAGCCTGTCCCCCAAACCCAGCAAAGCCCCCCCACATCACTGCCCCCCCAAACAGTTTTTGAGGGGTTCCCTGCTCAGTGCCTCCAGGGGTGTCAGGTCTATGCCACCCCACAAAGGCAGAGCAGCCAGTGACTAAGCGGTGCCCACCTCCCGCCCGCCAATGTCCCCATCCCCCGCCAGCTCTCCACCAGGGAGAAGGGGGTGGGGGGGGGGCACAAAACCACCGTCTGCTGGCAGGCGCAGCCCCCGGGTCTGGCACGAGCCGCCGGCAGCCTGGTGCCAATGGGTGGGAAGGCCAGACGCCGGGAAGGGGGGAAGCTGCCACCCGCCCCCCAGGCCTTGCCAGCTGCAAACTCCTGGAAACAGGGTCCCCCCCCCCGTTATGTAACCCAGCTGCCCCATAACATCCGCTCAGCTAAGCTGGGGGGGGAGGGGGGAGATGTTGGATCTGGGGCAATTCCAGAGAGTTGGGGGGCTGGAATTTGCCGGGGTTCAGCCCAGAAGCAGCCTAGGCCACTTCCCCCCGCCTGGGCCGGCCCCTGCCCACACACAATGCACAGACTGTTCCCTGCCCGTCCTCCAAGTCTCAGCTCCCAGCCAAGCCCCCCCCCCACATTTTCCACTGCTCCCTAAGTGCGGGCACGTCTGGGGCACAGCCCGGCTCGGGGAGGGGGCGGGGGAGAGACACCATTCGCTTCTTTCCCCACCTCAGGGTGTGCGGGGGGGGGGGGCAGGACCCCCACGCCCAGCCCCACGCCCCCCCCTCCCGGACCTGGGGGAGCACCACTGAGGTTTTGGCTAGCTGGAGTGGGTAGGATCTGGAGTTGGGGGCCCCAACTGTGTGTGTGTGTGGGGGGGGGGGGAGATGGCGTCACTGTCTCTTTAAGCGCCCCCCCCCCCAAACCGCACCACCTCTGTGACTAATCCCTGGAGCCAGCAGCTACCAGAGCCGGGATCGAATTCCAGCCCCCCCCCCCCCCGAATATTACATCACTCCCATTCCAGCAGCCTCAAGCCGCAGCCTCCGGCTGGGGGGGTGCGGGGGGGACCACATCACAGGAGGGTGTCTGCGCGCTGAGCGCCCCCCCTCAGAGAGCCTTCAAAACTGGGGGGCTCGAATTGGAGGGTCAGTACAAAATGGGGGGGGGGATCGGTCAGCAGAGACCGGGGTAGTGTGTGTGTGTGTGGGGGGGGTAAATCCGAGGGCTCTGATTTTTTTGGGGGGGGGCGCCTCGGTCGGTCTGTCCGGAACTTTCCCAGAGTCGAAGACAGGAAAAAGTTCTGCCGCCGCCGCCACCTCACTTATGGGGCGGGGGGGGGGGGGGGGGGGGAGACAAGTTTGAACAGAAGCGAGAAGCACTTCAAAAAAACACGCAGATTCCTGGAGACAATGGGGCTGGGGTGGGTGGCGCCAGGGGGGGAGGGGGAGCCCAGCACAAAACCAGCCAGGGGGAGGGGAAAGGGGGGGGGCCAGGTCTTTGCAGAGGGAGTTCCCCCCCACCCCGCACAGCCAAGGGGACGGGGCATTTTCAAGCCATGGAGCCGCTCAATCCTCCCCCCCCCCCCCCCCCGGCCAAAGTCCAGCCGCAGAGTGGACAGTGAACCCCCCCGCCCCACAGAAAGCGGGTTGTAAAGTGGCTTCACCCCCCCCCGCCACAAATCCAGCTCAGCCATAGCACAATCGAGCCCCCCCCCCCCAGAGTAAAGTCCGGAGTTAAAGGCTACACCCCCCCCCCGCTGGATTTAAGGTGGTATAAGCCTGTTTGTAGTTGGGGAGGGGATCTAGGTCAGCGATAGCTGCGACCCCCCCCTTTTTTCGGTGTGCTGGGGGGGTAAGCCTGCCGATTAACACCCCCCCCCCAAGAAGACAAGATTGGCGCTGGGTTTAAGGTGGTATCGTCCTCTTAAAGGTTAAAAAATGTGGGGTGGGGGGAAGGAGAAAGAATTCCAACCGGCTCGGTCTTCCTGGATGGAACACACACCCCGCCGCCCCCCCCCCACACAAACATTAAAGGTTGGGGGGGCAGAGATTCCCCCCCTCCCGCCCGGCGCCACCTTAACGCCGCGTTGTTTGTCGGAAACAAAAAGTTCCTTTTCGAACGTTGAGTTTCCAGTTCGGAACTTTGCAACTTTTCTTTGCCCGGGACCCCGGGGGCAGGGGCAGAGACCCCCCCCCCATGGACCGACAGCGGGGGGATGGGGTGTTGCTAGCCCGGGGGGTATCCGGGGGTGCAGCCCCCCGGCAAAATAACGCGCCCCCTCCCCCACACGCCCCCCCAATCCACCCTCCCCCACAAGCCGAGAGGCGGAGTCACCCCGGAGCCCCCCAAGCTCCCCTCCTCCCACGCGCGGGGCCCCCCACGCCGCGGCCCCGGCAGCAGCTGGGGCCGGGAAATGCAACAGGTCCCGCTGCGCCAAACTCCGCCGCCGCCTGCCCCGGGGGAGGGGGAGGAGCCCCCCAGCCCCCCCAGGGCAGGACCCCCGAACTTTCCAACCCCCCCCGCTCCAGCCGCATCCATCACAAGCGCCAAGAGCGAGTCCTGCTAGCCCCCCCGCCCTCACCCCCCCAGCTCCCCGCCCCCCACCGCCGCCGCTTGTGTCCCCCTCCTCGGTACTTCTGCCTCCCCCGCCCCCATCTTCCTCCCCCACTGCTCCCAGCCCCCCACTTCCTCCTCTCCCTGCCTCCCAGGCGCCCCCACACCACGCGCCCAGGGTGCCCCCTCCAAGCCCTGCTCCTAGACCCCCGAAATCTTGAGAGGGACACGCCACCTCCAAATTCCTCCAGCCCCCCCCCGCGGGAACCCCAGCCCCCCAAAACCCCGGGGGACCCCAAACCCTGGGGCGCCCCCCAACTTCCCATGCCCCACGTGGTCCCGGCCCCCCCGCAGTCCCCACCTGCGTCCGCAGGGGTCTTCATGGCTCCTGCGCTGCAGCCGCCGCCGGGTCGGTCTCGGTCGCTCCCCCCCCCCAGCTTCCCCCCTCCGCCCCTTCCCGGCCTCATATGGAGCCGGGACGCCCACGCCCCCTGCAAGCACGTCACCGCCGCGTCGCCATGGACACTGAGCCCGCCCCCTCGGCCGGCTCCGCCCACAGACGCCGGAGGGGAGGGGCGGCTTAAAAGGGCCGCGGAGGGAGTGGGGCAGGAATGGGGGCCGATGGGGGTATCAAGGTAAATGGGGAGGGGGTATCTGGGTGTTAGATGGAGATATGGGAAGGGCGCATATGAGGGTATTGGGGGTAGATGGGGAGGGTAGATGGGGTAGATGGGGAGGGGTATTTGGGTAGATGGGGAGGGGTGGCGGGGGTAGATGGGGACGGGGTATTTTGGGTAGATTGGGAACCGTGGATATTTGGGTTACATGAGGATATTGGGGGTAGCTGGGGAGGGGGTATTGAGGGTAGATGGGGAAGTGGGGGTATTTTGGGTAGATGGGGAGGGGTAGCGGGGCTAGATGGGGAGGGTATGTGGGGGTAGATGGGGAAGTGGGGATATTTGGGGTACATGGGGATATTGGGGGTAGATGGGGAGGGGGTATTGAGGGTAGATGGGGAAGTGGGGGTATTTTGGGTAGATGGGGAGGGTATTTGGGGCAGATGGGGTAGCGGGGGTAGATGGGGAGGGGGTATCTGAGGGGAATCAGTGGGGGTATCTGGGGGCAGGGCAGATGGGAAAGGAGTATGGGGGGCAGGACTGAGGTGGGGAGGGGCAAGTGACTGGGCACTGGGGTGGGGCTGGGGAAGAGGAGGGAGAGTATCTGAAGGATCAGGAGGGGAGCTAGGGGTGGAACGGGGGACTCAGGCCGGGGGATGTGGGAGAAAGGGGGTGTCTAGGACGGGGGAACTTGGGGGGATCGGGACTGTGGGGGCAGGGCGGGGATTCTGGAGTGCAGAGCAAGAGGGGGGGAGCTGGGTTGGAGGGAAGGGGAGGCGAGGAGTTACCTGGGACGGGGGACACCTGGGCCAGTGGGACCCAGCTAGGACATATCGACAGAGCTGGGGGGGAGGGGGAGCCCAGGGCTGGGCTAGCATGTGCTGCGGGTCGGGAGTGAGGGGCACTGGCAGAGCTGGGAGGGGGGCAGGGCTGAGCTAGCAGGGGCTGCGGGTCGGGAGTGAGGGGCACTGGCAGAGCTGGGAGGGGGGCAGGGCTGAGCTAGCAGGGGCTGCGGGTTGGGCGTGAGGGGCACCAGCAGAGTTCGGGGTGTGGGGAGCCAGAGGAACGTGGGTCAGGGGTTTGCTGTCTCTGTGTCTGGACATGCGGGGGATTCCCAGACAGACGGCATACTTGGGTCGATCTATTGCTGGGGGGCAGGGGGATCTGGTCATCCTCTGAGCCAGGACAGGGAGACTTGCCATGAGGCCCCCCAAGCTTGGGGCAAGGGTGGGCTTTGCAAAGGGGCCAGTGCGTGTGCCCTGCTGGGAACAGGGCTGAGACCTGGCAAACTCAATGAGGCGGGAGCTGGGCTGCCTGTGGGGGAGGAGGCAGGTGCAAGTTGTGGGTCTGGTGTGCACAGTGCGGGCTGTGTGCGTGTGAAGGCTTCGCCTGCCTGCAGGTGTCTGGGAGCGTGTGTGCAAAGTGGGGGTAGGGTGCGTAGAGGTAGGGGGGTGTGCAGTGCCAGGTGTGTGGGGCGTGCAAGGTGCATTTGGGGGTGCGGGGCGTGCAAGGTGTGTTTGAGGGTGCAGGGTGTGCAAGGTGCATTTGGGGGTGCAGGGCGTGCAAGGTGTGTTTGAGGGTGCAGGGCGTGCAAGGTGCATTTGGGGGTGCGGGGCGTGCAAGGTGTGTTTGAGGGTGTGGGGCGTGTGCAGAGGGTGTGGAGCGTATGTGGCTGCAGGTAAAGGGCGTGAGTGTGCAGAGTGGGGAGGGGGTGTGCGAGCCTGGGGCATCTCTGCGACGTGACCCAGCCCTTGCTGAGGGGCAGAGGGGGTTCGGTGCCTGGTGGTGGGGCTGGGCGTGGGGGGTACGAGCGAGCGCGTGTCGCTGTTGTGGGAGCCCCTCCCTGGCTGTGTGGGAACATTTGTGTGTCTGCCTCTGGCTGCGTGTGGGTGTGTCCTTGTGTTGTGTGTCCATGTTCATGTGTGTGCGTGTCCGTGTGTCACACATGGAAAAGTCAGGCTGGAAGCGACCTCAAGAAGTCAGCAAGTGCAGCGCCTGTGCCAAGCCAGGACCCAGAACCTTCGACCTGTCCATCCGTGTGTTCCCGTGTCCGTCCGTGTCATGTGTCCATGTGTGTGTCCCTGTGTCTGTCCGTGTGTGTCAATGTGTCCATGTCCATGTGTGTATTGTGTGTCCATGTGTCCGTCCGTGTCTGTCATGTGTCCATGTGTGCATCCCTGTGTCCATCCACGTGTGTGTTTGTGACGTTCGTCCATCCATGTGTCCATCCGTGTGTATGTGTCACATGTCCATGTGTCTGTCCTTGTGTGTGTTTGTGTCTGTGTCGTGTTTCCCTGTGTCCGTCCGTGTGTGTGGCGTGTGTCCGTGTGTGTCTGTGTTGTGTGTCCGTGTGCGCGTGTGGGTCTCTCCAGGCCCCTCCCCTGGCTCTGGCACACGTGGGACCCGGGGGGGTAATTATAAAGGTGTTTGTTTTCGATTGCCTCATTTAGACACAAGTGGCTTTTGTTTGGTGTGTGCACGTGTGTGTGTCTGATGCAACCACGCGCCGCTCAGAGAGCAGGAAACCTTCCCCCCTCGCATGGGGGGGGCGACCCCACAGCCGGGGGTCAGAGGCCAGGGGATCTCACCCCCCCACCCCGAGTACGGCCCAAATTACTCGGGGAGAGATTCTGGTTCCTAAATCAGGTGCTCAGTTGGGGGGGATTGGGGAGGACACCTGCTCTGAAACAGCGACACGATCACTATTAATTGGGTTGTTACAAAGGCCTGAGGCAGCTGCCGTGGGGAATTTCTACACGCGTGTGTGAGCTAGAGAGTAGCGTGCGAGGGGGTGTGAGCAGGTGTGTGAGAGAAGGGGGGTCTGTGTGAGTGAGTGTGCAAGGGAGTGAGTATGTATCCAAAGGGGATTCATGTGTGTGCAAAGGGAAGGCGCGAGCGTGCAAGGGGGCGTGTGAGTGGCTGTGCAGAGGGGATGAGTGTGCACCTAAGGGGGAATCCATGGGCGTGCAAAGGGGGCAAGTGTGCGTGCAAAGGGGATGAGTGTGTATGCAAGAGGCCGTGTGAGTGGGCGTGCAAAGGATGAGTGTGCATGAGAGAGGAGGAGGAGGGGTGAGTGGGTGTGCAAAGGGAGAGAGGGTGTGGGGCCTGCCATGGAATCTGTGTGTGCAATGGGGCATGATGGCCTGGGTGTGCCCCCTCCTTTGCACGCTTGGGTGTACCCCAACCCCCCCCTTACCTTGGCCTCTCCAGGTGGGTCCATCCCGTCTGCGCTCCAGGGAGGGGCACCGGCAGTACATGCCGCAGGTTGGGGGGGCACTGGGGGACAGAAGTGGGGGGTGGGTTACAATGCACCGGAGACCCAGGGCAACCTGCCTGGAAGACCCCTCCTCCGGCGCCCAACCCCCTCCCTGAGCCACCCAGACCCATAGAGCCAGGGCTCCTGCCCCGTCCCCCCCACAGCGCCCCCTTCCGGGGGAGACCGGGGCTGGAGTAGCCGGGAGCCCCCTGGGGTCCCCCTGTGTTGCCCTATGTCCCCCGGCCGTGGGGGAAGCGCCCTCTACTGGGGGGACCCCTCCGTCCGGAGCTGCCCGTGTGCCTAGGGGGAGAGGGGCGCGGAGCAGCGGGCCGGGGCTGGTGCCGCCGGTTCTGGACCCCGGGTATAAATAGCTCCCTTATAAATAATGCAGCGTTATTCTCGCTATAATTATCGGCTGGGAAGCCTGTGGCCGGGCGGATGCATTAGGATGCATCCCCTGCCCCTCCCCCTGTGCCCCGAACCCCCCCCAGCCACCCTCCACCTGCTTGGGGAGCAAA
Source organism: Actinemys pallida (assembly GCA_023634205.1). NCBI lineage: Eukaryota > Metazoa > Chordata > Testudines > Emydidae > Actinemys > Actinemys pallida. The sequence continues at coordinate 309,703 of JALMGD010000039.1, read as the reverse complement.
TTGGCAAACCAGAGCCCAGGAACCTAGCAAACACAGCCCCCCCCCCCAACTGCACTGGAAGGAATGCAGCTTGTCAGGGCACTGCTGAGGGGAAGCTCACGGCGCCGGGCCCCCGACTGGGCACTGCCCCAGGGAAGCTCACGGCGCTGGGTCCCCGGCTGGGCGCTACTAGGCGGAAACTCACGGTGCCAGGTCCCCAGCTGGGCACTGCCCCAGGGAAGCTCACAGCACCGGGTCCCCGACTGGGCACTGCCCCAGGGAAGCTCACGGCGCTGGGTCCCCGGCTGGGCACTGCTGAGGGGAAGCTCACGGCGCTGGGTCCCCGGCTGGGCACTGCCCCAGGGAAGCTCGCAGCGCTGGGTCCCCGGCTGGGCACTGCCCCAGAGAAGCTCGCAGCGCTGGGTCCCCGGCTGGGCACTGCCCCAGGGAAGCTCACGGCGCTGGGTCCCCGGCTGGGCACTGCTGAGGGGAAGTTCGCAGCGCTGGTCCCCGGCTGGGCACTGCCCCAGGGAAGCTCGTGGCGCTGGGTCCCCGGCTGGGCACTGCCCCAAGGAAGCTCACGGCGCTGGGTCCCCGGCTGGGCACTGCTGAGGGGAAGCTCACAGTGCCGGGTCCCCGGCTGGGCACTGCCCCAGGGAAGCTCGCAGCGCTGGGTCCCTTTTTCATTCTAAGATTAGACGACATGTGATTTAATAAGAATCATCATTGTTAATTATTGCTGCCCCTCCCACTCCGGCGGCCTGGGGCATTTCACAGCCCAAGGAAAGTCAGTGTCTGGTCCCTGTTTTCTAGGTGGGGAACCGAGATATGGGAGGGCAAAAGGACTTGCCGTATCTCAGGCCCTGAGTTAGTATCAAAGAACCCAGGAGTCCTGGCTCCCAGCCCCCCTCCCCCACAGCCCCCAGCCCTCACTCCCTCCCCAGAGCCGGGGAGAGAACCCAGGAGTCCTGGCTCCCAGCCCCCGTCCCCCACAGCCCCCAGTCCCCACTCCCTCCCCAGAGCCGGGGAGAGAACCCAGGAGTCCTGGCTCCCAGACCCCGTCCCCCACAGCCCCCAGCCCCCACTCCCTCCCCAGAGCCGGGGAGAGAACCCAGGACTCCTGGCTCCCAGACCCCGTCCCCCACAGCCCCCAGCCCCCACTCCCTCCCCAGAGCCTGGGAGAGAACCCAGGAGTCCTGGCTCCCAGACCCCGTCCCCCACAGCCCCCAGCCCCCACTCCCTCCCCAGAGCCAGGGAGAGAACCCAGGAGTCCTGGCTCTCAATGCCCCCAAATACCCAATAGTAGGAAAAGCTCCAGGTCACTTACAGAGCAAGCGAGCGAGGAAGAGGATGGATGTGGCAGGCGTGAGAAGGCGGTGGGGGGCGGGGGGGGTGTTATTGTTTTCCGATGCCCCCCACCCCCCGGGGAGGACCAGCGCCTGGGTGAGTGCAGTGTGTGGGTGGGTATTTAGCTCCGGGGTGGGGGTTCCTAGGTAGGAGGGAAGGACAGCATGGGAAGGGGGAGGGCGAGTGCAGTGTGTGGGGGGTATTTAGCTCCGGGGTGGGGGTTCCTAGGAAGGAGGGAAGGACAGCGTGGGAAGGGGCAGGGTGGGGGGCACAGGCAGTGGGGAGGATGCGTCTGGTGCTGCAGGGTGGGCGCCGGCAGCAGAAATAGCACGGGAGGCCAAAGGAAAAGTTTGTTCCTGCCGCTGAATTAGCAGGGGCTAAAAACAGCTGCTGCGAAATCTGGGCCCGTCCCCAGCCCTGGACGGCAGCCAGCTGGCAGAGCCCCGGCCCAGCCCTGCCCTGCCCTGCCCTGGCTGCCAGGCTGTGGGCAAGGCAGAGTGCTCGCACGGGCTCGCACCAGCCTTCTCACGCACAGGGGAGAGGCACATGCCTGCAGGGGCTCGCATGGGCACAAGGCTTGCCTGGCACCTGGATGTGCACCAGCGTGCTCTCGCACACGCATGCACCGGTGCCCTCTTGCACCAGCAGGGGCATGCACCAGTGTCCTCTTGCACACTTGCTCACAGAAGCAGGTGCCACGTGGTCATGTTGCACACTCACTGACACAATCAGGCACAGTCATTCTTTCACACACTCATTTGAACAAGCAGGCATGAACACAGGCATTCTCTTGTACATTTGCACATACACACTCATACACTTACAGCCAAGCTCACATAAGCAGAAACTTGGTCACTAGCTGGGGCACTGTTGGGGGGAAGCTCGCAGCATTGGGGTCCCCAGCTGGGGCACTGGTGCAGGGAAGTTCATAGTGCCGGGGTCCATGGCTGGGGGCACTGCTGTGGGGAAGCTCGCAGCACTGAGTCTCCTTCTTGGTCTGCAGAGAAAGGAGAGGTCTGGGGAAGTGATGGAAGGGTGGCTGGGGGGGCTGGAGGAAGTGGAGGGGCAGGAGAGGGGAGGCGGGAGCAGGGATACAGTTGAGAAGGGAGAAGGGAACCCAGAGAGGTTGGGGTTAGGGTTCCCAGGTGCCTGGTCGAAAAGGGACAGTGGTAGCTCCCGGAAGTGACCGGCATGTCATGGCACAGGGGTGGTCAGGGGAGCCCTGTGTGCTGCCTCCGACCCCAGCGCCAGCTCTGCAATCCCATTGGCCGGGAACCGCTGCCAATGGGAGCTGTGGGGGCGGCGCCTGCGGGCATGGGCAGCACACACCACGCAGAGCCGCCTGGCCGCCCCTGCGCCTAGGAGCCGGACATGGCGGCCGCTTCTGGGAGCAGTGCGGAGCCAGGGCAGGCAGGGAGCCTGGCTTAGCCCGGCTGCGCTGCCGACCAGGAACTGCCTGAGGTAAGTGCCGCCCGGCTGGAGCCCGCACCCTAACTCCCAGAGCCTGCACCCCCACTTGCACCCCGAATTCCCTGCCCCAGGTCGGAACCCCCTCCCGCACACTAACTCCCTCCCAGAGACCGCACCCCTCACCCCTTCCCACACCCCATCCTCCTGCCCAAGCCCTGAGTCCCCCTTGCCCACCCTCCAGTCTGGAGCCTCCTCCTGCACCCTGAACCCCTCCTTTCTGGCCCCACCTCAGAGCCTGCACCCCCAGCTGGAGCCCTCACCCCCTCCCGCACCCCAACCCCTGCCCCAGCCCAGTGAAAGTGAGTGAGGGTGGGGGAGAGCAAGCGATGAAGGGAGGGGGGGCTGGAGCGAGTGGGGGCGGGGCCTCAGAGAAGGGGCGGGGTAGTGGTGGGGCCTCAAAGAAGGGGCGGGGCATGGGTGGAGCAAGGGTGTTTGGTTTTGTGGAATTAGAAAGTTGGCAACCCTACTTGGGGTGGGGCATGGGACCCCTCCCCTTGGAATGCACTAGCCCCAATGACAACTCCCCCTCCCCCACCTGGGCTGATAAGAGAGAAGATGGGACAGGTTCTTAAAGGGCCAGCACAAACCCCTATGGTAGCCACCCCAGGGGGCAGAATGTGCATTGCATGGCTTCCACTAACGGGGGCATGGGCGTGTGTGTGGAGGCAGGGTGTGAGGGGAGTAAGCTGCATTGCGCACATGCGGAAGTGAGTTGCCGTGCAACCAGCCATGCCCCGTGGCTGTGGAATTGCCTTCACTCTGGGGTGGAGAGTGGCCTCACGTTCCTTGGTATCTGTATGTGTGTATGGGGTGGTGGTGGGCAACCTGCCGTCAACGCCAGCAAAATGCCTCACGGCCCGCAATCAGATTACCCGCAGGCTGCCCACCACTGGTATGGAGCATCGCCTTGCATGCACTGTGGGTGGATTCCATTTCCTGCACTGTGTGGGGTTGCACTGCATGCACCAGTGTCTCTGTGAGGGGGCGGCTTTGCATGCACTGCTGGGGTTTGCATTGCATTCAGTGTTGCATGTATATACACTGGTGGGGGCAGTTGCATTCCAAGCACCAGGCCCGGGCAGGGGATATGTTGCAGGTATCTGTATCTGTGTAGGGGGTTGCATTCCATGCCTCAGTGTTTCTGTATAGAGGGGGTTGCAGTGTATGAACAAGCAGATGGACATGGTGCTGCATACACTGCCACTTCTACCTGTGCATGCAGGTTACATGCCATGGACTGATGAATGGAGTTGTAGTCCATGAACCATTTCTGTGGCGGGGGGGAGGGTGGAGCAGCACTGCATGTGCGGATGTCTGTCCGTGGTGATAGGGGAATTGCATTGCATGCGCCCGTCTGTGTGGGTGTTTCTCTGCAGTCCATGCACTGGTGTCTGTGCAGGGGGAGGGGAGGGGGATTGCATTGCCTGCACCAGTGTCTGTGCACAGGAAGCTGAATTACATGCACCTATGTCTGTGAGGGGGTGGGTTGTATTGCATCCCCAGGTGTCTGTGTGAGGAAGGGGTTGCATTGCATGCAACTGTGTCTGTACAGGGCGATGGTGTTGCATTCCATGCAACTGTGTGTACAGGGTTGCATTGTGTGCACCCATGCATGTGCGGGAGCAGGGTATTGCATAGCATTCAGCAGTCCCTGTGTGGGAGAGTTTGCATTGCATGCAGCAAATGTGTGCAGGGGTTGTATTAAAATGCAACCCCCATACACAGCATTGTATGCAACACACGGACCAGTGGGTGGGTTGCATAGCATGCACGGGTGCATGTGCAGGGTTGCATTAAAAAGCACCTCTGCACACAACGGTGCATGTCATGCAACCCCTTGCAGGCATGTCAGAGCATGCAATGCAAGGACCGGTGTGTGTGTTGGGGGGGGTTGCAGTGTATGCATTGCTGCGTGCAGGGCGGTTGTACTGCATAGGAAGGCGTGTGTGAAAGGAGCTGCATCGCATGCACTGGTGTGTGGGTGGGCTGCGTTGCATGCATCGGTGCGCGCGGGGTTTGTATGTTGCATTACATGCACGGCGGGCGGGCGGGCGCGCGCCGGGGCGATACCAGCGGCCGTGACTCCCAGGCTCCAGCGTGTCACACACCCTCCGCCCCGCCTTCTTCCCTGGCCTGCCGGAGGCGGCTCCTGATTGGACGAGGGCTCTGCCGCTCCTAGCCAATGGGGGCACAGTGCGATGACTTCATCCCTCGGTCGCCCCGGGCGCGGATTGGCTGTGGCCAGCCCCGCCTCCGGCCCCCACGTGGGGTGTATGTGTGTGTGCTGGGGGCGGGGGGGTTCCCGGTCCGGGCGCTGATTGGCCGCGGTGCGGGCCGCGGCGGCTCCGCTGTTGCTGAGAGGAAGCGCGAGGAGCCTGGACGAGGCGCGACGGGACCGGGCCGGGAGAGACCGCCGGGTGAGCGCATGATTATGTTAATGAGATGCAAATGACATGCAAATAACCCTTCCCCAGGAGGGCGTCCGGAGGGGACTCCTGCCCTCTCCCCTTGGAGTTTCGCTCCCAGGCCCTGCGGGGGGGAGGTGGCGGAGCCGCCGCGGGGGGTGATGGGAGTTGTAGTCTTTCCGCGGGGGGGCGCCCAGGTGCCTCCATGGGGCGGGCCACGGCGGGGACTACATCTCCCAGCATGCACCGTGCGGTACTGGCCTGCCTTGGAGCAGGGTCGGTCGCGGGGGGTGCTGGGAGATGTAGTGTGGGGAGCTCGCCGGCGTGGACTACATCTCCCGGCAGGTCCCGCGCGGAGCGGGAAGCGGCCGCTCTGCATGCCGGGAGCCGTAGTGGTTCCGCGGGGAGGGGGCGCCGGGACTCGTGCCGGGATGCGGACTACAACTCCCATGACGCGCGGCGCGGCCTCGCGCTTCCTCCTCGCTCAGCGCCAGGTAAACAAGTCTGGGCCTGGCCCCGCCCCGCCCCTTCTCTGCTATTGGCTACTGTACCTCCTGCCCCGGCCTCCTTTGCCCGCTATCGGCCTCTCATTGACTACTGTAAGTGTCACTCGAAGGGAAGGGGCAGGATGAGCCTGGGATAGTACTCGCCTCTCCTCGCCTCTAAATGGCCACTGCTACTGCCACTCATAGGGGCGGGCCGTGTGCAGGTCATGCCTCGTGTCCGTTGGCCCTCGCGGCTGCCAGTCAGAGGTTTGTGAGCGCTGATTGGCCGGCGGCTCCAGCTGGTCCAGATTCATTCACCATTTTGTCTGTTGGAGTAAAAGGGGCTCGGAGGGGCCGAGAGGGGCTCGGGCTGGACCATCCCGTGGTGCGGGGGGGACCGGGCTGTACCAACCCCCTGGATAGGGGGCAGGGCTGTACTCGGCTCCCCCTCGGACGGGGGGGGGGCAAACAGGTAAGGGGGGCCCCGGGGCGATACCAACCCCCCCGTCAGAAAATGGGGGGAGCCCCCCGGGAGGTACCCCACTCTGAGAATGGGGGGAGCCCCCCCGGGCGGTACCAAATAACCCTCCCACCCGAGAATGGGGGGAGCCCCCCCGGGCGATACCAGCCCCCCTGAAAATAGGGGGGAGCCCCCCCGGGCGGTACCAACCAACCCCCCTCTGAGAATGGGGGGAGTCCCCTGTGTCAGTACCACCCCCGAGAATGGGGGGAGCCCCCCTGGGCAGTACCAACCAACCCCCCCGAGAATGGGGGGAGCCCCCTGGGCGGTACCAACCAACCCCCCCGAGAATGGGGGGAGCCCCCTGGGGTGGTACCAGCCCCCCCTGAAAATAGGGGGAGCCCCCTGGGTGGTACTGACCCCCCCCTCTGAAAATGAGGGGAGCCCCCTCCCCCGGGCAGTACCAACCTTCAGTAGTGTGGCAGGAAAGGGCTGCACCATTTTTTGCGGGGTGGGCAAGGGGGTTGTGTTGCTATTATGGGATGGGGTTTCCCGGGTGAGAGGGACCCCCTGGGATAGTATTATGGGGTGGAGAGTGGTGAACCACTCAGGAGACCCCAGCATGTGTGTCTCGGGGGAGCTGGGGGTGAAGGGGGTTCTCTGGGCCTGACGAACTAGGGGAAATGGGGTCCAGGGCAAGGGGGATGTCAGGATGTCCTAGGGGGCTGGGCTGTCAGTGTTGGGGCTGGGGGAAGGCTGGAGCTGGGGGAGATGAGGAGGCGAGGCAGAAAAGGCGGACGGGGCTGGCCTGGGGGATGTTGGGATTGGGGTTCTCTGGTATTGGGACGGTTGGTGGTTCTGGCCCCATTTCCTCCCAGAGGGGCCCTGCTAGGCCAAGTGGCCCAGGACTCCAGAGGAGCCAGGCCGGGCCCAGCTGCTGTCCCTCCGTCTAAGGGGGGGAGGGGGTGGCATTCCAGCCACTCCTGGGGCTCTGCCTGAGATTGGGGGGCAGGGATCGTCCCCGGGCATCTCTGCAGCTGGGACATCCCACCCGCATTTACACACTCGGGGGGGGGGGGGCTTTAAGATCTGCACATGGGCAGAGATTTCCCCCCCACCCCCACAACCTTGGTTAACCTCTCCCTGCCTGGGGTAGGCTGGGCCGGGCCAGGATTCAGGGCAAACAGGTATGGGGGGGGGGGAACTTAGCCCCGTGCCCTGAACAGGGTGTATAAGGGGATGTTCCTCTCCCACACAGGAGCTTACTGGCCCCCCCAGGAGCCCACTTCCCCCCCATTCCCCATGTGTGGGTGGACAGGAGGTCCCAGCACTGCCTCTGCTCCCCGGGACTATACACAAACTCCCTCCTGCCAGTCGGGATGTGGGGGGAGCCCCGGGCTGGGCTAGTAGGGCTGTGGGTCGGGGTTGAGGGGCCCCAGAAGAGCTGGGGGGGCAGGGCTGGGCTAGTAGGGCTGTGGGTCGGGGTTGAGGGGCCCCAGAAGAGCTGGGGGGGCAGGGCTGGGCTAGCAGGGGGCTGTGCGTTGGGGTTCAGGGGGCCCAGCAGAGCTGAGTTGGGTTGTCCAGACCTCACCCCTTGACCTGGTCTCCCCCTCACGTCCTCCCAGGTCCTGTGTATCCACCCGGCCTGGAGGCTGGAAGATGAAACCCGCGAGGAAGGCTGCCAGCTCCTCCTCTTCCTCCTCGTCCAGCAGCAGCAGCCGCTCTCCCCCTTCCACCCGGGCCAAGACCCAGAAGCGCAGGACGGCTGAGGGGGGGCCCAAGCCGACAGGGGAGGAGGAGGGGGGCGGGGGAGGCGGGGAGGAAAGCCCTGCCCAGCCCCCGCCCTTGCCAAACCCCCATCTCATGCCAGTGAAGATGGACCCCTACGAGCCGCCAGAGGGGGAGCCGGGGTGCGAGGACCCCCCAGGGGAGCCCCCTCTGAGCCGCAAGACGGCCACCTTCAAATCCCGAGCCCCCCGCAAGAACCCGGCGGCCGGAGAGGAGTGGAGCGGGTCCGAGGGCTCCGGGGCGCCTGGCGAGGAGGGCGCTGGGCACTGCCCCTCCTCCAGCACCGACACGGCCAGCGAGCACTCGGCCGACGAGGACGCCAAGGGAGCCGGGGGGGAGTTGTGGGGCCCGGCCCCTGGCCCCAGCGATTACGACCTGCGGCTGCTGCGCTCGCAGCGGGTCCTGGCCCGGCGCCAGGGCATCTTCCAGCCGGCCGTGGTCAAGCACGTCCGGCGTGGCCAGGACCTGGGACTTCAGTTCGCCGGCGACCGGGCCGTCACGTACTACGAGGGGGCGCTGGGCTCGGGGGCCCTGGACGTGGTCCTGGACACCACGCCCCCTGCGGGCGCTGTGGCAGTGGGGGCCCGTGTCTGCGTCAGCGTGGCCCCCGAGGAGACGGCCTACTACGAGGGCACCGTGCTGGAGGTGAGCCTGAAGCCGGCCTCCTACAAGGTGCGTCTCGCCGGCCCCAGCCCGGCCCCCCGCAAGGACACAGTGTGGGTGCCGCGCTCTGGCCTGCGGCTGCTGCGCCCACCCTGGAGCCCGGCTGTCGCCGCGCCCCCCAAGCCAGAGGAGGAGGAGCCCCCCTGCCCTGAGCCCAAGCAGCCGGAGGACGCCGAGGTCTCCAAGATCAGCGCCGGCGTGCGGGGGGCCGGGGAGGAGAAGCCCCCGGCCGCCCCCCCGCAGCTGCTGTCGCCCCCCAAGTCCCCGGCCTTTGCCCGCCTGCCGGAGCAGGCCTCCCCGCTGCTGAGCCCCGAGGCAGGCGGCAGCCGCAGCAGCAGCGTGGTGTCGGTGGAGAAGTGCAGCACTCCGGGCTCGGCGCGCTCCCGCACGCCCCTGACGGCCGCCCAGCAGAAGTACAAGAAGGGGGACGTGGTCTGCACCCCCAACGGCATCCGCAAGAAGTTCAACGGGAAGCAGTGGCGCCGGCTCTGCTCCCGCGAGGGCTGCATGAAGGAGTCGCAGCGGCGCGGCTACTGCTCCCGCCACCTCTCCATGCGCACCAAGGAGCTGGAGAGCCTGTCGGAGGGCCGGGCCAGCGGGCTGCGGGAGGGCAGCGCCGAGTTCGACTGGGATGAGACATCCCGCGACAGCGAGGCCAGCAGTGCCCGTGGCGACTCCCGCCCCCGCCTGGTGGCGCCGGCCGACCTGTCCCGCTTCGAGTTCGACGAGTGCGAGGCGGCCGTCATGCTAGTGTCGCTGGGCAGCTCGCGCTCGGGCACCCCGTCCTTCTCGCCCGTCTCCACCCAGTCGCCGTTCTCGCCCGCCCCCTCGCCGTCCCCCTCACCCCTCTTCGGCTTCCGGCCCGCCAACTTCAGCCCCATCAACGCCTCGCCCGTCATCCAGCGGGCGGCCGCCCGCAGCCGCCACGTCAGTGCCAGCACGCCCAAAGGGGCGGGGGGCGGCGTGCTGAGCCCCGAGATGCTGCACCACGCCCCGCACCGGGAGCGGCACTCCTCGGGCATCGTGCCCACCTTCCAGACCAACCTGACTTTCACCGTGCCCATGAGCCCCAGCAAGCGCAAGGCGGAGGCGCCCCACGGCGGGCCGGGTGGGGGCGCCGACTTCCAGAAGAGCGACAGCCTGGACTCGGGGGTGGAGTCGGTCTCCCACACCCCCACCCCCTCCACGCCCGCCGGCTTCCGGGCCGTCTCGCCCCCCGGCCCTGGGCCCTTCTCCTCCCGCTCCCAGCAGGCCTCGCCGCTGCTGCTGCTCTCCCCGCCAACCGGGCTGACCTCCGACCCTAGCCCCACGGTGCGCCGGGTGCCGGCTGTGCAGCGGGACTCGCCCGTCATCGTCCGCAACCCCGACGTGCCGCTGCCCTCCAAGTTCACAGAGAAGCCGCGGGACGGGCGGGCGGGCAGCCCCCGGCTGGGCAAGGTGGGCACCAAAGAACAGCTGCAGGTGCCGGTGCCCATCAATATGGGGCGGGCGCTGCCCTGCAGCCAGCCCAGCGCCGTCCCGGCCCCGGAGCAGGCGCCCCCCGTCTTCAGCGTCTCCTCGCCCTTCCAGCCGGTCGCCTTCCACCCCTCCCCGGCCGCCCTGCTGCCTGTCATTGTGCCCAACGACTACTCCGGGCCACCGGCCCCCAAGAAAGAGATCATCATGGGCCGGCCTGGCACAGGTAAGGGACCTCCGAGGGGCCCTCAGGCCTGGCCTCAGCGCGGTGCTGCAGGGAGCGGGGTGGGGGCTCAGGAGGGGGCGCTCTCCCGTCTCGTATACATTGCTCTTGAACCTGCATATCTGTGCCGGGAGAGGGGTCCCTGTATGAACAGCTCCTGCGCCCCGCCCCAGAGGTGGCTGCATCCCAGTGCTGGGTGAAAGGTCCCTGTATAACCAACCCCTGTCCCACCCCAGAGGTGGCCGCATCCCAGTGTCAGGTGAAGGGTCCCTGTATAACCAGCCCCTGGGCCCCACCCCAGAGGTGGCCGCATCCCAGTGTCGGGTGAAGGGTCCCTGTATAACCAGCCCCTGGGCCCCACCCCAGAGGTGGCCGCATCCCAGTGCCAGCTGAAGGGTCCCTGTATAACCAGCCCCTGGGCCCCACCCCAGAGGTGGCCGCATCCCAGTGTCGGGTGAAGGGTCCCTGTATAACCAGCCCCTGGGCCCCACCCCAGAGGTGGCCGCATCCCAGTGCCAGCTGAAGGGTCCCTGTATAACCAGCCCCTGGGCCCCACCCCAGAGGTGGCCGCATCCCAGTGTCGGGTGAAGGGTCCCTGTATAACCAGCCCCTGGGCCCCACCCCAGAGGTGGCCGCATCCCAGTGCCAGCTGAAGGGTCCCTGTATAACCAGCACCTGGGCCCCACCCCAGAGGTGGCTGCATCCCCGTGCCGGGTGAAGAGTCCCTGTATAACTAGCCCCTGGGGCCCACCCCAGAGGTGGCCGCATCTCAGCACTGGGCGAGGGATGCCGGGTTAGGAGTTGTGCCTTGGTTTGAATACTAGTCTGTGGGCTCAGCTCAGCTCTCAACATCGATCTCTAGCCTAGTTCAGCCTAAAAGGCAACCCCCCCCCCCACGCCCTCTGGCTGGGGACGGGGTCTGGGGTCAGCGGGTGGGACGGGAGGAACATGGCTGCATGTGATGCTGAGCGTGCACAGCCCTGGGTGTGTGTGTGAGAGAGACGCCCGTGCCCTGAAGGGGACGCTGTGTGTGTGTGTGTGTGTGTGTGTGTCTCACGCTGCCTGGCCCTGGGGGCTCAGTCTCCCTCTGGTTCCCCATGTGGCTGCCACCAAACCCTGCTGGCGCCCGCCCCCACTGTCTGGTGCTGGCCACGCTCGCTCGCCTAGGCTGGGGTGGGGCGCCTCGGCGATTCTCCATGGGGCTTTTTCTCTTGCACGCTTGTTCTTACCCAGGCCTGGATCTCTGGTGCAGGGCTTGCACGTGGGACTCGCGCGCTCAATTTTGCACAGCCTGGGGCTCTTGGGGCAGCGTTTGCACCAGGGGCTCGCACACTAGCCCTCTCATACGCTCATTCTTGCACAGGTCTGGGGTTCCCAGTGCAGGGTTCACACAGTCGCTGTCGCACTGAGCCGGGGCCCAGCTCCCTGCCCCAGGGGTGTGGGTGTGAACGGGCAGCTCACTCGCTCCCCTCCCATCACCATCCCTGCAGGAGTGGGGATGTAGTTTGCCGTCTCCTGGCAACCGGTAACCAGAGCGACCATCTCCCTGTGCTTCCAACCCTGTCTCTATTTATATTGGAGCGAGTGGGGTGGGTGTGCAAGTGGGCGTGCGATGGGGTCACACGAGTTCAGGGGACATGACAGAGCCGGCCTCTCCACCTCCCCAATCTCTCCCCAGTGCACGTGTGGCTGGCACAGATGTGCACCAAAGCAGTTGCACACATGACATACTTACATGGAGCACACTCATGAACACAAGTGTGTTACGCCCGGTTCACGTGTCATTTGCATGGACAGAATGTTTCACAGACCCCCTCACCTTAGTCACAGCCCTGTGGTGCACACGTGGCTCTGGCACACCTAACACACTGTGCTCACACCTCGCCCGCTGCTCCTGCACACTTGTGCACACCTGTCCTGGCAGCTCCAGGCGGTCAACCGTGCATAGCGTGTATACAGATGCCTCCCCATTCCCACAGACACGAGTGTGTTATCCACACAGATGCTGGGTGTGGGCACACCGCCTAGACGCTCCGACACATTATCCACACCTGGGTCTCACAGCAGTGGGGCTGGGGGTTTACCTGGGGGGAAGGGGGTCCATGGCAACGGCTGCTGCTTTCTGGGTGTGTGTGTGTGTGTCTGGGGTTGCCAGGGAGACCACATCCTTCCTGTGTGGGGCAGGGTTCCCCAGGGTGGGGGAGGGTGGACAGGCTGCCCCCTAGTTCCTTTCATGGCCTCATGGTCGCCCGCCCCCCCCCCCCCCCCCCCGTGTTCTTAGGGGGCCCCTGGCTGCGAGATGCGTCCCTGGTGGCCACTGGAACGTCCCACGGGCCATCCCCCATCGCTGCCCCCCAGAACTGCTTGGGGGGAGGGGGACCCCAAGCCTATGTGTCCCTGCCGCCCCCTGCTGGAGGGGCCAAGTCCTGCTGTGTGTGTGTTACGCTGTACATTGTGGGCGGTTCTGTGTGTGTTGTGGGCTGTCTCTTGCTAGCTGTTTGGCATGTGTGGGTTTTTTTTCTGTACAGGGTGTGCCTGTTCTTATTCTTTGGGTGTGTTGTCGCATTGGTAACTGTCTTGCTCTCGTTGTGTTTCTGCTCTACATGTCCGAGTGTGTTAAACTGCAGCTGTGCGTAGTGTGGTGTTCCAGTGCACTGGCGTGTGTGCATCCCTCTCAGTGTAGCTTGTCTCTTTTGTGGGGTGTAGGTGCGTGTGCATGTGTCGCCTACTGTACAGTCGTGTCTCTCTCTGCGTGGATGTGTCTGTGGGTGCTGGGGGGGGTGTTTGGGAGGGGTTTTGTGTGTCTCTTGCTTGCGGTGTGTGTGTGTGTGTGTGTGTTTTGGGGTGGTGGTTCTCTCTCACATGTGTGTTGTGTGTTTGCGACCCCCCCCCCCCCCCATGAGCTCTCAGCCCGGGGCTGGGTGGGGTGGGGTTGCTGGGCTCTCTCCGCCCCCTCCCCATTGACCCTGGGGGGGGGGGGGGACGACGACACTGCCTGCCCGGGGTGTGGGCAGAGGCTGTGTTGACTCTTACCAGGCCCAGCAGCCTATGTGGGGAGCGCGCACGGGCCCCGGGTTGGCAGGGCCCCAGGACGTGGGGGCCACGGCCTCCCTGGCAGGGCCGGCGCCTCCCCCCGCCCCCGGGTGTGGGGGGAGCTTATCCCAAGAATGCAGCGGGGCCCCCAGCGAGCGGTCGGCGGGCAGCCAGTGCCCCTGGGAGCGTGTGGGTGTGTGTGGTAGAGTGGGTGTGTGTCAGCATAGCCAGATGCGTCAGTGTGTGGGTGTGAGAGCGCGGGGTGCGTGTGTCTCCAAGTCTGTGTGTGAGCGTGTCAGCATGCCCAGCTGTGTGAGCGAGAGGGAATGCACGTGTGTCAGTGTCAACATGCCCACGTGTGTGTACATATGCACAGCTCTGTGTGAGAGTGAACGTGCACAGCTGTGTGTGAAAACATGGTAGTGCACACCGCTCTGTGCGTGTGTCAGTGCCTGTGTGTGCGTGTAAATGCAGGTATTCGTGTGAGCACATAGGAGCATTTCATGCCCACCAGGAGCATCAGTGGGAGGCCTGGGTGGGAGTGTGGTTGAAGCGCAGGCGAGTGTGGCTGGGGAGCAGACACTGCTGTGAGCGTGTCAGCTGAGGGAGTTTGGGGCGTGTGAATGTTAGAAGTGCACATGGAGCGTGAGCGAGCGTGTTAGACGTGCACACGAGCGTGTGTGGAGCGTGAGCGAGCGTGTTAAATGTGTACAGGAGTGTGTGTGGTGAGTGAGCGTGTTAGAAGTGCACATGAGCGGGTGTGTGGAGCGTGAGGGAGCGTGTTAGACGTGCACACGAGCGTGTGTGGAGCGTGAGCGAGCGTGTTAAATGTGTACAGGAGTGTGTGTGGTGAGTGAGCGTGTTAGAAGTGCACATGAGCGGGTGTGTGGAGCGTGAGGGAGCGTGTTAGAAGTGCACACGAGCGTGTGTGGAGCGTGAGCGAGCGTGTTAAATGTGTACAGGAGTGTGTGTGGTGAGTGAGCGTGTTAGAAGTGCACATGAGCGGGTGTGTGGAGCGTGAGGGAGCGTGTTAGAAGTGCACACGAGCGTGGGTGGAGCGTGAGCGAGCGTGTTAAATGTGTACAGGAGTGTGTGTGGTGAGTGAGCGTGTTAGAAGTGCACATGAGCGGGTGTGTGGAGCGTGAGGGAGCGTGTTAGAAGTGCACACGAGCGTGGGTGGAGCGTGAGCGAGCGTGTTAAATGTGTACAGGAGTGTGTGTGGTGAGTGAGCGTGTTAGAAGTGCACATGAGCGGGTGTGTGGAGCGTGAGGGAGCGTGTTAGAAGTGCACACGAGCGTGGGTGGAGCGTGAGCGAGCGTGTTAAATGTGTACAGGAGTGTGTGTGGTGAGGGAGCGTGTTAGAAGTGCACATGAGCGGGTGTGTGGAGCGTGAGGGAGTGTGTCCGATGTGCACACGAGTGTGTGCGGTGTGTGTGCGGGCGTGTCAGACGTGCACAGGCGCGTGCCCGGCCGGCCCACGTGACCCCGTGTCCTGCCGTGCCCTGAGGCCCGGGTGAGGGGCGCGGCGCAGCAGGACCCGGGCTGAGCGGCCCCCCCCCCCGCGGGGCTGCGGGGCGGGGGAGCAGCCAATGGCTGGCGCCGCCGCCCCCCGCCAATCGGGAGCCGAGCCGCTCATTTGCATAGCGGTGACGTCGGCGCGGCGGCCAATGGGCGGGCGGCGTGTGTGAGCGCCGCTCATTTGCATGTGAATGACCCGGGGCGGCGGCAGCCAATGGGGCGGCGGGGGGCGATGGGGCCTGCGTGACGCGGGGTGCGTGGGGGGGGCCGCCCTTGTTCCCAGGCGGGGCCGGGCCGGGACAAGCGGCGACAGGCGGCGGGTGCCCGGCAACGGCGACAGGCGGAGACCCCCCTCCGCGCGCGCGCCCCCCCCCCGCGCGGCCCCGCGCGCGCCCCCCCGGCCTCGCGCCCGTCCCCGCCCCGCGCGCCCCCCCCGCCGCGCGCTCCCGCCGGGGTGAGGCGCCCCCGGCCGGCAGGGGGCGTGGGGGGGGGCATGCTCGCCGCCGCCCCCCCGCGATGTTCTCCACGGAGCGACCCCCGGCAGCGCTGCCCCCCCCGCCGCGGCGCGGGCTCGGCATGTTCGGTCAGTGGCGCGGGGGGGGGGGCGGTGACCTTTGAACCCTGGCGCGGGGGGACCCCCAGAGCTGCCCCCGACCGAGCCCCATTGGCAGCCCCGGGCGGAGAGTCGGGGGGGGGCAGGAGTGGGGCGCGGGTCCCCTCCCCTCGGGGGGCGCCAGGTCCTGTGTGGGGGGGGGCTGGCCGGGGGGGCAGGAGTGGGGCGCGGGGCCCCTCTTCTCTGGGGGGTGCCAGGTCCTGTGTGGGGGGGGCTGGCCGGGGGGGCAGGAGTGGGGCGCGGGGCCCCTCTTCTCTGGGGGGCGCCAGGTCCTGTGTGTGGGGGGGGACTTGCCTGGTGGGGCAGGAGTGGGGCGCGGGGCCCCTCCCCTCTGGGGGGCGCCAGGTCCTGTGTGGGGGGGGGGACTGGCCAGGGGGGCAGGAGTGGGGCGCGGGGCCCCTCCCCTCTAGGAGTTGCCAGCTCCCACCCGGGTGCATGGGGGGGTCTTGCTGGGCCGGGACAGGAATGGGGCGTGAGGCCCCTCCCCTCTGGGGCACTGGCCCCGATCCGGCTCCAGGGCAGTGACCGAGTGTTTGGGTCGCAGCCCCAGCACAATGGCTGAGGACTGGACGGGCCGCCGGGGCCCCCTGCTCCCCCCCTCGACGCCGGGGCTCCCCTTGCCCCCTCCCTGGGCTCCCCCGGGGCAGTCGGGCTCTGGGGGCAACTGAGCTCGTGCCATCCCCGGAGTCTGAATTAACTTGCCAGCGCAGACCTGCCCCTCCCTGCCAGGTGCAGCGCGCAGGACTCCTGGGTTCTCGCCCCGGCTCTGGGAGGGCAGTGGGGGCTGGGGGGTCAGAGCAGGGGGGCTGGGAGCCAGGACTCCTGGGTTCTCTCTCCAGCTCTGGGAGGGGAGTGGGTGTAGTGGTTGGGGGGTGGGAGCCAGGACTCCTGCGTTCTCTCCCTTGCTCTGCGAGGGGAGTGGGGGCTGGTGGGTTAGAGCAGGGGGGGCTGGGAGCCAGGACTCCTGGGTTCTCTCCCTGGCTCTGGGAGGGGAGTGTGGGGGCTGGTGGGTTAGAGCAGAGGGGGCTGGGAGCCAGGACTCCTGGGTTCTCTCCCTGGCTCTGGGAGGGGAGTGGGGGCTGGTGGGTTAGAGCGGGGGGGCTGGGAGCCAGGACTCCTGGGTTCTCTCCCCGGCTCTGGGAGGGGAGTGGGGGCTGGTGGTTAGAGCGGGGGGGGGCTGGGAGCCAGGACTCCTGGGTTCTCTCCCCAGCTCTGGGAGGGGAGTGGGGGCTGGTGGGTTAGAGCAGAGGGGGCTGGGAGCCAGGACTCCTGGGTTCTCTCCCTGGCTGGCTGTGTGACCTTGGCCAGTCCCTCAGGTTTCCTGCCTGACCCTGCCGTGGGGCGTTGTGCTCTCGTGGCCGTGACGCGTTTTGGGGGGTGTGGGTCTGTGCCCCCCTCAGCCCTTCAAACCCATCCTCGGTTGGAGTTCAGCGCCATCGTGGGGGATGGGGAGCAGTGATGTGACCCCCTGAGGCTGGGGGGCTGCAGCGACACCCCCCCCCCCGCTGAAATCCTCTCTCATCCTGTCTCCCCCCCCCCCCCGGGGGGGGGGGATGTGGTCACCGGCCGGAGAACAGGAAGGCAGCGCCGGCTTCCCGGCAGCGCCCCACCACCAGCCACTTAAGGGCTTTAATAATTGAGTTAGCCGCGCACGCGCCCTGCGCCCGGGCCAGGGGGAGCGCCCGGGCGACCTGCAGGCCAGGGGGCTGGGCGGGATCCACAGGACGGGCAGCGGGGGCGCTGAGGGGGCGGCTCGCGTCGGGGTGGGGGTGGGAGGTGGGTTGGTGCAGGTGGCTGGGGTATGATGCTGTGACGTGGGGGGGTGGCCGTGGCATGCTGCCCCATTGCCTGTGGGGAGCTCCCCGCCGTGGCACAAGCAGCTGGGGGGTGGGCACCTTTGCGCGTAGGGCACCACATAGCTGGGGCTGCAGCGCCCTTCCGGGCTGCCCATGTGGGGACTGCCCTGAGGTAGGTGCCTGGGCTGGGGCCAGGCAGGGGTCAGGCCGGGGCCTGAACAGGCAGGTGTGGGGGGCAGCGTGGGGTCTCGCTGGTGGGGTGCGGAGGTTGTTGCGTTCAGGTGTCTGGCGGTGCTTTGTGTGATGCAGGTTGGGTAGGACTCGGGTTGCCGTGGTGCGTTACAGGATGTCCTGGTGTATTTGTGTTTGCGGAGCTGCGTTGCGCTACAGGATGGTGTGCGTTGTGTTATGTTGCATGGCTGTGTAGCGTTGCAGTGTGTGTGTGTGTGTTGGATGGCCCAGCTGCATTGTGTTGGGGCATCTGTGTGTGTAAGGGCTGTGATGGGTTGTAGGACATTGTGTTGTGCTGCTGTGTGTGTGTCTGTGGTGCATGGCCGTGGTGTGTTGCTGTGCGTGTTGCACTGTGCTGGGGTGTGTGGCAGGGCCGCAGGTGCTGTGTGTGTGGTTGTGTCCCTTCCTCCCCCGGAAGTGCTGCTCAGCCTGAGAGGCCCTGCGGGAATGGGGGAGGGGATCTGCTGGGGCTGCAAAATGTGGGGGGGCTGGAGCGGGGGGACACACACACAATGCTGCGTGTTTTCCCTGTCCTGCGCTCTGAGCTACACTCTCCAGGGAGTGGCGTGGGGTGATGCCCTACTCTGGGGAGCCCTGGGGGGCTGCTGGCTCAGTGCTGGGCAGATCAGTGCTGGGGGGCTCCCCCCCCCCTGTACATCCCTGGGCTTGGCAGCCGTTGTGGGTCAAAGCAGCGTCTCCACACCTGCCCTCCCCTCCTACAACCAGCACCTCTGGGGCTCCTCCCCCCATTCACCCCCAGGTTGGGGGGAGGGATCCTGGTGCAAAGGAAAACTCCAGAGTCCTTCCCCGTTGCTGGGAGTCTGGGGGGCCAGGGAGCCCCAATACTGGGGTACGGTGCAGGGCAGAGTGACCCGGGGGGAGAGAACCCAGGCATCCTGGTTCCCAGCGCCCTCTGCTCTAACCACCAGACCCCGCTCCCCTCCCAGAACTGGGGAGGGAACCCAGGTGTCCTGGCTCCCAGCCCCCCGCCCCAACCGGGAGAGAACCCAGGCGTCCTGGCTGTGTGTTTAACCCTTTGTCTGCTCTCTCCCTTCCAGTCTGGACCAACGTGGAGCCGCGGTCTGTGGCCGTGTTCCCGTGGCACTCCCTTGTGCCCTTCCTGGCCCCCAGCCAGCCAGACTCCTCCGTCCAGCCCAGCGAGGGCCAGCAGCCTGTCAATCACCCCGCGGTGTCCAATCAGAACAAAGGTGAGGATGGGACAGCCCCATGTGGGGCACTTGGGGAGGGCCAGGGGGGCTGTGAGCCTGCCCAGCTCCTTGCCAGCACAGGGGAGCTGCTGGCTTTTGTGTGTGACCCACCAAAATGGTGCCCGCGCAGCAAGCAAGGAGTGCAGCCAGCAGGGGGAGCTCGCACTGTTGTATTTCAGTGTGACCCACAAAAATGGCCCCTGTCTGCCTGGTGCATTCTCATGGGCTGTCGCCCTTGATCTTTGCCCCCACCAGAGCCTCCAGAATCAGCGGCCGTTGCCCATGACCTCCCGGGGGTGGCGTCGGGGGCTGAGCTGGGGGCTTCCCGCCCCGACAGTCCAGCCTCAGCCCCACAGGCCACGGCAGCGGCTGGAGGGGGAGAGGGCCCCTCCCAGCTCGAGGACGAGGCCCCGGGGCCCCCAAGGCTGGACAGCGAGACAGAGAGCGACCACGATGACCCGTGAGTGGGGGAGGGGTTGGGGGACATGGGGCTAGTGTGAGGAGGATGGGGGGCTGGGGCTGGCACGGGGGGGCTGGGGCTGGCGGGGGGTACGAGGGGGATGAGGGGACATGGGGCTGGTACAAGGGGGATGGGGGGACAGGGGGCTGGCACAGGGGACATGGGGCTGGTGCAGGGGTTCGAGGAGGATGGAGGGACATGGGGCTGGTGGGGGAGTAAGGAGGGTTGTTTGTGGCACATGGTCAGGGCCGGCAGGGGGACATGGGTTGGGGGATTGGGGCTTGTGGGGTGGAGGCAGGGGCAGGGTCGGGGGCGGGATGTGGGGGGATCTGGGGCAGGGACCAGGCTGGGGGGAGGTTGGGGAGGGGTCAGGGATGTGCCGGGATCGAGGGGCAGCAGGGTTACAAGAGTGGTGCCCGCCCGCGCAGGTTCCTGTCGATCGTGTCCCCCGAGATCCAGCTCCCTCTGCAGCCCGGGAAGCGCCGGACGCAGTCGCTGAGCGCCCTGCCCAAGGACCGAGACTCTTCCTCCGAGAAGGATGGGCGCAGCCCCAACAAGGTGAGCCAGACTGTCCGTCCCGTCCGTCCCCCCCACGCCGTGTGCATGGAACAGCCCAGAGAGACCTGCTCCCCCCATCCCTGTGCATGGAATGGTACAGAGACAAGTGTTCCCCCCGCAGTGTTGTGTGCATGGAACAGTCCAGAGAGACCTGCTCCCCCCATCCCTGTGCATGGAATGGTACAGAGACAAGTGTTCCCCCCGCAGTGTTGTGTGCATGGAACAGTCCAGAGAGACCTGCTCCCCCCATCCCTGTGCATGGAATGGTACAGAGACAAGTGTCCGTCCCCCCCACGCCGTGTGCATGGAACAGCCCAGAGAGACCTGCTCCCCCCCATCCCTGTGCATGGAATGGTACAGAGACAAGTGTCGTCGTCCCCCACGCCGTGTGCATGGAACAGCCCAGAGAGACCTGCTCCCCCCATCCCTGTGCATGGAATGGTACAGAGACAAGTGTCCGTCCCCCCCACGCCGTGTGCATGGAACAGCCCAGAGAGACCTGCTCCCCCCCATCCCTGTGCATGGAATGGTACAGAGACAAGTGTCGTCCCCCCCCACGCCGTGTGCATGGAACAGCCCAGAGAGACCTGTTCCCCCCCATCTCTGTGCATGGAATGGTACAGAGACAAGTGTTCCCCCCGCAGTGCTGTGTGCATGGAACAGCCCAGAGAGACTTGCACCTCCCCAAGGCCAAGTGCATTATCCCCTATGTGGAATGCAGCACGAGAATTCACCCCTCCTTTAATTCCCACATGGAACGCGCCACAAGACCTCATGCGCCCCCCCCATCCTCCATCTGGAACGCTCCATGGTAACTCCCCCTCCATCCCCCAAATGGAATGCTCCACAAGAACTCACCAGCCCCCTTAATCCCCCACATGGAATGTGCCATGAGAACTCACCCCCCCCCTTTATTTAATACATGGAACATGCCATGAGGACCCCCTATAGGCTCCCCTCCGTGGGGGAGGGATATGATTGGCTGCGACCCCTCCCCTAGACCCCCCCCCCCCAGTCTCCCAGTAGGAGAGATGTGATTGGCTGTGGGTGCTTTGCTCGTTTGCAGCGGGAGAAGGACCATATCCGGCGACCCATGAACGCCTTCATGATCTTCAGCAAGCGGCACCGGGCTCTGGTGCACCAGCGGCACCCGAACCAGGACAACCGCACCGTCAGCAAGATCCTGGGCGAGTGGTGGTACGCGCTGGGGCCCAAG
Organism: Actinemys pallida; assembly: GCA_023634205.1. Taxonomy (NCBI): domain Eukaryota; kingdom Metazoa; phylum Chordata; order Testudines; family Emydidae; genus Actinemys; species Actinemys pallida. The sequence goes on along the minus strand of JALMGD010000039.1, from coordinate 288,795 downwards.
GAGAAGCAGAAGTACCATGACCTGGCCTTCCAGGTGCGGGCATCGGGGCGGGGCGGGGGTGTCAGCGGGGGGCGCTGTGCTGCAGGGGGCGCCATGTTGCGGCGGGGGTCAACGAGGGAGTCGGAGGCCCAGCATTGGGGTCAGCCGGGGGGCGGGGAGGTGGGCATGGGGACACCGTGCTGCAGGTGGTGAGTGGGGGGCTTGGGGGCCAGTGACTCGGGCAGGGGGAGCGGGGGATCCGACGGGCGGGTGGCTCGGGGGGGCAGCGGGGCGCCCCCTAACCTGGTCCGTGCGTAGGTGAAGGAGGCGCACTTCAAGGCGCACCCCGACTGGAAGTGGTGTAACAAGGACCGGAAGAAGTCCAGCTCGGATGCCAAGCCCTCGGCGCCGGGGCCCGGGGGGGGCCCCAAAGAGGCGCGGGAGCGCAGCATGTCAGAGACGGGCACGGCCGCCGTGCTGGGAGGTGAGACCCCCCCCCTTCCCTCTTCCCCCCGCCCCCTCCTTGGGGCTCCCCCGACAGCCCGCTCAGCCGCTCTCTTCTCTCCCCGTAGCCTCCTCGGAGATCCCGGCGCTGGCGGGGCCAGAGAGCAAGGCAGGGGGCACAGGGCACGCGCCCGGGGAGCGGCTGATCCATGTGCCGGGGGCTGGGGCGCAGCGGCCCCGGGCCTTCTCCCACAGCGGGGTGCATGGGCTGGATGCCGGGGAGCGGGACAGCCAGGCGCTGCAGGAGCTCACGCAGGTACCGGGGGGCTGGGAGTTTGGGGGGGTGGGCTGGGGGCTCGTGGTGGCTTGGGGTCTGGGGGGGTGCAGAGCGGGTGTATTGGGTCCCCTGTGGGGAGGCCATGCTGGGGGCGGGGGGGATGGGACCCCTGATGGGGAAGAGGGTCTTGGGTCTGGGTTGGGGGGCCTTGCTGGGAGGAGGTGCAGAGGTCCCAGCCCTCAGTCGCTCCCCGCTCTGTTGCAGATGTGTTCCGGCCCGTCGCCCTACCCCGGTGGGAAGGGGCAGTATGGGGGGCCGGGCCCCTCGGGGTCCCCATTCGCAGCTCCATGTGAGAGTCCCCGGCCCCCCCTGCTGCCGCCGGCCCCCCGCGCCGCCCGCTCCCAGCGTGTGGCCAGCGAGGACATGACGAGCGACGAGGAGCGCATGGTCATCTGCGAGGAGGAGGGGGACGATGATGTCATTGGTGAGCCCCCCCGAACTCCTCAGAGCCTGCCCAGAGCCCCCGGACTCCCCACTGCCCCCCAGAACCCGCTTAGCCCCCCCCCGTGGCCCCGCTGTATGGCTGCACACTCCACAGCTGTGTCCCCCCGGCACTGCTCTGCAGGGAGGGGGTGGATCTGGGCAGTGAGGAGGGGGCCTTGCGGGCGTCACTGACTCTGCCCCCTCCTGCCCCCCAGCGGACGACGGGTTCAACCCGCCCGACATTGACCTGAAGTGCAAGGAGCGGGTGACGGACAGCGAAAGCGAGACCTCCTCGGGCGAGGAGCCCGACGGCAAGGTGAGTGCGGGGGGGCTAGGGGGGGGAGCTATGTGGGTTTCATGGGGGCAGGGAAGGGCTATGGGGGGCAGGGAGAGGCAGTGGGGCTGTGTGGGGGTTGATGGGGGCAGGGGGAGGCAGTGGGGCTGTGCGGGGGTTGATGGGGGGCAGGGAGGAGGGAGCTATGTGGGGCAGTACCTAACCTCCCCCCTGTGTCTCTCTCTGCCCCCAGGGCTTTGGGCGGAAGCTCTTCTCCCCGGTGATCCGCTCCCCGCCGCTGCCCCCCTCCTCGGGCGCCTTCGCCCCCTGCCGCCCGCCAGCCCCCACCGAGCTGGACCTGCCCCACGGCCCCGACCAGCCCCCCCTGGCCAAGCCCTACAGCCCCTTCCCACTGGCGCTCAGCCCCTTCAAGGCCCAGGACTCACGGGGGCCCCGGCCCCCTGGCCCTCCGCCAGCCAAGCGCCCTGAGCCGGCCCTCCCTTACCGCCGGAAGCGGGCTGACAGCGCCGGGGGGGCTGAGACGGGCGTGGCCGGGCCCTCGGTCATCTCCTCCCCCGGGGGGGTGCTGCAGGCACTGGTGCTGCCGGAGCCGGGGCGCCTGTCCGCGGGCACGGTGCTGGTGCCGGCCCCCTCGCTCAGCGGCTACGGCGGGGCGCCGGGCCTGGCACGCACCGCCTCCACCGTGGTCACCAACGTGGTCAAGCCGGTCAGCAGCACCCCCGTGCCCATCGCCAGCAAGCCCTTCCCTCGGGGGGCAGGTGAGGGCAGGCCCCTGCTCAGCCCCCCAGCCCTGGAGCTGGCCCCGCCGCCCCTGGCCATGCTGGGGGGGTGCCAAGCCAGAGGCCGTGCCCGTGGGTCGCATCGGCCTGCTCTACGCTGACAAGAAGCCCCCGCCCCCCGCCAGCCAGGCCCCATCCAACCACCTGGTGGTCGGGACGATGGGCAAGGCCCCGGTGGCCCCAGGCAACGTGGTGACCAACCTGCTGGTGGGGCAGGCGGGGGGCGCGGCGGCCGGGCCGGCCCCTGTGACCGTGCTGCCGCCGCAGCCCTCAGTGCAGTTCATTACCCAGAACCCCCCGGGGGTCGGGCCCAATGGGCCGGTCCCCCTGGGCATCCTGCAGCCCCAGGGCCTCCTGTCAGGGGCGCCAGGCAAGGCCGGGGGCATCACCCAGGTGCAGTACATCCTGCCCACCCTGCCCCAGCAGCTGCAGGTGGCCGGGGGCAAGGGGCCAGGGGCCGGAGCCGCCAGCATCCACTTCACCCTGCCCCCCACCAGCAGCAAGGTGCTTGCCACCGCGCCCCACGGCCTGCCCATCCTCCAGCCTGGGCCTGGCAGTGCCAGCACCGCCGTCACCGTCGTCTCCACCGCACCCAAAGGTGGGGGGCGCTGGCCCCAGGGGCTGGCTGGGGTGGGGGATGGGAGGGGGGGCTGGATGGGGTGGGTGATGGGGCGGGGGACTGGCTGGCTTGGGGGTGGGGGATGGGACGGGGGGCTGGCTGGTGTGTAGGGAATGGGGCGGGGGACTGGCTGGCTCGGGGGGTGGGGGATGGGATGGGGGGCTGGTGTGTGGGGTGGGGAATGGGGCGGGAGGCTGGCTGGGGCGGGAGGCTGGCTGGCTCAGGAGTGGGGGATGGGGCGGGGGGCTGGCTGGCTCGGGAGTGGGGGATGGGATGGGGGGGCTGGTGTGTGGGGTGGGGGATGGGGCGGGGGGCTGGCTGGCTTGGGGGTGGGAAATGGGACAGGAGGCTGGCTGGTGCGTGGGGGATGGGGCGGGGGCTCCCTCTCCCCCACCCTGCCCTGATGCGCCCCCTGTCTCCCCCCAGCCCAGTCAGCGTCTCCGGTGCAGGCCCCGGGCCCCGGAGGCTCGGCCCAACTGGTGCAGGGCAAGGTGCTAGTGCCCGTGGCAGCCCCCCAGGTGACGGTGCGGCCCGGGGGTGGGGCCGGCCCCATGGCCCAGGTGGCGCCGCCCTTCCCGGTGCCCCTCCAGAACGGATCCCAGCCCGCCAGCAAGGTGAGTGCGTGTCTGTGCTGGGGGGGGGGGGGGGGGGGGCGGCTTGGTGGTCCCTCTAACCCCCCTGCTCTGCCCCCCAGATCATCCAGCTGACGCCGCTGACCCCCGCGCCGAACAGCGCCGCCCTGGCGCCCCCCCTGAGCCCCGCCACGGCCCTCGTGGGACCCCCCAGCCAGGCCCAGAAGGTGCTGCTGCCGTCCTCCACCAGGTAGGCACCGGGGCAGTGGGGGGGGGCAGGGCTCCGTGTCCCCCCCGCCTGCCGGTAACGCTCCCCCCTCTCTGCCCAGGATCACCTATGTGCAGTCTACAGGTGGGCACCAGCTGACCCTGGGCACCTCAGCCTCCCCCTCGCAGCCTGGCGCCGCCACCTATGTGCAGGCCCCTGTGGGGCCGGCCCCCATGGCCCTGGGCTTCACGGCCATCGGGCCCAGCGGGCCGGCCATTGTGCAGCCGCTGCTCTCGGGTAAGGGGGGGCTGTGAATGGGGGGTGATGCACTCGATCCGGACCCCTGCTCTTCCCAAGTGTTTGGCGGGGCTGGCGCTGGGGTGTCGGTACTAGGGAGGGGAGATAGCTGGGTCGGGGACGTGGGGGGAGGACTGGGGCTGGGACTGGGTCGGGGGACCTGCGTGGGGCTGGTGCCAGGCGGGGGGCTGGTTTGGGGGCATGGGCTGGCAGCGGATGGTGGCAGGGGGCTGGGTCAGGGCTGGAGCCCGGGGGCTGGTGCCAGAGGGCTGGTGCCAGACAGGGACAGAGTTGGTGGTCTGGGGTGGGGATGGTGCTGGATGGGGGCAGGGGAGCGGGACGGTACTGGATGGGGGCAGGGGAGCGGGTGGGGGGGGGGGACGGCGCCGGATGGGGGCAGGGGAGCGGGGGGGGGGGAGGGGATGGCACCGGACGGGGTCAAGCGCGGCTCCATCCGTCCGTCTCACCCTTGGTGTTTCTCTCCCCAGGGCAGAGCCCCCTGCTGGCCCCGGGGCAGGTGGGGGTTTCCCCACTGCCCAGCCCCCAGCTGCCCCCCTCCTGCAGCGGCCCGGTGATCACGGCCATCTACCCCGGCCCCCCGAGCGCTGGCCCCGCCCCGTCACCCACCCACGGTCTCGTCTACAGCGTGGCCAGCCCCGCCCCGGCCCCCATCCTGCCCAAGGGCAGCAGTGCCGGCAGCCAGGGCACACTGGGGCCTGGACCCATGGGTATGAATGGGGCTGGGCGGGGCTGGGCAGGGCCACACTCCAATGGCCACAGAATTGGGGCGGGGCTATGGAACAGGGGGCGGGGCTGGGCAGTAAGCACAGAATGGGGGCGGGGCTATGGAACGGGGCGGGGCTGGGCAGTAAGCACAGAATGGGGGCGGGGCTATGGGGCGGGGCTGGGCAGTAAGCACAGAATGGGGGTGGGACCATAGAACAGGAGGCGGAGTTCAGCAGGTCCCCAACCACATGGCTGTGGAACAGGGGGCGGGGCTATGGAAGGGGCGGGGCTGAGCAGGGTCAGATTCTTATGGGTATGGGCTGGGGGCAGAGTTCTGGGGGGGGCGGAGTAGGCTCCACCCTCACGGGTATGGAACTGGAGCCGGAGCTTTGGGGTGGGGGTGGGGCTGCGGGGTGTGAGTGGGGGATCCCTGTGGCCCCCCCAGCCCCCCATGACTTTCTCTCTCCCCCCACAGGCCCCCTCGCCTTCCCCCCAGCGCCCGCCCGGCCCCCGCGCCCCCCGCCAAAGCCCCCCCAGAAGGTGAAGGCCGCCATCGCCAGCATCCCTGTGGGCTCCTACGAGTCGGCCCTGTCACCCAGCCCCGTCCGGCCTCCGGGGGGGCAGCAGATGGAGCCCGGGGGGCCCCCCCCGCGTCCCCCGGGAGCTGGAGAGCCCCAGGGAGCCCCCGGAGCCGCCTGCCCCCTCCCCCCCGCCCCAGCCCCCCCCGGCCCGGGCCAGCTCCAGAGTCGGAGAGCTGGGATGGGCGCCCCCCCTCGCCCGCGCCCCCCCCAGCACCCGGCGCCCGAGGCTGAGAGCGGTGAGGGCTGGAGCCAGCGAGAGGCGGCGCCGGGGGCCGGCGAGGAACGAACACCCCGAGAGCCGGCGAGCGCCCCCGGAGCCGCCCTGGGGGGCAAGGGGCCCGAGACGGTGAGTGACCCCCCCCATTATCTCCCCATCCTACCCCCACACCCCACCCCACCCACTGCTCCCTGGGGGGCAAGGGGCCCGAGAGGGTGAGTGACCCCCCCCCATCATCCTCCCACCCTACCCCCACACTCCACCCCACCCACTGCTCCCCGGGGGGCAAGGGGCCTGAGAGGGTGAGTGACCCCCCCCATCATCCTCCCACCCCACCCCCAGACCCCACCCCACCCACTGCTCCCCGGGGGGCAAGGGCCCCAAGACAGTGAGTGACCCCCCCCATCATCCTCCCACCCCACCCCCACACCCCACCCACTGCTCCCTGGGGGACAAGGGCCCCAAGACGGTGAGTGACCCCCCCCATCCCCTCCTGTCCCCCCCATCCCCTCCTGTCCCCCATCGCTCCCCGAGGCCTTTCCTGCCCCTGGTGCTAACGCTTCTCTCCCCCACAGACCCCCCGGGGGCCCGTCTCTCCCGACTGGAGGGTCCCGGGTCCTGAGAGCCGCACTGAAGCCCCAGCCCTCCCTGCCGGCCCCTCGTCCTCTGCGCTCAGCCCCGCCCCCCGCTGGCTCTGGGGAGGGGTCCCGGGGGGCAGGCCCCACCCCCGGTGCGCCCGAGGGCCCGGAGCGCAAGGAGGGGGCGGGCGGCAAGAAGGTGAAGGTCCGGCCTCCCCCGCTGAAGAAAACCTTCGACTCGGTGGACAAGTGAGTGACGGGGGGGTCGGGGGTCACGGCCGGGGCGATGCTCGGGGCCCTCGCTCCTGGGGTCAGGCTGGGGGGAGGGGGGACCCCAGCGTCCGGGAGAGCCGGTGCATGACGCGCCCCGCCCCTCCCCCAGCAGGGTTCTGTCCGAGGTGGATTTCGAGGAGCGATTCGCGGAGCTGCCCGAGTTCAAGCCCGAGGAGGTTCTGCCCTCGCCCACGCTGCAGTCGCTGGCCACCTCGCCCCGTGCCATCCTGGGCAGCTACCGCAAGAAACGCAAGAACTCAACCGGTGCGCGGCGGCTGCGGTCGGGAGTGAGGGGCACTGGAGAGCGGGGGGGCTGCGGGTCGGGAGTGAGGAGCACTGGAGAGCGGGGGGGCAGCGGGTCGGGAGTGAGGGGCGCCGGCGGAGCTGGGGGCTGCGGGTCGGGAGTGAGGGGTGCCGGCGGAGCTGGGGGGCTGCGGGTCGGGAGTGAGGGGCACTGGAGAGCGGGGGGGCTGTGGGTCGGGAGTGAGGGGCGCCGGCAGGCTCAGGGGGGCAGAGGCCCCATGCAGGAGGGGATGGGGGGGCTCATTAACCCTTTGGCCTCCCCCAGACCTGGACTCCTCCACCGAGGACCCCATCTCACCCAAGCGGAAGATGCGGCGCCGCTCGAGCTGCAGCTCGGAGCCCAACACGCCCAAGAGCGCCAAGTGCGAGGGCGACATCTTCACCTTCGACAAGACGGGTGAGACCTGGGGGCGGGGCCGAGCTGGAATGATGGGATGGGGATGGGGTGTGGCCTGGAGGAGGGGGTGGGGTGTGGAGGAAGGGGCGGGGCTCACTCTGGGGTGGGGTGTGGAGGAAGGGGCGGGGCTCACCCTGGGGCGGGGCAGGCAGGAAGGGGCGGAGTCTCACGGCCCCTCCCCCCAGGCGCGGAGGCGGAGGACGTGCTGGGGGAGTTGGAGTACGAGAAGGTCCCGTATTCGTCGCTGCGCCGGACTCTGGACCAGAGGCGGGCGCTGGTCATGCAGCTCTTCCAGGACCACGGCTTCTTCCCCTCGGGTCAGTGCCGCCGGGGCCGCTGCCAGCGCGGCGCTAGGGGTCGCTGTGCCAGGGGTTCCGTAGGGGGCACCGTGGGGCAGGGCGAGGGGCTCCGTAGGGGGTGCCATGGGGTATCTCTTGGTGTAATGTAGGGACAGTTGTGGGCTCCCCGGTGTGTTGAGTCCAGGAGTGGGGCAGGACCCCATGTCCCGCCTAGTCCCAGCCCTGGCGATTCTGTAGCCCAGCGTTGGGGGATGCAGGCGTCTCCTTCGTGTCCTGTCCCAAACTGCTGTGCGGCCCCACCCTGTCCACCCCCGGCACCGGCGAGGAGTCCCCGCGGAACCGCCCCCCCACCCCACAGGGGCCGCGTCCCTGCACTGGCAAGGGGTCCCCGTGGAACTGCCCCCCCCACCCCACAGGGGCCGCGTCCCGGCGCCGGCGAGGGGTCCCCGTGGAACTGCCCCCCCCCACCCCACAGGGGCCGCGTCCCTGCACTGGCAAGGGGTCCCCATGGAACCTCCCCCCCCCCCCACCCCACAGGGGCCGTGTCCCGGCGCCGGCGAGGGGTCCCCGTGGAACTGCCCCCCCACCCCACAGGGGCCGCGTTCCGGCGCCGGCGAGGGGTCCCCACGGAACCGCCCACCCCACAGGGGCTGCGTCCCCGCGCCGGCGAGGGGTCCCCGCAGAACGGGCCCCGTGTCGCTGACGTGGTGTCTCGTCTCCCGCAGCCCAGGCCACGGCCGCGTTCCAGGCCCGCTACTCCGACATCTTCCCCACCAAGGTCTGCCTGCAGCTGAAGATCCGTGAGGTGCGGCAGAAGATCATGCAGGCGGCCACCCCCACAGAGCAGGCCCCCAGCACGCCCGAGCCGGGGGGCCCGGGCAGTGGCGGTGCCGCGGAGGGGCAGCCCCCAGAGCCTGTGCCCCCCCAGGACTCGGACCCAGGGGCAGAGGCTGGTGGCAGCACCAGCTGGGACAATAGCCAGATGTCTCCCCTGGGGGGCGCCGCAGGCAGCAGCAGATGAAGGGCCTTGAGCCGCACGGCTGGAAGCAAAGCATTCTGGGAGCTTCGCCCGCCTTCCTGCTACACCTCTGACCAGCTCCCCCGGGATGGTCCACTCCGCCATGGACTGCAGCGCCCTACTGCAAGGATGGTCTGCTCCGCCATGGGCACCAGCGCCTGCCCCCCACAGCCAGGATGGTCTGCTCCGCCATGGGCACCAGCGCCTGCCCCCCCCCAGCTGGGATGGTCTGCTCCGCCATGGGCACCAGCGCCTGCCCCCCACAGCCAGGATGGTCTGCTCCGCCATGGGCACCAGCGCCTGCCCACCCCCCAGCCAGGATGGTCTGCTCCGCCATGGGCACCAGCGCCTGCCCGCCCCCCAGCCAGGATGGTCTGCTCCGCCATGGGCACCAGCGCCTGCCCGCCCCCCAGCCAGGATGGTCTGCTCTGCTATGGGCACCAGCACCTGCACCCCCCGCACCCCAGCCACGATGGTCTGCTCCGCCAGGGCACTAGTGCCTGCCCCCCCCCCCCCCCCCCAGCTGGGATAGTCTGCTCCACCACAGATGCCAGCGCCTCCTCCCCCCCCCCCCCCCCCCCCCCCCCCCAAGCCGGGATGGTCTGCTCTGCCATGGGCACCAGTACCTGCCCTCCCGCCCCCACTGGGATGGTCTCCTCCAACACAGATGCTAGCGCCTCCCCCGCCCCCCTCTGGGAGGGTCTGCTCTGCTCTGCTCTGCTGCCAGTGGCTCCCCCCATCCCCATGGTGGCACCCAGACCCGCCCATTGCAGGCTACTGGCCCCACCCCTGTCGCCATGGGGACTGCGGGGGGGACATGGACACCTGGAAAGTGACGACTTTTAATAATGTTAAATATTTTGAGACCTGATGCTTTCCTGGCTTGTATCAGCCTCTGCCTGCCAGGCTCCGCCCCCTGCCGTGCTGGGGACTGTGCTAGGCTCCGCCCCTTGCCATACTGGGGGTGGGGACAGGGCTGGGCTCTGCCCCTCAATTATCCCCCTCCCCCGTCATGCTGGGCTCTGCCCCTGACACCCCCACAGCCATGTTGGGCTCCTCCCCTGACCCTCCAGCTGCCTAGGGGGCCAGGGATAAATCTGGGCTCGGCCCCCCACCCAGGCCCCCTCAGGGGCTCTGGCTTGGCCCAGCTGGTCGCCCCGCTCCGGCGGAGCTGGCCCCTGGCACAGCCGGGGCCTCGCAGGGCTCAGGCCCACACCCCCTCATCTGGGGTCTCTGCCCCCCAGCGCTGGCAACGCTCTGTCATACGCCAGCAAACCTGTGTCTGTCACCCCCTCCCTGGGGCCTGCCCCCAACCCCACCAGTCTGCTCCTCCCCCGGGGCCCTGGTGATGGCAGCCCACCCTCGGCTGCTCCCCCCGCCCTGCGTGTGGGACCTCTTGACCCCACATCTTGGGTCCATGTCACTTCCCCCAGCCCCGCCCCATCCCACGGGGCACAGATCTGCCCCAGACAAAGAATCAGCCTCCAGCCGGCAGATGGCAAATCAGTGTTTAATGCCCACGCAGGTGCAAGGGGCCCTGGGCAGTCGCATGGCCAAGTGGGATGGTTGTGGTGGTGCAGGGGGCGGGGAGCCGTGTGTGGGTGTGGATGGTGGTGGGTCACAGCCCTGCATAGTGTGTGGGTGGTGACGGCTCAGGGCCTGGCGTGGTGGCACTCCCCAGCGGCGGCTCAGGGCCCAGCCCCGTGGCACTCCCCGGCGGCGGCTCAGGGCCCGGCCCCGTGGCACTCCCTGGCGGCGGCTCAGGGCCCGGCCCCGTGGCACTCCCCCAGCAGGCGCAGCAGCAGCGCGTGCAGCCGCGGGCACAGGCGGGCGTAGCCGTGCCGGCTGAGGTGCAGGTAGTCGTACATGTCGTGGTGGCTGATGGCGCCGTCCGAGTGCACGAAGCCGGGGTCGGCATCCAGGAAGCAGGCGTTGGGCAGCTGCGGCAGCCGGGCCTCCAGCAGCTCGTTCACCCCGCCGGTTCCGCTCCCGCAGCGGGTTAGGGCCCTGGCCGCGGGGCAGCAGGCCCTGGGGGGAGACGTGGCGCCGTCAGGCCTGGTGGAGGGGCCCCGGCGTCCCCTCCTCCCCCCACTGTGCCCTGTACTCACCAGCACCACCACGCGCGCCTGCGGCTGCTGCTGCTGCAGGAGCCGGACAATGGCCTCGATGCCGCCCGCCACCTGCTCGGCCGTGTGCCCGTGGTTATTCGTGCCCACCCAGACGACCACGATCTGCAGGGAGGCCAGGTGTGAGGGGGGACGGTGGCTGCCCCCTAGGGAGTCCCCAGGACCAGCCTCCTATTCCCTTGGCCTCATCTGTCAGCTCCCCGCCCCCCACATCCCATTCACCTGCCAACTGCCCCCCGTCAGCTCCCTGCCCCCCACATCCCATTCACCTGCCCACTGCCCCCATCAGCGTCTCCTGCCCCCCACATCCCATTCACCTGCCCCCCGTCAACTCCCCGCCTCCCACATCCCATTCACCTGCCAACTGCCCCCATCAACTCCCCACCCCCCACATCCCATTCCCCTGCCCCCCATCAGTGCCCCCTGCTCCCACATCCCATTCCCCTGCCCCGTCAGTGCCCCATTCCCCTCGCACCTCGTCAGTGCCCCCTGCTCCCCCCGCCATTCACCTTGGCCCCAGCGCCCTGCTCCCTCCCCCCCCGCACGGATCCCGCACCTTGGGCCGGATGTGCCGCATCTCGCCTTGCTGCAGCCGCCACAGCACATGCTGCGTCCCATCGCCCCCCAGGCCGAAGTTGAGCGCGTGCAGCGGGGAGAAGAGCTCGCGCCAGATCTGGGGGGACAGAGAGTCAGCGCCAGGGCCCTTGGGGGGGCCGTGGTCCCCGTATGGCACCCCCAGCCTGCCGGGGCAGAGCCAGGGCAAGCGGGGGCTCACCTCAAACTGCTGGAGCAGCTGCACCAGGGCGTCCCCGATGAACACGACCTCGGGCTCCTTGTCCTTGCTGTCCGCGATGAAGCGATGGTGCTGGGGGGGCAGATGGGGTCAGGCAGGGCCAGGGGGCAACCGGGCCCCAGAGCCTGTGTCAGGCAGAGACTCCCTCACAGGCTGACAGGCCCAGTGCTGGGCCGTGGCCCCTGTGGGGTGAGGTGCAGGGGGCCAGCTGCACGGGGACCCCCCACCTGCCACCAATGCAGCCCCTGGGAGGTGGGGCAGGGTAGGGCCGTGTGGCGCTCCCCGTGGGGCAGGGTGGGGCGGGGCAGGGTCGTAGAATCATAGAATCTCAGGCTTGGAAGGGACCTCAGGAGGTATCTAGTCCAACCCCCTGCTCAAAGCAGGACCAATCCCCAAAGAAATCATGCCAGCCAGGGCTTTGTCAAGCCGGGCCTTAAAAACCTCCAAGGAAGGAGACTCCACCACCTCCCTAGGTAACGCATTCCAGTGCTTCACCACCCTCCTAGTGAAATAGTGTTTCCTAATATCCAACCTAGACCTCCCCCACTGCAACTTGAGACCATTGCTCCTTGTTCTGTCATCTGCCACCACTGAGAACAGCTGAGCTCCATCCTCTTTGGAACCCCCCTTCAGGTAGTTGAAAGCAGCTATCAAATCCCCCCTCATTCTTCTCTTCTGCAGACTAAACAATCCCAGTTCCCTCAGCCTCTCCTCATAAGTCATGTGCTCCAGACCCCTAATCATTTTTGTTGCCCTCCGCTGGACTCTTTCCAATTTTTCCACATCCTTCTTGTAGTGTGGGGCCCAAAACTGGACACAGTATTCCAGATGAGGCCTCACCAATATCGAATAAAGGGGAACGATCACGTTCCTCGATCTGCTGGCAATGCCCCTACTTATACAGCCCAAAATGCCGTTAGCCTTCTTGGCAACAAGAGCACACTGTTGACTCATATCCAGCTTCTCGTCCACTGTGACCCCTAGGTCCTTTTCTGCAGAACTGCTACCTAGCCACTCGGTCCCTAGTTTGTAGCAGTGCATGGGATTCTTCCGTCCTAGGTGCAGGACTCTGCACTTGTCCTTGTTGAACCTCATCAGATTTCTTTTGGCCCAATCCTCTAATTTGTCTAGGTCCCTCTGTATCCTATCCCTACCCTCCAGCATCTCTACCACTCCTCCCAGTTTAGTGTCATCTGCAAACTTGCTGAGAGTGCAGTCCACCCCATCCTCCAGATCGTTAATATCCCTGTGGGGCGGGGCAGGGGGTATCTGTGCAGGGTCCCCGTGGGGCGGGGCAGGGTGGGGGTGTCCATGGGGTGGGGGTGTCCGTGCAGGCTCCCTGTGGGGCAGGGGGTGTCCGTGGGGCAGTGCAGGGGGTGTCTGTGCAGAGTTCCCATGGGGCAGGGCAGGGTGGGGGTCCTCGTCAGGCAGGGGGTGTCTGTGCAGCGTCCCCCGTGGGGCAGGGCGGGGGTCCCCGTGGGGCAGGGGGTCCCCATAGGGCGGGGCAGGGGGTGTCTGTGCAGAGTCCCTGTGGGGCAGGGCAGCGCGGGGGTTCCTGTAGCGCAGGGGGTTCCCATGGGGTGGGGTGTCTGTGCAGAGTTCCCGTGGGGCAGGGTGTCCCCGTGGGGTGGTGCAGCGGGTGTCTCTGCGGAGTTCCCGTGGGGCAGGGCAGGGGTCCCCATGGGGCACGGTGTCCCCATGGGGCGGTGCAGGGGGTGTCTGTGCGGAGTTCCCGTGGGGCAGGGCGGGGGTCCCCGTGGGGCAGTGCAGGGGGTGTCTGTGCGGAGTTCCCGTGGGGCAGGGGGTCCCCATGGGGTGGGGCAGGGGGTGTCTGTGCGGAGTTCCCGTGGGGCAGGGTGGGGGTCCCCATGGGGTGGGGCAGGGGATGTCTGTGCAGAGTTCCCGTGGGGCAGGGTGTCCCCGTGGGGTGGGGCAGGGGGTGTCTGTGCGGAGTTCCCGTGGGGCAGGGTGGGGGTCCCCACTGGGTGGGGCAGGGGGTGTCTGTGCAGGGTCCCCGTGGGGCAGGGCAGCGCAGGGGTTCCTGTGGGGCAGGGTGTCCCCATAGGGCGGAGCAGGGGGTGTCTGTGCGGAGTTCCCGTGGGGCAGGGTGTCCCCGTGGGGCGGTGCAGGGGGTGTCTATGCGGAGTTCCCGTGGGGCAGGGCGGGGGTCCCCGTGGGGTGGGGGTGTCCCCGTGGGGCGGTGCAGGGGGTGTCTGTGCGGAGTTCCCGTGGGGCAGGCAGGGCGGGGGTCCCCGTGGGGTGGTGCAGGGGGTGTCTGTGCGGAGTTCCCGTGGGGCAGGGCGGGGGTCCCCGTGGGGTGGGGGTGTCCCTGTGGGGTGGGGCAGGGGGTGTCTGTGCGGAGTTCCCGTGGGGCAGGGCGGAGGTCCCCGTGGGGCAGGGGGTCCCCATGGGGTGGGGCAGGGGGTGTCTGTGCAGAGTTCCCGTGGGGTGGGGGTGTTCCCGTGGGGCAGGGCAGCGCAGGGGTTCCTGTGGGGCAGGGGGTCCCCATGGGGTGGGGTGTCTGTGCAGCGCCCCCCGTGGGGCGGGGCAGGGGGTCCCTGTGGGGCGGGGCAGGGGGTGTCTGGGCGGAGTTCCCGTGGGGCAGGGGGTCCCCGTGGGGCGGTGCAGGGGGTGTCTGTGCGGAGTTCCTGTGGGGCAGGGCGGGGGTCCCCGTGGGGCAGGGGGTCCCCATGGGGTGGGGCAGGGGGTGTCTGTGCAGAGTTCCCGTGGGGTGGGGGTGTCCCCGTGGGGCGGTGCAGGGGATTCTGGGCGGAGTTCCCGTGGGGCAGGGCAGGGGTCCCCGTGGGGCAGGGCAGGGCAGCGCAGGGGTTCCTGTGGGGCAGGGGGTCCCCATGGGGTGGGGTGTCTGTGCAGCGCCCCCCGTGGGGCGGGGCAGGGGGTCCCTGTGGGGCGGTGCAGGGGGTGTCTGGGCGGAGTTCCCGTGGGGCAGGGCGGGGGTCCCCGTGGGGTGGGGGTGTCCGCGTCCCGCCCCCTCACCAGCGCCAGCCAGCGCCCGTCCCCCTGCACGTCGGCCAGCGGCGTGGGGGTGCTCGCCGGGTTCTTGTCCCCGTCACTCATGGTTCTGGAAGCTCCTAGGAGGCAAAGCCAGCAGGTCAGGGGCAGCACCCCCCCCCCGCTCTGATAATGGTTCTCCCCAGACCCCCATGGACCTCGGGGGATGCAGTACCATTGCCGGGGGCGGGGGGGTTGGTCCCTTTATAACCTCCCCCCATGTGGGACAATGGTAGGGTCTACACCCTCAAGTCCTATGCAGGGTGGATAATACCATTCCCTGGGATAGGGGGATAGGGTTTTTCCCCCCCTATGGTTGGGTCCGTTCTACCCATGCCCGAGGATAATGGTTGAATCCACTCAGCACACCCACGGACGGTACCATTTTCAAGGTGGCTGTAACAGGTACGTTTCTCAGCTACATCATACCCCCTTACGTGAGATAATGATTGGCCCATCCCCCCAGACCCCCATGCAGAGTGGGAGATACCATTCCTTTGGGAGGGGAGCCGATCGTTCCCCCCACCGGCATATATTGACTGATCCGTACTCCTCAGGTTCATGCGGGGCGGGGTCAAACTCAGTCCCCAGGCTAGCGTATGGGGAAGGGGGCTGAGCCCCTCATAACACCCCCCCATGAAGGATAATGGTTTGGTCCGCCCCTTGAGGGTCCCCCGGAAGGGGGTTTATCCATCCCCCCATGGGAACAATGGTTTGGCCCGCCTCTCGAGGCCCCCCATGTAGAATGGGTAGGACCATTGGCGGGAGGGAGAGAAAGGGGGCTGGTTCCCCTTCCCCTACCCTCCTGTGGGTATAATGGTTAGATCCACGCTGAGCCCCCCTATGCATGCGGGCGGTACCATTCCCCTGGGCCGGGGGGAGGCTCACCTAAGAGGCTGGCAGGGGAGGGGAGCGAATGGTTCCGGAGCCGCCGCAGCCGCCCGCACGTTCACTCTGCGTTGGGGAGCAGCGGGCGGAACCATGTGACAGGGGAGGGCTGGGAGGAAGTGCAGCCCCCCCCCACCGCCGCGCGGAGATGGTATGAGCCAGTTCGGCTGTTCCCAGCACACACACCCTGCTTCCGGCTCTTCCTTTTACCCTCCCCACCAGAGCCCGGCTGTTCCCAGCACCCCCCTACCCCTGAATGCAGCCTTTGCGTGACTCTGGCTGTTCTCACCCCTCCCCCCCCAAGTCTGGCTGTTCTCACCCCCCCCATCCAGCTGCATTACCCCCGCCCCCAAGTCTGGCTGTTCTCACCCCCCCCCCAAGTCTGGCTGTTCTCACCCCCCCCATCCAGCTGCATTACCCCCACCAAGTCTGGCTGTTCTCACCCCCCCCCATCCAGCTGCATTACCCCCCCACAAATCTGGCTGTTCTCACCCCCCCCCCAAGTCTGACTGTTCTCACGCCCCCATCCAGCTGCATTACCCCCCCCAAGTCTGGCTGTTCTCACCTCCCCCATCCAGCTGCATTACCCCCGCCCCCAAGTCTGGCTGTTCTCACCCCCCCCCTCCAGCTGCATTACCCCCCCCAAGTCTGGCTGTTCTCACCCCCCCCCCAAGTCTGGCTGTTCTCACCCCCCCATCCAGCTGCATTACCCGCCCCCCCAAGTCTAGCTGTTCTCACCCCCCCCTCCAGCTGCATTACCCGCCCCCCCAAGTCTGGCTGTTCTCATCCCCCCCCTCCAGCTGCATTACCCGCCCCCCCAAGTCTGGCTGTTCTCATCCCCCCCCTCCAGCTGCATTACCCCCCCCCCCAAGTCTGGCTGTTCTCATCCCCCCCCTCCAGCTGCATTACCCGCCCCCCCAAGTCTGGCTGTTCTCATCAACCCCCCATCCAGCTGCATTACCCCCCCCAAGTCTGGCTGTTCTCACCCCCCCCCCCATCCAGCTGCATTGCCCCCCCCAAGGTCTGGCTGTTCTCACCCCCCCCCCCATCCAGCTGCATTACCTGCCCCCCTCCGGACTTCAGCTTTTCCAGGCATCCCCCCCCCCCCCCCAAGTCTGGCTGTTCCTTGTACCCCTGGCCCATAAACCCAGGTGTTCTGTTCACTTTCCCCTCCCCCTTAGCTGGCTCTTGCTGCCCCCCCCCCCCCCCCGCCCTGAGGTGCTTCGTCCCGTCAGTGCCGCCTCTCCCCCGCGCACGGCTCCCCAGCCAGCGTCTGCAGTGACCCCCGGCCCTGCCCCACACTGCGCAGGGTCTGGCCCGTGCGCTCTCTGGGTGCAAGGGAGGGGCTGGTCAACTTCAGCTCAACCCCTTCAGCCTCCCCAAATCCCCCCCACCTGTGGTTTGGGCAGGAGAGGAGATCGCCTTTGGCTCTCTGTCCCAAAGTGCTGGGGGGGGGGGGGGGGTCACCATTAACCAGTGGCCCAGCCTACCCCAGACATGGCTGCATTTCAGTGCCGGGCTAAGGATCCCGTATAAACAGCTGCTCCCCCCCAGACATGGCTGCATTTCAGTGCAGGGCTAGGGATCCCATATAAACAGCTCCTCCCCCTTCCCCCCCAGACATGGCTGCATCTCAGTGCAGGACTAAGGATCCCGTATAAACAGCTGCTCCCCCCCAGACATGGCGGCATTTCAGCGCTGGGCTAAGGATCACTGTATAAACAGCTTCCCCACCCCACCCCCCAAGTCGTAGCTGCATCTCAGAGCTGGGTAAAGAAACAGCCGGTGTGAAAGCCTGACTCCCATGACAGTCCTCGCTGTGGGGCTGAGTGGGAACTAGGGCAGCCCAGCCCCACTCCTATGGACACAATGGGAAAAGGATCAAACTCTCTGAGCTTTGCCCCTTCTCCATTAGCACACACGGCTCCACCCTCCCGCCCCCTGCAGGGCACACCTGTCTGTCCGCACCGCAGCACAGGGGATGCTGTCCACTACTGGCCTGTCCATTGCCGGCTGCTGGGAGCGGGGTTCTGGGGCCAGGGCCGCTATTGGGTTGTTGCTGATCCCTCCGTGTGTGTTGGGGGGGGGGGGGGGGGGAAGCAGCTGTTTCCACCAGCAGGAAACCTCGTGATGGTTTGTACTTGCGGGGTCTTCGGCTGCCACTTTCCTGAGTTTGCCTCCGGGGGCTGCTCTCTGAAGATGAGAGGCTGGCTGTTCCCACCTCAGGCCAGTTTCTGGACGCTGACGGAGGAAGGGTGCTTGTGGCATTTGAGAGCGGAACGCTGGCTGGCAGCACAGGCCTCGCAGAGCTGTGTCTGTGGCCCAGCCACTCTTCCAGAGGAGAGAAATTCAGAGATGCAGATAATGAAGAATCACTGCCCCACGGAGTCGCTCACTGTGTAATGGAGCCAGCGATGCTCTCGGATTCCCTCCATTTATCCCCTTCCAGCCAGCGAGCGCATCCCATTCTCCCAGCCCACCCTCCCTCTCTCCCGCCAGGTACAGAATCAAGACACTCCAGCCTTTCCTGGGGAACCAAATACATTTTGCTCTGACATCCTGCAGGGCAGCACATCCATCTCCCTTGTAATCCCCATATGACACCTCGGGGGGAGTGGGAGGAAACCCCATGAGAAGTGTTGGGAGTGTCCCCCTCTTTGAGGTTCTGGCCAGCCTGCTACCTCGGCACCGGGGCTGGGTGTGCTCTGACAGGGCTGTTACTCACATCTCTCATTCGCCAAAAGGGGATTCAGTCCTCTTAGAGCTGCTCCCCAGACAGGCTGCCGGGGAGCTTCCAGGCCCGGATGAATCCATACAGAAGGGGAAGCCGGAGGACGGACGCTGCCATGAACCTGCTGAAAAGCGAATGCAGTGGCACGTGCAGGAAGAGCTGGCATCTGCCGGCTCCTTCGCCCTGGTGCTGGCTTTCTCCTCTCTCCGCCGTGCTGTCAGGCCCATGTATCTCTCCGATGGGTTCCCTGGGCAGATCTACAGCAGGAGACATACAAGGTACGTCCGTCACTGCAGCGCTGGGCCCCTTAGAAATAAATCGGCAGTGATGTCCTCAGCGGCAGCACGTGCGGAAAGAGGAACCACGCTGGGGCTCCGAAATGCTGGCAGATGAACCGACGCCACGGAGCGAGTGACAAGGAGACTTTTGATTGTAACTGGTTCAGGGAGATGCCATCTCTTTAACTCGGGGTCCAGATGAGCGCCAGGAGGGGTTTAAGCCTCACAAACCTGCTGCAGAGAAAAGCGCCTTCAGCAGCCGCCCTGGGCCATGCCCGTTCTCATCCCGAAGCAGCTCAGCTCGGGGGCCTCTGCCTCGTGTGGAAAGCAGGTGCTGGGAATGCCAGGCTGGGTTAGGATTTCTCACTCCTGGAGCCCGCAGGTTGCATGCGCAGCCTGGAGCGGGGGATTCACTCAGGGTAACCCCTGCAGGCAGTTATGCAGCAGCACTGATGGGATTTTAGGACTTGCTGTGGGGAGGGGAAGTGCTGGCAAGCGATGGGGGTCCTCAGAGCTCTGCGAGGCTCATAGAAAACACAGGAGCTGGGAGGCCTGACAATAGCGATAAACAGGCAGTGCAATTCCTGTCGGGTGTGAAAGGAGCCCTGCAGCCCCAAGCGTAGTACCCATGGTAACCCCAGAGGAAGGGACGCTGGGCCTGGGCCCTCACTAGCTGGAAAGCTGCTGCAGACACACAGGGGTCTCCGGGAGAGGAGCAGCAGCAGGGATGGTCCTAGCCTCCTGACCAGTTTCTCAGAGTCACTCAGATTGTGTTTGGTGATGCCAATGCAGTCCAATGGCCGGGCCAGCACTGCTCCCTGTCTGCCGTGGAAATCACTGACCTCCCTGGACTGCGGTGGCGACTGCAACAAAACATTGCCACTTCAGCCTGTTAAAAGGCAAAGCATTTTTTAGAGCTGGGGCTGCAGCTCAGGGAAACTAGCAGCGCGCGGACCAGAAGGCCAGGCGAGCATAAGGGGCTTAGGGCAGAGGCATTTACAGGCTCCCAGATCATACTGAATCAAGCACCAGGCCAAGACAGGAAATACTGGGGTTTGAGGGAAGAGGGTCCCTTAAGTCCCTTGCCCTCTTGAAACCCTTCACCTCAGGTCCTCATCGCAAACTGGTCCCTGGAGGTGGGCAGCCCCAGTCCCCTGGTGTCCCTGCGTCCCAAGGGCTGCAAATCTCTCTCACTCTCGCAGTGGCTGTAAAACCAGGGGCACGTCCTGCCTCTTGCCTTGCAGAGGGCAGGCCGGGTTAAAGACGCCTCGTTTATTTTAAGCTCGCCCAGCTGATGTTACTGTTGTAATAAGCTCACGGTGCAGCAGGCGGCAGTGCAAAACCTGGGTCTCCCTGATCCCCGCTGCAGCTGTGACTAGCGACAGAGCACCAAGAAACCTCCAAGCCCCAGCAGCAGGTGCTGGGGATGAGTCTCAACCTGCTGAGAGCTCGCTCTGGCCAGCCAGGAGGAGACCGCTGAGCGTCGCGCCCGCCCTCCTGCGTCACATAGGCCAGGAGTGCCCTGCATGGATCCCTGTTGGAGTGGAGCCGGACCTGTCGAAAGCATCCATGCAAAGTGTAAAATCGCTCCATTGGCTCCATTCTGCCCCCCGAGGAGCCAGCTCCCCTGGCCCTGCCACTGTGGCCCCCGAGCCCTGCCCTGCCCCACTGGACCCTAGGTGGCCTGGCGGGGAGGTCTTGCCCTAGCTCACTCCTTCCCCTAGTGGCAGCAGGCTGGCTTGGGTGGAGTCTCCTGCACACCCTCTGCCCTGGGGGTCAGCCCGGCATAGGGCTCTTGCTTGGGACGCTCACGCTGCAGGGTTGGCCCCGCTCAGGGGTCATGCTCCCCCGAGGGTCAGCCCTGCTTTGGAGGGATCACGCTCCCCTCTGTGGGTCTGTCATGTTCTCCCCACGCGGGCCAGCCCTGTGCAGGGGGGTCACAGTGCCCCTGGGGTGAGTCAGTCATGTTTGGGGGTCATGCTGCCCCATGGGGTGGGTAGGGCTTGCTCGGGGGGGGCTGTCTCACAGTGCCCCATGGGGTGGGTGGGGCATACATGGGGGGGGGGGGCATGCTTCGGTGTCACACTGCCCCATGGGGTGCGTGGGGCATGCCTGGGGGTCACGCTCTGCCCAGTCCAGACCAGCCTAATCTGGATCCAACCTGTCCAGCCCACACCCTTCCCTCAGGGCTCGCGCCAGCAACTGGCCAGCCAATCAGGGTGTGGCTTCCAGAGCCGCGCGACCAATCACCGCGCGGCAGGGGGGTGGGGACAGAGCGAGCCTGGAGCGGCCGTTTCCCCTTCAGTAGGGGAGGGGGAGGGAGCAGCGCGAGGCACCGTTGGCGGTTGTTACACTGCACGTGGCAGCCACCTTAGCACACGGCCCCGCCCCCGGAACGCACGGAAGAACTGGCCGCTTCTAGAATCTTCCAACGGGCCCCGCTGTGGGGGAGGTGCAGACAATGTCTCCCCAACCACTGCTGCCCCCCCCATGTCACATGGCACAGAGACTCCCCAGTGTAACCCCCCCCCGGCACAGAGATGTGCCCCCACCCCGACTGCCCCCCCAGTGGTAACCCTAGCATGTATCCTGCTCCCCCCTTGCACAGAGACAACCCCCCATTACCTCCCAGTGTAACCCCCCAGCAGAGACGTCCCCCCGCTCACCCACCCGACTGCCCCCCAGTGGTAACCCTAGCACGTATCCTGCTCCCCCCTTGCACAGAGACAACCCCCCATTACCTCCCAGTGTAACCCCCCAGCAGAGACATCCCCCCGCTCACCCACCCCGACTGCCCCCCCAGTGGTAACCCTAGCACGTATCCTGCTCCCCCCTTGCACAGAGACAACCCCCCATTACCTCCCAGTGTAACCCCCCAGCAGAGACGTCCCCCCGCTCACCCACCCCGACTGCCCCCCCAGTGGTAACCCTAGCACGTATCCTGCTCCCCCCTTGCACAGAGACAACCCCCCATTACCTCCCAGTGTAACCCCCCAGCAGAGACGTCCCCCCGCTCACCCACCCCGACTGCCCCCCCAGTGGTAACCCTAGCACGTATCCTGCTCCCCCCTTGCACGGAGACAACCCCCCATTACCTCCCAGTGTAACCCCCCAGCAGAGACGTCCCCCCGCTCACCCCCCCCCCCCCACTGCCCCCCCAGTGGTAACCCTAGCACGTATCCTGCTCCCCCCTTGCACAGAGACAACCCCCCATTACCTCCCAGTGTAACCCCCCAGCAGAGACGTCCCCCCGCTCACCCACCCCGACTGCCCCCCCAGTGGTAACCCTAGCACGTATCCTGCTCCCCCCTTGCACAGAGACAACCCCCCATTACCTCCCAGTGTAACCCCCCAGCAGAGACGTCCCCCCGCTCACCCACCCGACTGCCCCCCCAGTGGTAACCCTAGCACGTATCCTGCTCCCCCCTTGCACAGAGACAACCCCCCATTACCTCCCAGTGTAACCCCCCAGCAGAGACGTCCCCCCACTCACCCACCCCTGACTGCCCCCCAGTGTAACCCCCCACATACCCTGCTCCCACCAGCGCAGAGATATCCCCCCATTACCTCCCAGTGTAACCCCCCAGCAGAGACGTCCCCCCGCTCACCCACCCCTGACTGCCCCCCAATGTAACCCCCCCACATACCCTGCTCCCACCAGCGCAGAGATATCCCCCCATTACCTCCCAGTGTAACCCCCCAGCAGAGACGTCCCCCCGCTCACCCACCCCTGACTGCCCCCCAGTGTAACCCCCCACATACCCTGCTCCCACCAGCACAGAGATATCCCCCCATTACCTCCCAGTGTAACCCCCCAGCAGAGACGTCTCCCCGCTCACCCACCCCGACTGCCCCCAGTGTAACCCCCCCACGTACCCTGCTCCCCCAGCAGAGACAACCCCCCATTACCTCCCAGTGTAACCCCCCAGCAGAGACGTCCCCCCACTCACCCACCCCTCACTGCCCCCAATGTAACCCCCCTCCATGTATCCTGCTCCCACCAGCGCAGAGATATCCCCACTCACTCATGCCTGACTGCCCCCCAGTGTAACCCCCCACGTATTCTGCTCCCCTTGGCACAGAGACATCCCCCCCAACCACCCCTGACTGCCCGCCAGTGTAACCTTCCCATGTACCCCACTACCCCCTGGCACACAGACGTCCCTCCTGACTGCCCCCCCAGTGTAACTCCCCCTGCACATCTCCCCTCACAACCCTCACAGCCCCCCATCCTAATGTCCCCCTGGGCTGTTCCCTCTTCATATAAAGCAGGCTGCAAATGCACAATGTCTGCAGTCACAATGCCTCCCACTGCCCCCAAATCACCGTGGGGCATGGAGAGGCCAAGTCACCCCACGGGCAGCACTCCTTGCTTCCTAAGCATAAATGACCCTTCATAGGTACAGGAGCCCTCTGAAAGGAAGCACCTGGGATTAAGGTTGGCACCCAGTATCCCCCACTGCCGGCAGCATGATGCCTCCCAGCGCCATGCTGGGGCAGCGGGGTCGGTGGTGGGGGTGCACCTCCCACTGTCCAGCTGTCCCTCGGCAGTTAGCGATCAAATCCGGCTTAGCTGCTGACGTCACGGCCAGGCAGCCGAGGCTGGGCTTCGGTAAGACAGAACACCCAGAGAGGAACCCGAACCCAAACCCTGCACCCGCCCCAGTGATGCCGAAATATCCAACCCTGCCCTGTACTGGCGGGGGAAGGAAGGCCAGAGGCAGCCACCTAAGGCCAGATATTTACAGGTATTTCAGTGACTAAAGATACTGGTAGGAGTTTAATGGGATTTTCAAAAGCGCCATATGTGTTTAAAAACCTGGCCTAATCCCTCCACCTGCGGATAATAACGCTCACAACTAGTGACGTTTCAGACTGGTTCACAATGTTTTATTGGCAACAAATAGCGGGACCCACTCATGGTGTGATACTCACGTCCGCTCATTCCCAAAAGAATAAACCCCATAAATTCCCTGGCAACTTGGACATGCCAGAAGGGGGATAAATCCTTCAATGCAGCTCGAAAGTGGCTTTTAAATAAACACGCCGGTCTTTAAAACCAGCAGGAATTCATTTCAATCCCTGTTCATTTCAGGAGGAACTCAAACTACTCAATACGATATTGTTAAAACCCCATGGCCCTAAGGCCATTAAAAACACACTGCTTTCACATTCCCATGACAAACCCAGCTATGTGCCGTGACTTCACTAGGACCAAGGTTTGTTCTTGACTCACGTTAGCTAGCACACGGTCATGAACACGAGGTGAAATCCTAGGCAAGACAAGACAGACCCTAGGCTCCCGCATCTTCTTATCTCAACCCACTACAGTGTGAAAACGCCAAGCGGCAGTGCCTTGTCTTCACTGGGGTTTGACCTTGCGCTAGCTGACTTGAGTTGAGGGCGCACCTCTCTTCCTAGTGAAGATGCACATGGAGAGTCCCCGCACACCCCACACTGCAGTTCCAGCATGGATCTGGCCTGGCTTTTTCCATTTCTACAAGGAAAGCAGGACAGGCAGTTTAAAAACCAACAAGTGGCCCTTTCCCCAAGCCCCTTAAAAACAAGCCCCAGTGGGGAGGTAGGGTGAAATTCCCTCCCGCTCCCCATGATTATCCATCTTGGTCCCCATGGCCTTCCTCCCAGTGCCGTTCTCCTAAAGGCAGGGCCTGCTCCATCTCCGGTCCCCAAGGAGCCGGGGAACCCGCTGGAGCTCAGCTGGCCGATGCTCAGTGTGGCGGATGGAGAGGCGCTGGGCTGGAGGAGCAGGTGAGGCTGGGCAAGGCCCCCTGGACGGAGAAGCTGCATGTTTGCTTGGGGACGAGGAAGCCAGTCCTTGCTGTGGCGGGATCTAAACAAAACACACGAGTCAGCGTTACGTTCCAGGACGCGGTCCCTGCACTCCCTCCCCCTTCCACTGTTCAGATCCCAGGCTGGCCAAGCTCTCCCCCAAGACAGGCCGGTGACTCTCCTCTGGTGCTGCCCAGGGACGAGGTATGGCCCATGGCTGTTGGGATTTCAGTGGCTGCACCTCCCAGCACAGGAGGCAAGCTGATACTGAGCAAGCCACAGAGCATCCCCCTGACTTGGGGCATGAATATGGCCACTCACTACCTGGCATGTCACGTGGGCAGGTCTGTTCTGTACCGGAGGACTGAGGGTATGTCTACACTGTGCACTAAGCTCGGGCTCTGATTCAGGTTTGAGCCCAAGCCCCGCTTCCATCCACACACATCTGTCTGACCTGGGTCAGTGAGCACTCAGGACACAGGTCCTAGGACCCTGCTGCGGGGGGTGTATCAGAGTCCCACTGGGACTCAGGTCATTTTGCAATATGGGCAGCTCAAGCTGCAGACCCGCATCAGAAGGCCTGCATAGTGTAGTATGGACGTATTAGCATGGCTGTGAGGAAACCCAGGTCCAGCAGTCGTAAACTCCGGTTTACAGTGCAGGGTGGTGGCTAGAGCACGACTTCGAACCACCGAGTCCACTAGCCGGGGTCCCACTGACCCAGGGGTGACACTCCGCACCCCCTATTCATCACAGTGGTATGATTATATGATTATGACATAATTATGCTGCATCTTGGACAAAATATGTCCTGTGAGGTGTCTATGGAAAAGTGATGGTTTGCTGAATATGATTATCCACTTTGTATAAATGTATCATTTTTGTATCTGGGGTTATGAATAGTGACTTTGTAGGTGCTTGCACCTGGGTAACACCCAAACGTTCGTTTGCATTCAGGCTAGCCAGCACACCATGAATGGCCTATCAACAAAGACAAGGGCCATGGAAAAGGCTTATCCTCACCTGGGGGGGCTTCAGTCAGCCCATGGATAATGGCTGCCATGACTCAGCAAAGTATGCAAGGCCATGTGACTAGATCACATGATACTGAACTCCATTTTGGTACCTGTATTTTTCCACAGACTGGGCTGGGACTTGGCTTGGAACAAAGGGGTTCCAGCCATATGGAAGAAGCTATAAAAGAGGGATGTGACATCACCAATGGGGCTCACTCCCCACACAAAAGAATGCCTGGAAACACCTGAGGATAGGGTTGCCAACTTTCTAGTCGCACAAAACCGAACACCCTAGCCCTGCCCCTTCCCTGAGGCCCCTCCCCCTGCTCACTACATTCCCCCTCCCTCGGTGGCTTGCTCTCCCCCACCCTCACTCACTTTCACTGGGCTGAGGCAGGGGGTTGGGGTTCAGGAGGGGTTCAGCATGGCTGGGGGTGCAGGCTATGGGGTAGGGCTGGGGATGAGGGGTTTGGGGTGCAGGAAGGTGCTCTGGGTTGGGGGGGGCTCAGGCCTGGGGCAGGGGGTTGAGGCTTGGGGTTGGGGCGTGGTCTTACCTTGGGCGGCTCCCAGTCAAAGGCGCTGTGGGGGGGGGCTAAGGCAGGCTGCCTGCCTGTCCTGGCACCGCGCTGAGCGCGCCCCGGAAGCAGCCAGCAGGTCCAGGTCCTAGCCGGGGGGGCCAGGAGGCTCCATGCACCACTCTCGCCTGCAGGCACTGCTCCCCTGAGCTCCCATAGGCTGGGAACTGGCCAATGGGAGTACGGAGCCAGTGCTCGGGGCAGGGGCAGCATGTGAAGCCCTGTGGCCCCCCCGCCTAGGAGCCAGACCTGGTGGCTGATTCCAGGGCGCAGTGCGGTGCCAGCCAGGACAGGTAGGGTCTAGCCTGCCTTAGCACCACAGTACCACCGACTGGACTTTTAATTTAATGGCCTGGTCGGCAGTGCTGCCCGGAGCCGCCAGGGTCCCTTTTCAACCGGGTGTTCCAGTCGAAAACCAGACACCTGGTCACCCTACCCGAGGAACAAAGACTGAACTGGGCGAAGTGCTGGCCCCAGGCAGGAAAGAAGGAAGCCTGCTTATGTAGGAAACCTTGGTGGACTTTTATACTATTTGACAGGGTGAGATGCTGCTTAATTCAACTCCTATCTGGTATATTAGGCTTATATTGCGTTGATGTTTATTTGCTAGGTAATCGACTTTGATCTGTTTGCTATCACTTATAATCACTTAAAATCTGAAGTTGATAATTCTGTTTTATATTTTACTTAAAACACTGTGGTTCGAGTGAAGTGCTTGGGGAGAAATCTCAGCTCAGGAACGAGAGTTGGTGCACGTCCACTTTCCTTTGTAGAAGTGGCGGACTGGGTAATAAATTCACACTGGGCAGGGCAGGATGGTACAGCTCCGGGATCTAGGCTGGGGAGCTGGGGGTATTTTGGCTGGAGCCTCTCTAGTGTTGGTTCATGCAGTGGCTGGCCAGAGCGTTGATGATCACGGCTGGGTGTGGCCCCGCCTGTGGATGTTTGTGTGAGGGTCAGCTTGGAGGGCTTTGCTGCTTGTCACGAGGTCAGTGGGAGAGGGAACCCAGACTGGTAAAACAGAGGGCTCAGCAATCCCCCAGTTCCAGGTTGCACCCTGGGGGTGTATATGTGTCACACCAGGTTTACGAGGCTGTGTGGACATACCCTGAGTGGCTCATGGAAATGGGATACAGGCACCTGTTCCAACCAGTCCCAGGGGAGAAGGCGGGCTGGTTCCAGGGGGGCAGGAAGCGGGATATGCAGCTTGTCCCTTCCAGGGGGTGCTGGCTCTAATCCAGACTCTGGTCTAGGGTTGCCAACTTTCTAATTGCACAAAACCAAATAACCTAGCCCTGCCCCTTCCCAAGGCCACTCCCCTTGTCCCGCCCCTTCCTTGAGGCCCTGCCCCCCACTCACTACATTCCCCCTCCCTCGGTGGCTCGCTCTCCCCCACCCTCACTCACTTTCACTGGCTGGGGAAGGGGTTGGGGTGCGGGAGGGGGTGAGGGCTCCATCTGGGGGTACAGACTCTGGGGTGGGAACGGGGATGAGGGATTTGGAGTGCAGGAGGGGGCTCCAGGCTGGGGGGTAGGACAGAGGGGTTCAGGGTGTGGGAGGGGGCTCTGGGCTGGGGCAGGGGGATGAGGGCTCTATCTGGGGATGCAGGCTCTGGTGTGGGGCCAGGGATGAGGGGTTTGGGGTGCAGGAGGGGGCTCTGAGTTTGAGGGGGGCTCAGGGCTGGGGCAGGGGGTTGGGGCTCAGGGTTGGGGCACGGGCTTACCTCCGGCGGCTCCTGGTCAGTGGCACATGGGGTAAGGCAGGCTGCCTGCCTGTCCTGATTCTGCACTGCGCCCCAGAAGCGGCCAGCAGGTCCGGCTCCTGGGCAGAGACATGGCAGGTGGCTCAATGCACTGATCTCACCCGCAAGCACCGCCCCCACAGTTCCCATTGGCCGCGGTTCCTGGCCAGTGGGAGTGCGGAGCCGGTGCTCGGGGTGGGGGCAGTGCACAGAGTCCCATGGGCCCCCTGCCTAGGAGCCAGACCTGCTGGCCACTTCCAGGGTGCAGCGCGGAGTCAGAACTGGTAGGGACTAGCCTGCCTTAGCTCCACAGCACCACCGACCGGATTTTTAGCAGCCCGGTCGGCAGTGCTGACTGGAGCCGCCAGGTTCCCTTTTTGACCGGGTGTTCCGGACACCTGCTCACCCTACCAGGGGGACTGGCTAGCTCAGGGAGTGGGCAATGGGACATGGAGCTTTTTCCCTCTAGGGGGCACCAGTTTCAGTGCTGTCCTGGTGGGCTCAGGAGTGAACGCTGTTCTGATCGTACAGCCGTTCAGTGGTCTGTGAGTGGGAGCTGAGTGTGCTGGGTCTCTGTGCCTGAGCAGGCCGGACCCCTGGTGGGAAGGGTCAGTAATCGGACACGTGCCCTCAGTGATGGGAGCAGCCGAGCGGCTTGCACTGTACCTGCCAGGCTCCAGGTCCCAGGTGCCCTGCTTCTGCTGCTCTCCTCTGCCACCTGCCCCTTGCTGCCACTGCCGCTCCCCTGGCTTGCAGGGCCTTGCTGTGACTTGAACCTTGGGGCAAGCACAGTGTCTGGGAGGGACTGGTGGGGAATGAGGTGTGGGCTGGGAGTCAGTAAGGACAGCCTGGGGAGCGTGTGCACTTCCACCATGACAGGGGGGCTTTGTGTGGGCAGCGGGGAGATGGGCATTTCTGCGGGAGGGGCGCACAAGGGCAGGGACCGAGGGCTGCTGAGAGCAGAGGCAGCGCGAGCTGGATCCGGGGCGGACGCAGCTGTTTCTGGAATCCCACCGGGATCCGCAGCCTGTGCCAGGCTGAGGGTCTGTGGAGTGGAGCCCAGGGAGTCAGAAGGGGCGGGATGGGGAATCCCCCGGGGGCTGGAACTAGGTTTGAAGACCTGGATGTTGGAAACCATCAGGGTTGTGGCTGCCTGGGGCCCCCAGGGTGGCACCGTCGAGACCAGGCGGAAGTTCTTGCGTGGCTGAGGAAGAGTGCTGCAGCGCAGCAAAGGGGGGAGCACACGTCCCGAGCCCTGCTGCCCACCAGCACCAGCCTTGTCACCAGGGGCCTTCAGGGCCTGCTGCTGGGTGGGATCAGATGCCCCCATGTTACCGGGGTCTCCAGGGGGAGGGGTGAAAGCAGGAAAGGCCAGCAAGGGGGGTGCAGCACCAGCGAGGGGCAGGAAGTCTGGCATGGCAGCAGAGGGGGCCAGATGGGGGGAATTTCTCAGCACCATCAAGGCCTCGGCAGCCTCCTTCTGCAGCTGCTCTTCGGAGACGGGAGAGAAGACAAGCCCCCTGGTGCACCTGAGCGGGAGGTGAGCCGAGGAGAAAGGAAGCTGAAAGAGAGCGAAGAGACGATTCCCACATCAGGGGAGGGACAGGCACGCGGATCCAGCTGAGATCAGGACATAGGCACCCCAGCCCAATAGTATCCCCCCATTACACAGCTGCTGAGGGTGGAGCTGGCTGGCTGGGATACGGGGCCCTGGCTGGTTCTTGGGAAATGAGCCATGGGGCCTTTCCCCTACAGGAGGCTGCAGTTCGAGTCCAGCCCCAGGTCGGCGCTGAATGAATGATGCCCAGTCGTCTCTCTCTCTGTTCCGATCACT
Organism: Actinemys pallida; assembly: GCA_023634205.1. Taxonomy (NCBI): domain Eukaryota; kingdom Metazoa; phylum Chordata; order Testudines; family Emydidae; genus Actinemys; species Actinemys pallida. Next base: position 259,666 of record JALMGD010000039.1, on the reverse strand, counting down.
GTGCTGGGGCTGGAGCACCACAACACGTTCCTGTGCAGTGGACTCACGCTCCTCAGGGACCGGCTGAGGCCCTGGGAAGCCATGGACACATACTGGAAAGGAAGAAGAGAGCCAGCCGAGTCCGGGATGGATGCCTGAGCTTTACAACCGTCCCCTGAGGGAGCATGTGTCAGCATCACGGGGGACACAAAAGGGGGTCTCTCGGCTGCCATATCTCAGCCCTCTGAGGAGGACAGATCTCAGAGCTACGCACCTGGGCTCCTGGCAGTGTAGACTCCAGGTGGCTGCTCAAATCCATGTTCCCATCCAAGGGACTCAGCGCCAGGCGGCTGGAACAGGCAAGAGACAGTGCATCAGAAAACGCTGTGCTTGGCAGCTTGTCTCTCACTCTAAGTCTGCTGAACCAAAAGCCGCTGGCTGGGGAGAGTCATTTCAGTGTCTGTTTATGGCCCGTCTCCCATGCCGGGTCCCTGGCTTTCCCATGACATTTACAAATAAACTGTCATGGTGGGAGACACCAGATGGCTCTGGCTGGGAAGCATATACACAGAGTCTTACAGGTTATTTTTTTCTTAATGTGCGAGCAAGTTTTCAGCCTTTGGAGAAATACTGTGGGGTTAGTTTTGTCTGTGCAGATGTCAGTGACAAGCTCTGTTCCAGGACTGGGTGCACGCTGTGCAAATAAAAGATGTTACCCATAGAGAATACCCAGACTCCATGTCACTGATTTCTCCTCCACGAGGAAGGTGACCTGCAAAGCCGAGGGGTAATGCTGATGTTGGCAATGAGACACCAGTGCTGAAAGAAGGGGTAACAGCACTCTATGGAAATCTTTCCAGCTAGAGCCACATTAACCTCTGGCCCTTTAAGAGGAGATGGTTCCAGGCATGTGTGACACCCTTCGCTCACCTCCCCAGGTGGAGAAAATTAGCAAAGTCACATGATGACAGGCAGGTCATGTGGCTAGATCAGGCCTCTGACAGAAGCCTGTGGAGAAAGAGAAGGGAGGCTCTAGAGCAGTTTTCAAACGTTTTTTCTGGTGACCCAGCTGAAGAAAATTGTTGATGCCCATGACCCAACGGAGCTGCTCTCGGTCAGTGGGCATGCGGAGCCGGTGTTCGGGGTGAGGGCAGCGTGCAGAGCCCTGTGGCCCCCCCGCCTAGGAGCCGTACCTGCTGCTGGCCGCTTCCGGGGTGCAGCAAGGTGTCAGAACAAGTAGGGACTAGCCTGCCTTAGTCGGGCAGCACCGCTGATGGGACTTTTAACGGCCCAGTCGGCAGTGCTGACCAGAGCCGCCGCGACCCGGTGCCTTACATTCTGCAACCCAGTACTGGGTCGCGACCCACAGTTTGAAAACCACTGCTCTGGAGAGCCTTGGGGTGGGAGGCCAGGGGAGAGAGGACAGACCCTCAGGAAGGAGTGCTGTGCCCAGCTTGAGACTGGGCAGGGAAGACTTTTAGGGCTTGTCTACACTGGCAAGTTTTGTCGCCAAAAACTGCCTTTTGGCGACAAAACAGCGATAGCGTATACACTGCAATGGGACTTTTGTCAAAAAAACCCGCCCATTTTTGGCGACAAAAAACTTCCACCCCTGCAAGAGACTTTTGTCTTTTCCCCTCCCTTTATTGTCGACAAACAGCAAGTGTAGACACTATGCCTTTTTTTTTCGATTTTATTGGCCTCCGGAAAGTGTCCCACAATTCCCATGCTGCTGCTCTGGTCAGCAGTTTGAACTCCACTGCCCTGCTGCCAACCTGCTCCTCCCCCTTGCAAGCCCCGGGAATTTTCAATCTCATTTCCTGCTTGCCGGCTTCCCAGGTGAGCATGGCTGGCTACCGCACCAAACGCGCGCCTGCTTGGACCACCGCTGAGCTGTTGGATCTGATCAGTATATGGGGAGAGGAGTCTGTTCAGTCGCAGCTGCGAGTGACCCATAGGAATCGGGACACATATGGGCAAATTTCTCGAGGCTTGTGTGAAAAGGGCTATGATCGGGACACACAGCAGTGCAGAGTGAAGATAAAGGAGCTGAGGCAGGCGTACCATAAGGCGTGGGAGGCAAATCATCGCTCCGGTGGTGCACCTAAGACCTGCCGCTTCTATAAGGAGCTGAATGCTATCCTTGGTGGTGACCCCACCTCCATCACCGATTGTCCCATGGATACTTCGGAGGCAGCAGAAAGAGGGGGTAACCCGGAGGCTGAAATTCTGGATGAAGAAGTCGAGCTAGAAGAGGACGTGGAGCTCCCATCAAGGTCGCCCAGTGGGGCAGGCAGCCAGGAACTTTTCTTCAGAAGTGCTGTACGGGGAGCAGGAAGCAGATGAGACGCCGGGTAAGTTGCTGTGGCTTGTGTAGGGAATCAAAAAGTGGGAGGCACGTAGTGTTCTCTGTGAGCTGGACGTTGCCCTGTGTAGCTAATCTGCATGGCTAAGCAGGGTGTTGATGGACATCGCGAGCTGCAGGGAATCCTCCAGAGAGAGGCTCTGGAAAGTTTCCAAGAGATACTTGTTAATCCTCTGCCGCAGATTCCAAGGGATTGCAGCCTTGTTAGTTTCCCCCATTGTAGGAAACTGTCCCCTGCCATTTAGCAATCGCTGGGGCTGGGACCAAAGCGGCACATAGCTGAGCTGCATATAGACCGGGGTGAAAGCCACAAGCATTCAGCAGCTGTGCCCTGGTTTCTCTGGTCACCTGCAGCAGCGAGATGTCAGCCAGCGGTTGGCCGCCTGTGAAAAAGTGTGGGATAATTTTAGAATGAGTTCCCTGCAAAGCTGCCCTGCAAGCCGTGACCGTTTTCTCTGTACGCACAACCGCCTTCCCCCCACTCCCGACAGTCACCATGATTGGGGTGCTTGCGGAGCTGTGTGCCTGCCTAGACTCCGTGAGAAAGTGATAGCTACTAGTTGCAAAAGGCCCTTGTTACTGAAATGTTTCAATCGTTTGCTGGAATGTTACAGTCCCTCTTCTGTGAATTGTCCACAGCAGCCGAGACCTCGAGGAACACACCACGCACCCCTGCCGACTGGCTTCAGCAGATAAGGAAGACGCCGAGACGCAGCAAAGACGACATGTTCAGGGAAGTGCCGCAGCGCGATGAGAGACAGACCAGGGACAGAATAAAGAATGCAGTATTTGCTAGGCAAGCAACAGAGCGGATGATAAAAGTTATGGAGGATCAGACAGAGATTCTCAAGTCTTTGATGCAGCTGCAGACTGAGAAGATCCGTGGTCGACCTCCACTGCAGCACATGCACATGCACATGCACAATTCTTTGCCAACCCCACCCCCCTCTGTGCCCACACATTCCTTTTCACTTCACAGCACTCCTGAGTTTCCCCATCACTCCACCTCCTGTCACAGCTTGCACAATGATAGCTGGAGCTACACACAGTTGTGAGGTTTTACCCTTCTTAACAATAAATAAAGGCCAAGGTATTTAATGGTACAGCGTTTTTATTCTGTGTTCTACAAAGGCGTATAGCAATCAATTCACTCTTGGGAACAGGCTTCTAAATCATTTTGTTGCATAGATCTTGGGCCCCAAAATTGTACATGGATGCACCAGAGAAGCAACTCCAAAGCAGACATGTGTTAGTGCCCCTCATTGTCCAAGCGGTTCCTCAAAGTCTCTCTGATGTTAATAGTAGCACTCTAGGCTCCTCTGACAGCCCTAGCATCTGGCTGTTCAAACTGTGCAGCCAAGCGCTCTGCCTCAGTGCTCCACACCCAGGGCCGGCTCCAGGCACCAGCTTGCCAAGCAGGTGCTTGGGGCGGCCACTCCGGAGAGGGGCGGCACGTCCAGCTATTCGGCGGCAATTCGGCGGACGGTCCCTCACTCCGGCTCGGAGCGAAGGACCTCCTGCCGAATTGCCGCCACAGATCGCGATTGCGATCATGGCTTTTGTTGTTGTTGTTATTTGTTTGTTTGTTGCACCGCTTGGGGCGGCAAAAACCCTGGAGCCGGCCCTGTCCACACCTGAGCAAACATTTCACCCTTAGATTCACACAGATTATGCAAAGTGCAGCACGCGGCTATGACCGGGAATATTATCCTCGGTAAGGTCTATCCTGCCATTGAGACACCTCCAGCGAGCTTTCAAACGGCCAAAGGCACATTCGACTACAATGCGGCGCCTGCTCAGCCTGTTCAAACGCTCCTTGCTGCTGTCCTGAGACAGGGCTGTAAGGGGTAAGCTGGATCTCCCAGGATTACTATGGGCATTTCCACATCCCGCACTGTGATCTTGAGGTCTGGAAAGAAATTCCCCGCCTGCAGCTTTCTGTACAGGCCACTGTTCCTGAAGATGCGTGCGTCATGCACCTTTCCAGACCAGCCTGCACTGATGTCCGTGAAACACCCCCGTTGATCCACAAGCGCCTGCAACACCATGGAGAAGTATCCCTTCCTATTGCTGTACTCAGAGGCAAGGTGGTCTGGCGCTAAAATTGGAATGTGTGTGCCATCAATCGCCCCGCCACAGTTAGGGAAACCCATCTCTGCAAAGCCATCCACTATTTCATGCACATTTCCCAGAGTCACGGTCCTCCACAGCAGGATGCGATTTATTGCCCTGCACACTTGGAGTAATACAGCCCCAACAGTGGACTTCCCCTCTCCAAATTGATTTGCGACTGACCGGTAGCAGTCTGGATTTGCTACCTTCCACACAGTGATTGCAAAACACGTCTCTGACGAAAGGGCAGCTCTCAATCTGGTGTCCTTGCGCCGCAGGTCGGGGGTCAGCTCAGCACACAGCTCCACGAAGGTTGCTTTATGCATCCGAAAGTTCTGTACCCACTGGTCTTCATCCCACACCTGCATGACAATGCGATCCCACCAATCAGTGCTTGTTTCCCTAGCCCAAAAGCGACAGTCTACCATATGCAGCTGCTCTGTGAATGCCAAAAGCACTGATAAGTTGCTGCTGTCCATATCGCACTCGGGTGCCTGCGATTCATCCTCTGTCAGTAACTTTGCGAGTAACTCTACTGCCATGCGCGATGTCTTCACGACAGTTAACAGCACATAGGAGAGAAGTGCGGGATCCATCCTCTCTCACTGCAGATGCTGGCGCGCACTATAAAGACTGACAATTGGAAAAATGGCGCAAAAGGAAGCCAGAAGCCATTGGAGGGCTGGGACACAAAGCGGTGCATGACGGGACATTTTGCACATCCCAGGATGCGCCGTGCTCCGTTTCCGCCTTCCCACAACACCTAGCGACAGATGGTGTCACCAGGCACTGTGGGATACATACCCACAGTGCATTGCTCACACTGTCGATAAGGGTGCCCCGAATGTGGACATGATCTGTCGACGGGGGGGCAAATGTAGACTCGCTTTGGCGACTTTGCTTTTGTCGATTTTTTCATGTTGATATTAGTTTCATCGACAAAACTTCCCAGTGTAGACAAGCCCTTATTTTGAACCCCCGGAAGGGGTGGACTTGTTTCTTTTATGTCTTAGCCGCAGAATGAAGAAGCTGCAGCAGCCAAAGCAGGCTGGATAATTGGGAGATCCAACCTGCATGAGGGGGAACCGAGGCAACAGCTAGCCTGAAACTAGATCAGGCTGGTGGCACTGCTACACCTGCACTGAGGGTTGAAAGTTGATGGAGGCCCCCTGTCTTCACCACGGGGACCAATAGGTGGATTGCCTTAGCCTCTGGCTAGCCCCCAAGCCCTCCCCATGTGTGATTAACCAGACGTGTGGCTATTGGTATGTGTAAACATGGCTGCTCTCTCGCCACACAGCTCTGTTCCGGGGGCAGGTGTTGGGTTTGCTGCTTACAGAGTAGAACTGGTCTAGGCTGGCGTTTAGTGGGACCAGGCCGGAAAGGGGATGGCTCTTGAGTATCTTAGGCTGCCTCCAGCCCGCAGATATTGAAATACTCCAATTCAGAAGTCGTGTCCCATGCGATTTCAGGTTGCTTCTTTTACACGCTGTGAGCGTGCTCCAGCCAGGGCTGCTGGCCCTGCAGAAATACACACCCAAGCAGTTCAGTGGATGCAGAGGCTGCTGGTGGGAGCCAAGGGGGGCTTGGTGCCTGCTGGAGCAGCCGTCCTGGGACTGCCACGAGACCCCCTGGGGCATGTGTCACCTTGCCGCCATCACAACCTGCCAGACAAATACGAGCTGATGTCAGTCAGAGCTGAGCAGCTAGCAGTGGAGGCAGCTGGGGCTACGGGCACTGTTGACAAGGTGATGCATTCTCCTCCCAGCTGAGGAGAGTTGCACAGCCGCAGCCTGGCTGTGCCCAGCTTTACAGAGGAGCTGTCGCACTGACAGAACCCACAGAGTCATCTAGCTCAGTATCCCTCGCCCCAGAGCAGGCCAGTGGCCTCGGCTAGCCAGGTATCACTCCCTTTTCTTGCTGGGACTGGTCAGACCCACGGCCTGGTATCCTACCACTATCCCTGCCACCTCAGTAGCTCAGCACCTCCATATCCCTGACCCCCAGATCAGACCAGTGAGCCCCTGAGTCCAGCCCAATCCTCCCCGCCCTGTCTGTAACCTTTCATCCTGCATCGTAAAGAGACAAGGAAACACCAGAGGGCACTTAGGCCCCGGGGCTTGTATTCGTGTCATCCTGGAGATGGGGCTACTCACCTGGGTGAGCTGAGAAGCAAAGGGGAGGCTCCTGGGGCAACGCCTGGCAGAGGACGGGTGGTGGCAGGGGAAGAGCTGGCAGGAACCAAGGTGCGTAGGGTGGCTGGCATTCTCCAAGGGGCCAGGGCAGCTGAGTCACCTCAGGCTGGTGGGGAAGAGGCAGCCAAGGGCTTTCCTAGAAAGCAATGCAGAGGACACGTGCATACGACTCAGGAAACAGGCAGCTGCTTGGAAACAGCAAACACTGGGATGCAGCAGCCTGATCACACGGAGGAGCTCAAACCCCTCTGTAAGGGAATTCCCCACGTCAGGGGACTGGCAGCGTCAAGGGGAATTGAGAAATGGGATATGGGCCCTTTCCCTTCCAGGGGCACCTTGGTTAGCAGGACTAGATGGTTCTGGGGGCATGTGGAATGGATTAAGGGGCCTTTTGCCTCTAGGGGGTGCTGGTTCCAATCCAGACCAAGGACTGGATGGGCCTGGGGGGTGATGGAATGGGTTGTGGGGCCTTCCCCTCTATGGGGCACCAACTCCAATCCATACTGGGGTTAGAAGGACTGGGTGAGTTGGGGGTGTTGGGTTATGAGGCCTTCCCCTCTATGGGGCACCAACTGACTAGGGTTACCATACGTCCGGATTTTCCCGGACATGTCCGGTTTTTTGGTTGTCAAATCCCCGTCCGGGGGGAAATTCCAAAAAGCCGGACATGTCCGGGAAAATAGGGAGGGGTCGTGGGGCTTGGATCCGTGCTGGGGCCGGAGCCGGAGCTGCTGGGGCCGGCGGTGCTTGGCCGCCGGCCGGCACCGCTCGGCCGGGGCCGGACGGGCCGGTGCCCCGGGGCCCGATCCGAGCTGGAGTCGACGGGGCCGGAGCCGCTCGGCCGGTGCCCTGGGGCCGGAGCCGTTTGGCTGGGGATGGTGCCCCGGGGCTGGAGCCGCTCGGCTGGGGCCGGTGCCCGTGCCCCGGGGCCCGAGCCGAGCTGGAGCCGCCGGGACCGGGGCGGGCCGGAGCCGCACGGCCGGGGCCAGCGCGCTCAGCCGGAACCAGGGCCGGTGCCCCGGGGCCCGAGCCGTGCCGGGCCAGAGCCGCTCGGCCGGGGCCGGTGCCCCGGGGCCCGAGCCGAGCTGGAACCGCCGGGGCCGGGGCGGGCCGGGGCTGGCGTGCTCGGCTGGAACTGGGGCTCGCACCCCAGGGCCCGAGCCAAGCCGGGCCCGAGCTGCTCGGCCAGGGGGCCGGACTGGGCCGCGCCTCCTCGCGCCCCCCCGCCCCAGCTTACCTGCTGCCTCCCTGTTTCAGGCTTCCCGCGAACATTTGATTTGCGGGAAGCAGGGGAGGGGGAGGAGCAGGGGGCGGAGCGTTCAGGGGAGGGGCGGAGTTGGGACGGGGACTTTGGGGAAGGGGCGGAGTTGGGGTGGGGCCAGGGCGGGGAAGGGGGCGGAGTGGGGGCGGGGGCGGGGCCCCTTGGAGTGTCCTCTTTTTGTTATTTTAAAAAATGGTAACCCTAACCAACTCCAATCCATACTGGGGTTAGAAGGACTGGGTGAGTTGGGGGTGTTGGGTTGTGGGGCCTTCCCCTCTATGGGGCACCAACTCTAATCCATACTGGGGTTAGAAGGACTGGGTGAGTTGGGGGTGTTGGGTTGTGGGGCCTTCCCCTCTGTGGGGCACCAGTTCCAATCCTATCAGGCCCAGCACCTCGGGGCCACATGCAAGACTCTTCCCCCTCATCACCCTTCTGGCAGGTTGATGACTCCGGTGGTCGGTGGGCCCTGCAGTCCCCTGATGGGTATGTCCAGCCGTGGAGCCCGGCTCGGCATTTTCCTTTGCGGCTGCGGAAGGAGGAGAGCGTGTGAAGAGAAGCTGGATGTGAGCTCTGATGTCGCCCTGAAGTGAGCAGGGGGCCATTAGCCCGTCTGCAGGTGGTGGGGGGTAGATACACACCTGCGGCTGCTTGCTCCTTTGGCTTGGCCCCTTCACAGGGATTGGCCAAGCCCAGAGAGGCCGCGGCACGGCCATCCCTGAGCCGCAGCAAACCCCTGGCCAGCTGCTTCCTCAGCTCCGTCTCCTGCTGCCTGCGCAGGGCCACCTGGGCAGCCATGACACGCCGGCGCTGCCTGTAGGGGAGCAGAGAGAAGGCAGTGCAAACCCAGACCTCCCCCACGGGTGTCTCCTAAAATTGGGCATTGGGGCCAGACTGACTGCCGGGGAGAGCCCCCCCACCCCGCTCCCTGCAGCACCGGTCCCCCAGCCCTATGCTGGGGCATTGGGGCCAACTCTGACTGCCAGAGGAGAGCCCCTCCCCCAGAACCACGCTGGGGCATTGGGCCAGCCCTGACTGACAGGGGAGGGTGCCCCCTACTGAGCCCCCACCCTGCTCCCTGCAGCACAGTGCCCCTCGTATTGGGCTCAGCACTGACTCCGTGGGGAGAACGCCCCAGCACGTACAGAATGAGGATGCACTTGTCACACTGGCAGCCCTGGTACTGGCAGCCCTTCTTGTGGCCCTTGAGCAGGACCCGAATGCCATGGTTGCGGCAGCGGGCACAGGTCGGGGAGCGGGTGGGGGCAGGTGGGGCACATTCGTCCTGGGCACTGCCGTCATCTGTGGTGGAGTCCGAGGGGCAGCACTGAATGCGTGGCCTTGCCGTGGCGGAGGGGTCGCCGCTCTCCTCCATGGTCCGTGAGCCTGAGGGGGGAGCAGTGAGTGAACACAAGGGCCATTCCTGACCCCAGGTACAGAGCCCAGGCCCGAGGCATCTCCATAGCTGCTCAGCTCAGACAAAGCGGGGGGCTGGGGCTCTGCCTCAGGATCTGCCCCCAACCTGCCTCATTTTGTGCACCAAGGTTATGGCTTGTGTCAGGCTCACGATCATATATGGGCCATGCAACCTGCACCCCTGGCCAACCCATTTTCACTCTGGCCCAAACACGCTACCTCCCACCTCCCACACAATTCTGCGGCAAAGGGGTGGCACTGTTGGGAGAGTGGGGGGGCAGGGGGCGGTAGTTGTTACAGGGCGGCGCTGTTGGCTGCACGGGAGTTGACGTCCCTATGCGGTGGCCAGGGTTGCCTTGATGTCACAGCGGGGCATCTGTTGAGGAGGCACAGGTGGGGATGGGGAATGGTGCCACTTGTGGCTAGGTGGGTGAGGGTTCTTCTGTGGGGTGGCAGACAGGGTAAGTCACCATACAGTGGATGTGTAGGGGGGTTGCTGTCGCCATGAGGCCTAGCGTGGCCTGGCATCACTATGAGGGAAGAATCTTTTTCAAGGCAGCTGTTGAGGGGTTGATGTCAGGATGGGGCAACTGCTGTGGCGGGGGTCTCCTGTGGAATAGCTGTGGGGCAGTTGATGTCAGGACGGGGCGACTGCTGGGGCGGGGGTCTCCCGTGGGGTGGCTGTGATGGGGTTGGTGTTAGGATGGGGTGATTGTTGGGGCGGGGGTCTCCTGTGGAGTAGCTGTGGGGGGTTGTTGTCAGAATGGGGTGATTGTTGGGGCAGGGGTCTCCTGTGGAGTAGCTCTGGGGTGCTGATGTCAGGATAGGGTGACTGTTGGGGCGGGGGTCTCCTGTGGAATAGCTGTGGGGCAGTTGATGTCAGGACGGGGCGACTGCTGGGGCGGGGGTCTCCCGTGGGGTGGCTGTGATGGGGTTGGTGTTAGGATGGGGTGATTGTTGGGGCGGGGGTCTCCTGTGGAGTAGCTGTGGGGGGTTGTTGTTAGAATGGGGTGATTGTTGGGGCAGGGGTCTCCTGTGGAGTAGCTCTGGGGTGCTGATGTCAGGATAGGGTGACTGTTGGGGCGGGGGTCTCCTGTGGAATAGCTGTGGGGCAGTTGATGTCAGGACGGGGCGACTGCTGGGGCGGGGGTCTCCCGTGGGGTGGCTGTGATGGGGTTGGTGTTAGGATGGGGTGATTGTTGGGGCGGGGGTCTCCTGTGGAGTAGCTGTGGGGGGTTGTTGTCAGAATGGGGTGATTGTTGGGGCAGGGGTCTCCTGTGGAGTAGCTCTGGGGTGCTGATGTCAGGATGGGGTGACTGTTGGGGCGGGGGTCTCCTGTGGAGTAGCTGTGGGTGAGTTGATGTCAAGATGGGATGACTGTTGGGGTGACAGTCTCCTGTGGAGTAGCTGTGGGGGGCGGGTTGACATCACCACAGGGCTGCTCTTGGAGGGGTGTTTCTTGGGGGGGCTGACATCCCCTCCATGTGACGCGGCTGTGGAAGGTTTGGCACCACTGGCACTGGGTCGGTGTCAGGGGGTGTCTTCTGTGGGATAGCTGTGGGGGTTTGACATCCCCTTGGGATGAGGCAGCTGTGGCAGAGTTCATGTCACTACATGAGGTTGCTGGGGGGCATCTTCTGTAGGACAGTGGTTTGTAGGTGGAGGGGAAGTTAAGGTCACCATGAGGAGGCTGTTTGGGTGTCTTCTGTGGCCAGGTTGACAATCATGCTGTGGTGGGTGGAGGTGTTGGCGTCACCACAGGGAGGTTGTTGGTGGGGGCATGTCTCCTGTAGGCATGTCCCCATGGCACCATAGGGAGGCTTTTGGAGAGGGTATACATCTCCTGTAAGGTGACTTGGGGGGAGGGGGGGCATCAACGTCACTTCTCCCAGGGACATCGCCATGGGAGGTTGATATCCTCTCAGGGGGGATGGCTGTGGAGGGGTTGATGTCACCATCAGAGGTTGATATCCCTTTGGAGGGTGGTGGTGGAGGGGTTGACATTGTGTGTGCGGTTGTGTGTGCGGACGTCTCCCAGGGACATCGCCATTGGAGGTTGATATCCTCTCAAGGGGGGATGGCTGTGCAGGGGTTGACGTTGCCAGGGGTGGCTGTGTGGGGATGTCTCCCAGGGAACGGTGTTGCCGTTGGGGGTTGATATCCCTGGGGCGGTGGCTATTGCCAGCCAAGTGCTGGCTGTGCACTGGGGTTGACATGACCGCAGGAAGAATGGCCTGGCTCTATGGGGGGCAGGCCCTGGTACCTCAGGGCTCATGAATTTGCAGAGGGCTCTATGCTGGCCCCTTCCCCCTACACGGACTGAACCTAACCAACCCTGCCTGCCCCGAGAGCCAAGGAGCCAATCACAGCGCCTCTTTCAGCCGCCTTTCACGAGTGGACCAATCGCCCCTCTCCTTTCGTCTCACTTTCTAGCGGGTGTCCAATCAGAGGCGATAACCCTTTTCCCGCCTTTGGGCAGCTAATCAGGCTCGCGCTCCCCTCAGGGAACAGGGTGGCTCGAGCGGCCGCTCCATTCCCGCGCTCCCTGGGAGCCAGCCAATCAGCGGCGGATGCGCCTCAGACGGGATAATAGGGGAGGAGGGAACCTCCTGCGGTCGGGACCGAACCATCTAAGGAAAGGGGAAGCCACTGAGCTGAACCATTGTAAACGTAGGAAGAGCTGCTTCCTTGTGTACATGGGAGTTAATGAGGAATGAACCATTGTGCAAATGGGGACAGAACCATTTTGGGGGGGGGGGATAAAAGGGTAGATGGGGACTGAACCACTGCGTAATAGGGGGCCGAAACTCTGACCCATAGAGGTACCATCGCCCAGGATGCACATGTCTCTGGAGGGGCCCACCAAGGCAATAATTCCCAGCATGCAATGCTCCAGTGCAGCCCATGGAGCTGGAGTAGTTCCCAGCATGCAATGCGCCAGTGCAGCCAATGGAGGCGGAGTAGTTCCCAGCATGCAATGCGCCTGTGCAGCCCATGGAACTGGAGTAGTTCCCAGTATGCAATGCGCCAGTGCAGCCAATGGAGGCGGAGTAGTTCCCAGCATGCAATGCGCCAGTGCAGCCCATGGAGGTGAGGGCTGCCAGCAATCACTGCTCCCAGAGGCAATAGCTCCCATCATGCAATGCTGCAATGTAGCCTGTGGGGATGACAGCTCCCAGAATGCACTGCTTCATCTGAGGTTTGGCCTTTGAAAGTGTCATATGCTGCTGGAACCCAGGGAGGTAAAGCGCTCCCAGAATGCACTGCTCCCACATGACCTAGGGAGGGGACAGTTCCCAGCAGGCATTGCTTGTGTGGGGCTCATGAAGGCAACTGCTCCCAGCATGCACCACTGCAGAGCGGCCCATGGAGGTGGCAGCTCCCAGCATGCACCACTGCAGAGCGGCCCATGGAGGTGGCAGCTCCAGGCATGCTGTGCTGCAGCCTGGCCCAGCAGAAATGACAGAGTCGTCTTAGCCCCAAGGCCAGGACTGTTTTCCCTGGGTTGGGGCGTTGACCTCAGTTCTCCACTAAACCCCCGCTGGGGGACTCAGTTCAGCTCAGCCTCTCACTCCCTTTGCACAGTCAGCGGGTAAGACATTGCCCTTAACTTCCTGTCCCAAAGTGCTACTGGTCATGGTGGTAAGTTGCTGCCGTGCCCCACCCCAGAGGGGCCGTGTCCCTGCGCCGGGTGAGGGGTCCCCGTATAACCAACCCTGCCCCACCCCAGAGGGGCTGCGTCCTGCGCTGGGAGAGGGGGTGTCTGCACGGGGGGCTGCCAGTCTAGCGTTTGTTCAGCAGCGGGGGTGGGGGAATCGTTTCTCGTTCTCATTTAGTTACTGATAGTGGCAGCAGTGACATGAGCAATAACAGAGCAGTGCTGAACACAGAGCTTCAAACTCCCCTCCCCGAGCCAGGGAGAGAACCCAGGAGTCCTGGACCCCACCCCCATCCCCGAGCCAGGCTAGAACCCAGGAGTCTTGGCTCTGAGGCCCCCTGCTCTAACCACTAGACCCCATTCCCGTCCCAGAGCTGGGGAGCAAACCCAGTAGTCCTGGCTCCCAGCCCCTGCTGCTCTAATCCCCAAACCCCACTCCCCTCCCAAAAGTGGGGAGAGAACCCAGGAGTCCTGGCTCCCCCCCTCCTCCTGTAGGATCACTGATTTAACACAGCCCCACTGTGCGTGAGAAGAGGAATCTGCAGCAATGAAAGCGAAAGCCGTGCTGCACAACCCTGACCTTGCTTTCCCCTGTCCAGGGACATCTGTGACCTTCCTGCACTCTGAGACTCCTTGGGCAGGGCGCCAGCCAGGTTTGAGCCAGAGCTCCTGGGTTCTTTCTCAGAACGAGGAGGGGAGTGGAATCTAGTGATTAGAGTGGGGGGCTGGGAGCCAGGACTCCTGGGTTCTGTCCTAGCTCTGGGAGGGGAGTGGGGTCTGGTGGGTTAGAGCGGGGGGCTGGGAGCCAGGACTCCTGGGTTCTGTCCTGGCTCTGGGAGGGGAGTGGGGTCTGGTGGGTTAGAGCGGGGGGCTGGGAGCCAGGACTCCTGGGTTCTGTCCTAGCTCTGGGAGGGGAGTGGGGTCTGGTGGGTTAGAGCGGGGGGCTGGGCGCCAGGACTCCTGGGTTCTGTCCTAGCTCTGGGAGGGGAGTGGGGTCTGGTGGGTTAGAGCGGGGGGATGGGAGCCAGGACTCCTGGGTTCTATTCCAGCTCGGGGAGGAGAGGGGAGTCTGGTGGGTTGGGGGACTGGAACCCATGGGGTTTCCTCCTGGGTCATATTGGCAGAGATCCAGGGGGAGGTTCCTCTCTGGCAGGGAGCACTTGCAAGTTTAAACTAGTGTCCATGGTGGCGTCTCTGTCACTTGAGTCTGTAACCCGCGATTTGGGGCCGTCACTGACTCAGCCGGAGGTTGGGGCCTGTTACAGGAGGGGGTGGGTGAGGTTCTGTGGCCTGTGAGGTGTCAGACTAGAAAGATGATCATGATGGTTCCTTCTCACCTTAAAGGGTATGGGTGCTATTCCAGCTCTGGGAGGGGAGTGGGGTATGGTGGGTTTGAGCAGGGGGGACTGGGATCTGTCTGCAGCCCTGCCATTGACTCCTTGTGTGACTTTGGCCCAGTCTCTGCTTCATGCCTCAGTTTCCCCCTCTTTAAAACAGGGCTAGTCAGCTCCCTGCAGAAGGCCTGTGTGGCTGGAGAGCGGGTCCTTTCTGCCCCCTCCCCGCGCAGAGCGGGTGTCCTGCGGTGGGCCTGGTGCTGGTGGTCCCAGCTGGCTCCCAACCGTGGCCCCTCCAGAAGCCAACTCCCCAACCCCTCGCCTGGGCCTCCAGAACTCCTGCCTCCCCTGATCCTCCACCTGGGCCTCGCCTGATCCTCCGCCGGCACCTCCCCGACTCCCCACAGCCCCCACTCAGTGCCCCTCTCTGTCCCCACAGGTTTCCCCTGCTCCCCGGGGATCTGGGTGTGGTGCCTGCCCCACCCGACTCAGCCTGATCAGGCCCTGGTGCTGCTGGACACAGAGGGATTCACCGAGCAAGAGGTAGTAGTGTCTAGTGGTTAGAGTGTGTGTGTGTGTGTGTGTGTGTGTGTGGTGGTGGGGGGAAGGGAGTGAGGTCTGGTGGGTTAGAGCAGGGGGGGCTGGCAGCCAGGACTCCTGGGTTCTCTCCCGGCTCTGGGAGGGGAGTGGGGTGCAGTGGTTAGAGTGTGTGTGTGTGTGTGTGTGTGTGTGTGGGGCGGGGGTCTGGGAGCCAGGATGCCTGGGATCTCTCCTGGCTCTGGGAGGGGAGTGGGGTGCAGTGGTTAGAGTGTGTGTGTGTGTGTGTGTGTGTGTGTGCGTGTGCGGGCGGCTTGGAGCCAGGACTCCTGGGTTCTCTCCCGGCTCTGGGAGGGCAGTGGGGTGCTGTGGTTAGAGTGTGTGTGTGTGCGGGGGGCTGGGAGCCAGGACGCCTGGGTTCTCTCCCGGCTCTGGGAGGGGAGTGTGGTGCAGTGGTTAGAGAGTGTGTGTGTGTGGGGGGGGTCGGGGAGCCAGGATGCCTGGGTTCTCTCCTGGCTCTGGGAGGGGAGTGGGGTGCAGTGGTTAGAGAGTGTGTGTGTGGGGGGGGAGGCTGGGAGCCAGGACTCCTGGGTTCTCTCCCGGCTCTGGGAGGGCAGTGGGGTGCTGTGGTTTGGGGGGGGGGGAGCTGGCAGCCAGGACTCCTGAGTTCTCTCCCGGCTCTGGGAGGGGAGTGGGGTGCAGTGGTTAGAGTGTGTGGGGGTGGGATGGGGAGGGCGGGGGGCTGGGAGCCAGGACTCCTGGGTTCTTTCCCGGCTCTGGGAGGGGAGTGGGGTCTAGTGGTTAGAGCAGGGGGGAGCTGGCAGCCAGGAGTCCTGGGTTCTCTCCCGGCTCTGGGAGGGCAGTGGGGTGCAGTGGTTGGGGGGGGGGAGCTGGCAGCCAGGACTCCTGGGTTCTCTCCCGGCTCTGGGAGGGCAGTGGGGTGCTGTGGTTGCGGGGGGAGGGCGGGAGCTGGCAGCCAAGACTCCTGGGTTCTCTCCCAGCTCTGGGAGGGCAGTGGGATGCTGTGGCTGCGGGGGGGGGGGGGGGGTGGGAGCTGGCAGCCAGGACTCCGGGGTTCTCTCCCGGCTCTGGGAGGGCAGTGGGGTGCTGTGGTTGCGGCAGGAGGGTGGGGGAGCTGGCAGCCAAGACTCCGGGGTTCTCTCTGGCTCTGGGAGGGCAGTGGGGTGCCGTGCTTAGACCCGCTGCTCATGTGCCTCTCGCTGCCATTGCAGGGCGATGAGACGAAGCTCTCCCGACTCTTCCTCCTGAACATGCTGCTCAGCAGTGTCTTTGTCTATAACACCAGGAGTGAGGGCGACCCCCAGAGGCAGCTCGACCGCCTGATGTATCCTTCCCAGCACGGCCCCCACCCTGCTCTGGGGCCGGATCGGGGCCGGCACCCCTGACGGGGAAAGGCCTCGTGTCCCATTCCCTGCCCCTCTGTGCCAGCTGGTCCCCCCACCCTGGGGTCAGATGAGAGTCGGCGCCCCCTATAGGAGAACATAAGAATGGCCAGACTGGGTCAGACCAAGGGTCCATCTAGCCCAGTATCCTGTCTGCCAACGATGGCCAGTGACAGGTGCCCCCGAGGGAATGAACAGAACAGGGAATCATCAAGTGACCCATCCCCTGTCGCCCATTCTCAGCTTCTGGCAAACAGAGGCTAGGGACACCATCCCTGCCCATCCTGGCTAATAGCCATTGATGGACCTATCCTCCATGAATTTATCTAGCTCCCTTTTGAACCCCGTTATAGTATTGGCCTTCACAACACCTTCTGGCAAGGAGTTCCAGAGGTTGACAGTGCGTTGTGTGAAGAAATACTTTCTTGTGTTTGTTTTAAACCTGCTACCTATTAATTTCATTTGGTGGCCCCTTGTTCTTGTGTTATGAGAAGGAGTAAATAACACTTCCTTATTTACTTTCTCCACACCACTCATGATTTTATAGACCTCTATCATATCCCCCCTTAGTCGTCTCTTTTCCAAGCTGAAAAGTCCCAGTCTTATTAATCTCTCCTCATATGGAAGCCGTTCCAGACCCCTAATAATTTTTGTTGCCCTTTTCTGAACCTTTTCCAACTCCAATATATCTTTTTTGATGCGACCACATCTGCACACAGTATTCAAGGTGTGGGCGTACCATGGATTTATATAGAGGCAATATGATATTTTCTGTCTTATTATTTATCCCTTTCTTGATGATTCCCAACATTCTGTTCGCTTTTTTGACGGCCGCTGCCCATTCAATGGATGATTTCAGAGAACTGTCCACAATGACTCCAAGATCTTTCTTGAGGGGTAACAGCTAATTTAGACCCCATCACTGTATGATGGCCTCATGTCCCATTCTCTGCTCCTCTGTGCCAGCTGGTCCCCCCACCTTGGGGCTGGATCAGGGCCGGCGCCCCCTAGAGGGAAAAGTCCCCCTCTCCCATTTCCTACCCCCCTGAGCCAGCCAATCCCTGCCCTGCGGCTGGGTTGGGACTGATGCCCCTGGAGGGTAAAGGCCCCGTGCCCCATACCCAGGGCCGGCTCCAGGCACCAGCTTAGCAAGCAGGTGCTTGGGGCGGCCACTCCGGAGAGGGCTGGCACGTCCAGCTATTCGGCGGCAATTCGGTGGACGGTCCCTTACTCCCGCTTGGAGCAAAGGACCTCCCGCCGCATTGCCACAGACCGCGATCGCGGCTTTTTTGGGGGGGGGGGGGCGGGCTGCTTGGGGTGGCAAAAACCCTGGAGCCGGCCCTGCCCATACCCTCCCCCCTGAGCTAGCCAGTTCCTTGCCCTGGGGCCGGATGGGAACTGGTGACCCAGAGGGGAAAGGCCCCATGTCCCATTCGCCCCACCCTGCTCCACCCCCCGCCTAGTTCGGTTCCCGTCGCTCGGCCCTCTTTTTTCCTTCACGGCGCCCCCTGCAGGTACGTGAGGGATCTGCCCCAGGTGGTGCGAGTGCTGGACGAGTGCTCCTGGGAGAATAGCTTCCTCCTGAGCAGCGTGCTGCCCGACTTCGTGTGGTGCCTGCGGGACGTGGCGCCCGACCCCTGCCTGGACGAGGTGCTGGAAGCCACGGACCACGAGCTGGGGGGAGCCTAGGTCCCTCCACCTGCCCTGGGCAGAGGGCCTGAGCAACCCCTGAACAGCTCCTCCAGTGTGGAGCCGTGGGGAGCCGGGGTGGACCCTCCGCCTGCCTGCGGTGCAGGGTGGGGAGGGGCAGAGAGCAGCCCCTGGCTGTATCCCCACCCCCCAGGCTCCCCACCTGGCCGAGGGCAGCTGGAGGGTCCGTGACTCTGCCGGGGCTCCCCACAGCTGCCCGCGCAGCTCTCCCTGACCGGGCTCTGGCTTCAGCCCGGCCATGGTAAGTAGAGTAAGCCACGGGAGCGGCTAGCCACAGACAAATTTTGCGGATCGGATGTGGATACACATTTTTGTACCCGCCCAGGGCTGTACAGTTAAGAGCTCCACCTGGGGCTAGGACATGTACCGAAACTTGGGGGGAAGGGGGGAAGACCCCCTTTCCTCCCCTAAATGGCATCCCTGGCCCATGGAGCTGGAGTAGTTCCCAGCATGCAATGCGCCAGTGCAGCCCATGGAGGCAGAGTAGTTCCCAGCATGCAATGCGCCAGTGCAGCCAATGGAGGCGGAGTAGTTCCCAGCATGCAATGCGCCAGTGCAGCCCATGGAGGTGAGGGCTGCTAGCCATCACTGCTCCCAGAGGCAATAGCTCCCATCATGCAATGCTGCAATGTAGCCTGTGGGGACGACAGCTTCCAGAATGCACTGCTTCATCTGAGGTTTGGCCTTTGAAAGTGCCATACGCTGCTGGAACCCAGGGAGGTAAAGCGCTCCCAGAATGCACTGCTCCCACATGACCTAGGGAGGGGACAGTTCCCAGCAGGCATTGCTTGTGTGGGGCTCATGAAGGCAACTGCTCCCAGCATGCACCACTGCAGAGCGGCCCATGGAGGTGGCAGCTCCAGGCATGCTGTGCTGCAGCCTGACCCAGCAGACATGGCAGAGTCGTCTTAGCCCCAAGGCCAGGACCGTTTCCCCCAGGTTGGGGCGTTGACCTCAGTTCTCCACTAAACCCCCGCTGGGGGACTCATTTCAGCTCAGCCTCTCACTCCCTTTGCACAGTCAGCGCGTAAGACATTGTGTCACGGAGTGTGGGGGACACAAGGCCCTGCCCCCCCCGGCTTCCTGCGATTCACCATGACTCTCAGCCAGCCAGTAAAGCAGAAGGTTTATTTAGACGACAGGAACACAGTCCAAGACAGGTCTTGCAGGCACAGACAACAGGACCCCCCCAGTTAGGTCCATCTTGGGGTCCCAGGGCGCCCCAGCCCCCTTGGGAGGTCAGAGCCCCGTCTGCCTCCCAGCCATTCCACCAGCCAGCTCTGAAAACTCCCCCTTCAGCGACCCCTCCCACAGCCTTTGTTCAGTTTCCCGGGCAAAGGTGTCACCTGGCCTCTAACCCCTTCCTGGGTTCTCATGTTACATGCTCAGGTATTCTCCATTGGTCAGTCTCCCATCCCCCACTGCAGACCATCCTAGCCACACTCCCCTGTCAGCATTCAAAGACCACATTAAGAACAGTCCCAGTTCGTCACACATTGCCCTTAACTTCCTGTCCCAAAGTGCTACTGGTCATGGTGGTAAGTTGCTGCCTTCTCCCATCGCAGAGGGGCCGTGTCCTGCGCCGGGCAAGGGGTCCCCGTATAACCACCCCCCACCTGGTCCCCGTATAACCAGCCCCCGCCCCACCCCAGAGGGGCTGCATCCCAGCACCGGGCGAGGGGTCCCCATATAACCACCCCGACCCGGTCCCCATATACCCAGCCCCTGCCCCACCCCAGAGGGGCTGCATCCTGCGCTGGGTGAGGGGTCCCTGTATAACCAACCCCGCCCCACCCCAGAGGGGCTGTGTCCCAGCACCAGGCGAGGGGTCCCCATATAACCACCCCCGACCCGGTCCCCATATACCCAGCCCCTGCCCCACCCCAGAGGGGCTGCGTCCTGCGCTGGGTGAGGGGTCCCTGTATAACCAACCCCGCCCCACCCCAGAGGGGCTGTGTCCTGCGCTGGGAGAGGGGGTGTCTGCACGGGGGGCTGCCAGTCTAGCGTTTGTTCAGCAACAGGGGCGGGGGAATCGTTTCTCGTTCTCATTTAGTTCCTGACGGTGGCAGCAGCGACATGAACAATAACAGAGCAGTGTTGAACACAGAGCTTCAAACTCCCCTCCCTGAGCCAGGGAAAGAACCCAGGAGTCCTGGACCCCACCCCTGTCCCCGAGCCAGGGAGAGAACCCAGGAGTCCTGGACCCCACCCCTGTCCCTGAGCCAAGGAAAGAACCCAGGAGTCCTGGCTCCCCGCTTCCCCCCGTAGGGTCACGGATTTAACGCTAAGTATCGGGGGTAGCCGTGTTAGTCTGTATCCACAAAAACACGAGGAGTCCGGTGGCCCCTTAAAGACGAGCAGATTGATTTGGGCATCCGCTTGCTGACAAAGGGGCTTTTCGCCCAGCTCAATCTGTTAGTCTTTGGTGCCACCGGACTCCTCACTGATTTACCGCTGCCTCACTGCCGGGTGGGGGGAAGTGTCGGCAACCGCGAAAGGGAAAGTGAAAGTCCCGCTTCCCACAGCCCGGGGACACTTCACAGCTTGCGGCACCCCAGCTCCGCTCCAGCCTTGGGTCCTCGCACGGCCCCAGCCAGGTTTGAGCCAGGACGCCTGGGTTCTCTCCCCGGCTCTGGGAGGGGAGCGGGGGCTAGTGGTTAGAGCAGGGGGGGCTGGGAGCCAGGACTCCTGGGTTCTCTCCCTGGCTCTGGGAGGGGAGTGGGGGCTGGTGGTTAGAGCAGGGCTGGGAGCCAGGACTCCTGGGTTCTCTCGCCGGCTCTGGGAGGGGAGCTGGGGCTGGTGGTTAGAGCGGGGGGGGGGCTGGGAGCCAGGACTCCTGGGTTCTCTCGCCGGCTCTGGGAGAGAAATGGGGACTGGTGGTTAGAGCAGGGGGGCTGGGAGCCAGGACTCCTAGGTTCTCTCCCCGGCTCTGGGAGGGGAGTGGGGTCTAGTGGGTTAGAGCAGCGGGGGCCGGGATCTGTCGTCAGCCTTGCCTTTGCTCTGTGCCTCAGTTTCCCCCTCTTTGAAACAGAGCCAGTCAGCTCCCTGCAGAGGGGCCGTGTGGCTGGAGAGCGGGTCCCTTCTGCCCCCTCCTTGTGCAGAGTGGGTGCCCTGGGGTGGGCCTGGTGCTGGTGGTATCAGCTGGCCGAACACCCACAAATCCCTCCTTCCACAGCACAGGTCTGGGGACGGGGCCCTGGGCTGGTCCCGCTCCTGGAGAGCAGATGGGCCCGAACCGTTGGCCAGAGCCCCTGGCGCTGTGGCTCCCAGATATGGGCCAGGCTCTGTGGGCGACAGGCATCCCCACTGCACTGCCTCTGGTGTAACACTGCCCTCTCTCCCCCAGCCCCGTGCGCCCGACCCCCCACGGACGCCATGGAGCCCGTCTGCCTGGTAGAGCCGGTGCCCAGCTCTGGTGCCCTGCGGGTGAACCCAGCCGCCCTGGGCCTGCTCCGAGGCCTCACC
The DNA here is from genome assembly GCA_023634205.1 of Actinemys pallida. NCBI lineage: Eukaryota > Metazoa > Chordata > Testudines > Emydidae > Actinemys > Actinemys pallida. The sequence continues at coordinate 238,231 of JALMGD010000039.1, read as the reverse complement.
CGGCCCCTCCACGTCCTCGCCGTCTTCGGGCCCTGTGGCACCGGGAAATCCTTCCTCATGGACCGGCTGGCAGGGCAGGGCGAAGGTGAAGGTGAAGGGTCCCCATTGCTCCCCCTTCCCTCTGCCTGTGCCTCCACCATCCCCCTGTGCCCCCCGCCTGGGCTTCCCCTGTCTGGGCCTCCCCTGCCTCCCTTGACCCCCTGCCTGGGCTTCCCCAGACTCTCCGCCTTGGCCTCCCCCTATTCACCCAGCCCTGGACAGAGCTGAAAGCTAGGCTTGGGGGGTCCCTGTGGGACCCGCCCATCCAGCGTCTCCGATGCCTGTGCCCTGATGCGAGGAGCGTGGGGAACGCGGAGCGGGGAGTCCTGGCAGGCAAACCGAGCTGTGGCTGAACTGGCTGCCCGGAGCCGCGACGGGATCCCTGGCACAGCTGGGGTGTTGGCCAGAGGGGTCCGGGCTGCTCCGGAGGGCCGGGCTGGGGGGAGGAAGTGAGGGGCAGCGTGAGGGACGTCACTGGAAGAGGAGAAAAGGGGAAAATGGGCAGCACCAGGGCGGGCGCCTACACTGGCCCTTCCGGCTCTGCTCAGGGAGGAGGTGGGTCAGGTGCAGAGGGTCAGAGCAGAGGCCCGAGGATGAAATCTTGGAAGGGGGGACGCGACCCATATGGGGTAGGGGGGAGGGGAGTCCAGATCTATTCAGGCTGGAATCAGGCGTCAGCTGTGACCGGTGAGGGGAATTCACCAGGGGAGCCGCGTGCGGAGCGTCTCCATCGCGGACGGGGCGGGTCTCCCGGTGACCGGCTCTGGGCTGGTTTGGGGGCCGGTCTCTGGGCTGGGCTGTCAGGGGTCAGGCTGGATGGTCACAGGGGGCCCCGCTGGCCCGGGAATTGCAGCTACGTTTCTATCCCTCCGCTGGGCCTCGCTGACCCTCCATCAGCGCCTGGCCGACCCCCCCTCCCTGACCCCTCTGCCTGGTCCTCCCCCATCCCTCCGGCCGCCTGGGCCTCCCCAATCCCTCCACCTGCGCCTCCCTGACGCCTCTGCCTGGTCCTCCCCCATCCTTCCGCCCGCCTGGGGTCTCCCCGATCCCTCCGCCCGCCTGGGGCCTCCCCGACCCCTCCACCTGCGCCTCCCTGACCCCCATCCCTCCGCCCGCCTGGGGTCTCCCCGATCCCTCCGCCCGCCTGGGGCCTCCCCAACCCCTCCACCTGCGCCTCCCTGACCCCCATCCCTCCGCCCGCCTGGGGTCTCCCCGATCCCTCCGCCCGCCTGGGGCCTCCCCGACCCCTCCACCTGCGCCTCCCTGACCCCTCTGCCTGGTCCTCCCCGATCCCTCCGCCCGCCTGGGGCCTCCCCGGTCCGCGGCCTGGGCCTCCCCAATCCCTCTGCCCGCCTGGGTCCTCTCCGATCCCTCCACCCGCCAGGGGCCTCCCCAACCCCTCCACCTGCGCCTCCCTGACCCCTCTGCCTGGTCCTCCCCCATCCCTCTGCCCGCCTGGGCCTCCCAGATCTGCCGCCTGGGGCCTCCCCTTCTCCCCTTCTTCCCACAGCCCCTACTCAATACCCCTCTCCGTCCCCACAGGTTTCCCCCGCTCCCCGGGGATCTGGGTGTGGTGCCTGCCCCACCCGACTCAGCCTGACCAGGCCCTGGTGCTGCTGGACACGGAGGGATTCCCCGAGCAAGAGGTAGTAGGGTCCATTGGTTAGTGTGTGTGTGGGGGAGCGGGGGGCTGGGAGCCAGGACTCCTGGGTTATCTCCCGGCTCTGGGAGGGGAGTGGGGTCTAGTGGTTAGAGCAGGGGGGAGCTGGCAGCCAAGACTCCTGGGTTCTCTCCCGCTCTGGGAGGGCAGTGGGGTGCTGTGGTTCCGGGAGGAGGGGGCGGGAGCTGGCAGCCAGGACTCCTGGGTTCTCTCCGGCTCTGGGAGGGCAGTGGGGGGCCGTGGTTGGGGGGGGGGAGCTGGCAGCCAGGACTCCTGGGTTCTCTCCGGCTCTGGGAGGGCAGTGGGGTGCAGTGGTTGCGGGGGCGGGGGGAGCTGGCAGCCAGGACTCCGGGGTTCTCTCCGGCTCTGGGAGGGCAGTGGGGTGCTGTGGCTGTGGTTGGGGGGGGGAGCTGGCAGCCAGGACTCCGGGGTTCTCTCCGGCTCTGGGAGGGCAGTGGGGTCTAGTGGTTAGAGCGGGGGGGGGGCGTGCTTAGACCCGCTGCTCATGTGCCTCTCGCTGCCGTTGCAGGGCGAGGAGACGAAGCTCTCCCGACTCTTCCTCCTGAACGTGCTGCTCAGCAGTGTCTTTGTCTATAACACCAGGAGTGAGGGCGACCCCCAGAGGCAGCTCGACCGCCTGACGTATCCTTCCCAGCACGGCCCCCACCCTGCTCTGGGGCCGGATCGGGGCCGGTGCCCCTGACGGGGAAAGGCCTCGTGTCCCATTCCCTGCCCCTCTGTGCCAGCTGGTCCCCCCACTTTGAGGCTGGATCAGGGCCGGCGCCCCCTGGAGGGGAAAGGCCCCCTCTCCCGTTCTCTACCCCCCTGAGCCAGCCAGTCCCTGCCCTGCGGTCAGATGGGAGCCGGCGCCCCCTAGAGGGGAAAGGCCCCGGGCCTCATTCCCCGTCGTCCCCCCACAGCCAGTTCCCTGCCCTGGGGCCGGATGGGAGCTGGTGACCCAGAGGGAAAAGGCCCCATGTCCCATTCGCCCCACCCTGCTCCACCCCCGCCTAGTTCGGTTCCCGTCGCTCGCCCCTCTCTTTTCCTTCACGGCGCCCCCTGCAGGTACGTGAGGGATCTGCCCCGGGTGGTGCGAGTGCTGGACGAGTGCTCCTGGGAGAATAGCTTCCTCCTGAGCAGCGTGCTGCCCGACTTCGTGTGGTGCCTGCGGGACGTGGCGCCCGACCCCTGCCTGGACGAGGTGCTGGAAGCCACGGACCACGAGCTGGACTCGGCTCTCAGCTCCCCGCAAGGTGCATGGCCATCGGGGCCCTTCCCCCAGGGGAGAGGAACCCCGGCGTCCGGGCTGGTCCCCAGTCCAGCTCAGGTTCCATCCTGTCTCCCCAACTCACTCCTGCCGTCTCAGAGGGGTACAGGAGCCTGCTTCACTTCCTGTCCTAAACGAGCACTGGTGTGAAACAGCCTCCGCGCCCTGCCCCAGAGGTGGCTGCATCTCCATGATGCACGAGGGGTCCATGTATCAACAGCTTTCGTGCCCTGCCCCAGAGCGGCCACATCTCTGCCCTCAGCGTCCCCTGCCACTCGGTGTGACCCCAGGGTTCACCTGCCACCCCCCTTTCTCTCGCAGATTCGGAGGACTCCCCGTCCAGCTGCGTACAGAGATTATTCCCTTGCCGGAAGCTGTTCCATTTCTGCTCCCCCCGAGCAGATGGAGGGCACGGCGAGCCGCCGTCTCCCGCAGACCAGCTGCACCCCATGTTCCAGGAGCAGATGGGGCGTTTTAAGGACTACGCCTTGAGCCGGAGCCCGAAGACCGTGGTGGGGAACAGAGTGGTTGATGGGGCGTGTAAGTGTCTGGCTGTGGGTGGATAGGCAGCCTGTGGGGTGTCTGTACAGCGCCTAGCGCAATGAGATCATGGGCCCGGACCGGGAGGCCTCAGTGCTACCGTAAGACACCTAATAAATAGCAATCCTAGCGTATAGCGCCTAGCGCAAACAGGTCATATGCCAGGACCAGGGCGTCTGGGCACTACCGTAATACACCCAATAAATAGCAGTGATAATTCTAGGTGAAAAGTCAGGAACCTGGGTACTGCTGGACAAATTTGTTTGGTGACAAATGCAGATTTGGCAGCAGAGACATTTCCCCTGTATTCCCGTTGCTTTCTCCATATTGTTGGTGTGGGGGGGAAAAACCTCAAACTTCCCCAAATGGCAGAAGTCTGGTTTTTGGTTCAAAACAACTTTCCATTTTGAGATTTCCTATTTTATTTCAACCGAAAAACTGCCCCCGAAGGCTGGGGCTCTCGGGGTGTCGGTGGAAGGCCAGGGTTTGGGCTTTTCAATTGGCTGGAAGTTCTGAGCAGTTTTATTCTTTCGTTCGATCCGAAACAATGTGCGTTTTTTGGAATTGCCAGGACCCGAGAGCCCGTCAGTCGCCCAGTTCTGGCCCCGGCCTCGGGCTGGAAAATCACCTGCCTCAATGGCTGGGAACGAGGAACTCAGCTGCCTGTAACGATGACAATCCCTGGCTCTTCTCTAGTGCTTCCCAGCCATCCATCTCCAAGGGGTCAGCACCATTGTCCCCCTTGTACAGCGGGGGAAACTGAGGCACAAAGCAGGGCCGTGACTTGCCTCCAGGAGGCCAGCGCAGAGCCCGGGTCGGAACCCAGGAGTCCTAGCCCACCCTGCAGCAGCATCACAAACCTCAGTACCTGAGCCAGACCAGGGCGGAGGGGGAGGGGGTGACTGGACAGGAGCCCCCAGCCCACCGAATCCTGCTCTGTCCTCTCTCTCCAGTCCTGGCTGATTTCCTGGAGCGCGTCGTGGACCTGCTGTCCCGGGACGAGCCCGTTCTCTTGAGTGAGCTCTGCAATGGCCTGCAGGTGAGGGAGGGGCTGGGCAGAAGCGGGCTGGGCGCTGGGAGATGCAGAGGGGCTCATGGGGGGGTGGGACGGGGTCCCATGGGATCTGTGTGGTGGGTGGGGGCTGGGCTCTGGGAGATGCAATGGAGCTCACGTGGGGATGGGGGAGGGGGTCCCTTGGGATCTGTGTGGTGGGGGGAAGGGAGCTGGGGGAAGCAGAGGGGCTCATGCGGGGGCAGGGCAGGGGTCCCTTGGGATCTGTGCAGTGGGTGGGGGCAGGGAAGGCTCCAGTTAACAGGGGGGTTTCTGCTCCCAGCAGGAAGGCAGCGATTATTCCGTGGGGTACCCAATGGACCCCATGGGGGGTGCCCCACCCAGGAGAGCAGCAGTCAGCACTGCCCAGCCCTCGGTGCCGGAGCCCAAGGTCAGTCGGGGGCAGCCCCAGGGACTGGGGGGAAGGGGCTGCAGGGGCGTGTGTGGGGGGGCTGTTCCTGGTCCTAGCTTGGCTTAGAGAGAGCTGGGGCTTGGGCCGTACTGGGGGCGGCGGGGCTTCCTGCTCGGAACTGGGCTGAGACCCAGCAACTCATGTCACACTCAGAACCACTTATAGCCATGGAGCATTGTAGCTAGGTGGGAGCTGGTGCCCCCTAGTGGGGCAGGGGCCCCGTGTCCCATTCCCTGCCCCCCTGAGCCAGCCTGTCCCTGCCCTGGGGTGCATCGGGGCCGGCGCCCCCTAGTGGGGCAGGGCCCCGTGTCCCATTCCCCGCCCCCCTGAGCCAGCCCGTCCCTGCCCTGGGGTGCATCGGGGCTGGTACCCCCTAGTGAGGCAGGGCCCCGTGTCCCATTCCCTACCCCCCTGAGCCAGCCCGTCCCTGCCCTGGGGTGCATCGGGGCCGGCGTCCCCTAGAGGGGAAAGGCCCAGTGTCCCATTCCCCGCCCCCCTGAGCCAGCCCGTCCCTGCCCTGGGGTGCATCGGGGCCGGCGTCCCCTAGAGGGGAAAGGCCCAGTGTCCCATTCCCCGCCCCCTGAGCCAGCCCGTCCCTGCCCTGGGGTGCATCAGGGCTGGCGCCCCCTAGAGGGGAAAGGCGCTGAGCGGCTCTGTGGCAGGTGACGGGGCGCGTCAGCCCTTTGCCGAGTGGTGGATCCGGCCGCGCTCTCTCGCTCTCCATGATGTATCTGCCCCCCGTTGTCTCTCCTTGACAGATGGAGTGCGTGGTCCCGCTTCAGGCGTCTCGACCCGCCCTGCCGGTCCTGGCCAAGGTGAGTGGCCCCCATCAGCCCAGCCCCAACCCCCTCCTGGCTGCCTTTGGTGGGGGGAGTGGAAACAGCCCCCTCCGTGCCCCCCTGCTCCCAGCCTAACTCCGCCCTGCTGCCCCCAGGTTGCCCCCAGCACGGCACAGCCAGGCGCCATGGAGGAGCCGATGTGCCTGATCGAGAACAGCCCGGATGGGGAGCTGCAGCTGAACCAGCGAGCCCTGGCCCTGCTCCAGAGCGTCCGCCAGCCCGTGGTGGTGGTGGCCATCGCCGGGCTGTACCGCACCGGCAAGTCCTACCTCCTGAACCGACTGGCCGGCAAGGATCGGGGAGGTGAGCGCTGGGGGGCGCTCGGCCCAGCTGGAGGATATTGGGTGGATGGGGCCGTGGGGCTGATCCAGGGGGCAGGGAAGGGGGAGGATACCAGGGTAGACAGGCCTGTAGGGCTGATCCCAGGGGAGGGAGGGGGCGGGATACCAGGCTAGATGGGCCTGTTACCTGCACAAAATTCTCCGTTACACACACACTCTAGGGGGCGCCCACCCGTACCCAGTTCCTAGGGCGCAGGGCGTGCGCTTTGTGGATCTGCAGGGAAAGACCCTTACCCAGTAATATCCTTCTCCTCTGTTTATTGACAGTTACCAAGCAGAATACACATGCTACTCCTTATGGGTTTTTCAACATACCATAATTGTAACCGTGCTGCCCACCCCGTATGGAGTGTTTATACATGTGGGACACATTGAGGCACGACCCTGGACCCTTTTAACCCGGTGAGGTCCAGTTCAGTTTGCTGTAGAGATTGTATTGGTGATCTAATAACCTGTCCCGTACGTGACAGGATCCCCGGGGTGTAGCCTGGGACTGTGGGACCGCTGGGCCCCCTTAGCTCTCCAGCCTGGGCTGTCTCTCACAATGCTTTGCTAGTGACCAGCAGCAAACCCCTCCCAGCGCTGTGATCACTCAGCACAACCGCATGTGGAACCCCGCATCCAGCTAGATTCCATGAATGCTCCCAGAGCCGGTCATGGATCACACATGGAAAGGCACCAGCCGAATCCCCCCAGCTCCCAGCACTGTACCCCAGGAATGTACCGTCTTGCACTGCTCAAGACGAACAGTGCAAATTGATTCATTGGTTCCCCACTTCATCAATGGAAAATGGACATACGCCAGCCTTTGTAAACCCGAGCAGATTCACCAAACACTTCAGGCAAACTCACTGGTAACGATAAACAGTTAAACAAACTTACTGACTACAAAAGATAGATTTTAAGTGATTATAAGTGATAGGGAAAAAGTCCAGAGTTAGTTACCAAAATCAAGTAAAATCTAAGCCCGCAGTCTAAACTCCCAACCCTCTTAGCCTGGGCGACATCTAGGCTAAGCAGTTTTTTTCACCCCACTGGATATTGCAGTTCACAGTACACAGCTTTCCCCCCTAGAAACCTGGGCCAGTCCCCTCTATTGGAGTCTTCAGTCTTCCCAGTGTCCTTGTTGCTTGCAGTGTAGGTGGGGGCAGGAGAAAGGCCCAGCATGGGGCCCCGGTGTTCTGTTTTATACCCTTAGTCCATGTGCTTGGGGATCACAAGTCCAGGCATGTCTGGGGGCGTTGCTGAGTCCCGAGGCGAGGTTGAGCAGTCCCCCTGGTGTGGCCTCATGCCGGTGAGTCATTGCATTGTAGCTCCTTGTTGGACAATGGCTGGTGATGGTTGTTTGACACCCGCCCGGGCGTTGGTTACTTTCTTTGACATTGTCTCTGGGGAGCTGGTATCTGGGCGCTTCCCAAACCCACAGCATATCTTGGTGACAGCCATACTGCACACTCTCATCACTTCATACGCACGGATAATACACATATTTAGATGGGACATTGGTTTCCAGCAGATCATAACCTTTGCCATGATACCTCATCTCACGGACTCACAGGACTCGTGCTCTCTCTCAGCTCCATACGGTCCCTGTGGGGAGCCCCCTTCAGTGCAACAGCCCTTCTTAGGGGTCTGCTCTTTCTCGGCGTTTAAGCCGTAGGCCCTTCCACCTCCTGGAGCTGCACCTCTCTGAGCCTTAGCACGTCTGTCTCTGCTGTGGGCCCCCTCAGGGAGTCCCCTCGCTCTGGACCCCCTGGGCCTCCACTCCCAGAGGGAATTATGCACTGCAAGGCCACATGGTGCAGGGGATAGCACCTTTCCCTTTCCTACGGTTCTCCCTCCATTGACAAGGGCCAGAGGCCATTGTGCCAGCCTAGGGTTAGGTACCTGCCCCTCCTGCGCCTTTCCTGGCATTCTGTATTTCAGTGGGGACCGTACTGTCTGTACTATGACTTTAGATTCTCCAGTGATATACCCCCAACGCTGCAAGGCCCACACCAAGGCCCAGCACTCTTTCTCTTTCTCGCAGGGGGTGACATTTTGCTCAGTGTAATTCCGTGTTTTGGACCCATAGGCCACGATTTGTAACTTCCCGGTGCTTTGCTGCTGTAACAGCGCTGCTCCCAGTGCTACATCAGTACTAGGCAGTTGCAGGGTGGATGGTTCTCCCACCTTTGGATATGTGGGGCCGGGGCCTGGGCCAAATCCTCTTTCAGGGTCAGTGATGCCTTTGCCTGATCAGGCCCCCACTGCTGCCCTTTCTTTAGGAGAAAACCCAGTGGGTGACATTTCGGTAACATCTCTCGAGAGGTTCAGGTTCCCAAAAGGGCTCTTAAGGATGCCACATAAGTGGGGGCAGGACATTTTCCAATCAGTTCCACCCGTTGTGCATCTGGGGTTTGTCCCTCCTTTCCCGATATGACCCCTGAGTATTTTACCTCTTGCTGTACCAGCTGGGCCTTGCCTCTGCTAGCCTCGAATGTGGTATCTTGGATGATCTGTAACATCTGCTCAGTGGTCCTACCAACCCCCTATGGTCCCCAGGCACCCGTATAGCATCAGCATAGGAAATTACCCTCTTTTGGGCTTTGGGTGTCCATTTCCCCCACATCTTAACCACAGGAGTGACCAATTGCAGGTGCATTATGAAAACCCTGGGGACTCTGGTGAAACACAACTGTTGTCCCCTGGAAGTGAACCCAAATTTGTACCAGGACTCAGGGTGCAAGGAGATGGCAGAGAAGGTGTTTGCTAAATCTGTCACTGAGAACCACTCTGCTACTGCAGCGACTCCTTGGTACTTGGCCACTCCCGGGGCAGGGGCAGGGGCTACTGCGTTTAATGCTCTAAAATCCACTGTCCTTCGCCAGGTCTTCCCACCCCCTTTCAGTACAGGCCCATCGGGGCATTATTAGTACTCGCCATGTGCCCAATAACACCCTGTTCTAACAAACGTTCAGTGGTGGATTTTATCCCTTCCTCTGCCTCCGGAGGATACTTGTACTGACACTGTGGAGGGGGGTGAGGCCCTCCAATTCAAACCTCAGCATCAATTTTCCCACACTCCAGTTTATTTTCAGCCGATACCCCAGGAAACTTGTCCACTCCTGGGTCCCCTTCTTCTGCTTTCCCTCCTTCCGGGGCCTTTACAGCCCACACCTACATACAGCATTCATGGAGGGGGTGGGTGTTTCTGCTGGCTCTTCACTATTCGCCCATAGGAACCCCTTGGCTAAATCCACGATGTGTCTCCCCTCATTAAGGTACGACGTTCCCAATACTCCATCCTCCTTACCCCCATTCCCAGTTTGATCCTGTTTCTGAACAAGGTATTTTACCCATGACTCCCGATTCCCTGTGTGGGTCAGGATCGGTCTCGTGATATACGCTTTCATTGTCTCCCCTGTATAGGATGCTAGTTGTGTTGAATTTTCTGTTTCCTCAGCGTCCCCGGGAAGCCACTGCTCTCCAAGCACAGATATTGATGCACCGGTGTCAGTTAGCATAGTGGGGCATGTTTGTTCCCCTAATTTCCCCATTATTGCCCCTACAATGGGACGCCCCCACTTGTCATACTGTAGTTGGGTCACTACCTCAGGGGGACTCCGGGGAGCTGGGCACCCCTATTGGGGTGGTGCCAATGCTTCGGGGTCCGTTCTGGGAGCTACAGGAACCCCGTCAATCAATTCCTCTCGCCTGTCTGACTGGGCAGCCCTCTGCAGTAACTCACTTGTGGGCTTCCCGTCCCATTTCTCTTCTGGTTCCCCTGCCATCATGAGCTTCCTCCACGCCTCCCCTCTCAATGTACCTTTCCCACCTTCAGCTGGACATCCTCTGTTCTGCATCTGATACCCACATCCAGATCCATTTCTTCCTCTGGTTCCTCTGCTGCCCGGTGCATCTCCCCGTCCTCTTCCTCTAACATGCCATTGTGCATCGGCCCCTTTTCCCCCCGGCTCCCCTTGGAGATCTGGGGGCCCATTGTCAGCAAAAGTTACCGCCTGTACAGGCTCCATTCTCCCGTCCCTATTTCCTTTCCCCGCTTCTCCCTGCATGTCTCGAAAAACTACAGCTGCTCAAAAAATCTCCTGTTTCAACTCCAAGTATCCCTAGCTGGATCTATGGGTCCTAAAATCACTCTCCTTCTTGAATTCAAACCATCTAACAAGGCCGTCTGAAAAGCTAAAGTCTTGAAATCCGGTGGAGTTCCAGTTCCTACTGGCACAACCCGGCAGCCATGGCCAGTATCTCCTTTTTAATAACATCCAATTCCGGGGAGTCACAGGGGCCTGTTCTGTGACATGGCACAATTTCCCCGGTTGTCGGGCCGACATCCCCACCTTCATTGCGTCCTTCGCCCAGCCCCATCCAGTGGCAGGAACACCGCTCGCACCTAACCGCCCCTCAGCACTGTGTACTGCTGCCCAGGCAGAAGGGCTAGAACCTCATCATCTGCCGACCACCACCCGGTTCATGCCAATACCTTCCCCATCCTGTCCAGACACAGGTCCCTTTCTAGGGGCCCACTAACTGAGCAGCCGCCTGTACCTGGTCTGGGCTAAAATCAGAAAACTCTGTCATATTTTGCCTTATTTCCCTTCGTCGTTGTACATCATTTGGGTCAAGTTCTGTTCTTGTTACCGCCCTTGTGGTAACTGCAGCCACGGGATTGATTTGTGCTTTTAATTTCAAACCCTGCAAGTCCCTTTATGCAGGGGCGTAGGGCCCCTCAGGGGAAGCATCGGGGGAGTATGAGCATCCAGGATCTTTCTCTTCGGAAGCCATCCAACTATCCCCATTCCAAGTGTCCTCCCAGGTGTCTGTATCCCCCAGGCCCACACTCACGCCTCCCCCGGGCACTTCCAGGCTCCCAACACAATTTCCAGTTTCTCTGTTCGCTGCCTACAGACTGTGTGGTCACTGCCTGTCTGGGCCCGATCCGTATTTTCCTGTAACACTGTTCTGACAGCGGCCTGAGCATCCCCCAGCTTCATCTGCAGTGTAGATCCCTCCCCGTTCAGGTTTTGCTCCCACTCTCTTGTTTCCGCCTGAAGAGCTGTTACATTGTGTAATGCTGAAACGGCACTGGCCCACTCAGATGCCTTATACTGAGGCAAATTATCCTCAATGACATCCAAATCGAGTCTGGAATCCTCCAGTTGCCTTTCCTGGAGCGCGACCAGGCTGGAGAGATTAGTGACAGCTTTGCGCAATTCCCACCCAGCTGTGCTTTCATAGCCTTTTCCTTTGGTTTTGGCTTCATGCACTCACAGAATGCTTCAAACCCCTTCCAGGCGGACTCAAGGGCATCCCTCCCCTGGAAGGAATCTTGTCCCCATGGGCATGGACCCCGTTTTGCTACCCATTTAGCAAGGGGGGAGGGCTCTTCAGCTAACCCCCACCCCTCCTGGTCCCTTTGCTTTGTTTCCTTTCCCTCCTGTTGCTTCAGGGTGAACAATCTGCCGAGCAGGTAGCGACCCTTTTTGACAAAGTATCACCGGTATTCTGCTGCTATTACTGTGTGGGCTAGATCAGTTCGGGCCACACGACCTTAGGCTGCCCACATTCTCCACCAAATCTGTTACCCGCACAAAATTCTCTGTAACTCACACACTCTGGGGCACCCACCCTTACCCAATTTCAGGGGCTATGGGCGTACTCTTAGCGGGGCTGCAGGACCTTTTACCAGAGAAAGAGCCTTACACAGTAATATCCTTCACCTCTATTTATTAACACTCACCAAGAAGCAGAATGCACATACTAAGCATACAATGCTCTGGTCACCAATCCTGATCAGGCAAGCGGACTTTCCCTGTTGGCCAGGCAAGGTCAGTCTCGTAGGGATTCTGGTCGTGCAGAGAATTCTTAGCAGCTTTGATCTTAGGCTGTGTCTTTGAGGTGAGTTCTTCTTCTTTCTGGTCTTTCCTCCTTCTTCTTCTTCTTCTTCTATCTCTTCTCTGCTCGTCTCCTTCATGGACCCCAGTTTATATAGTGAAACTTGACTCCTGCCTAGCTGTACCTTAACCAATCATTTTACTAAAATGTTACAAACCAATCCTAACATAGTGTAACAAAATTCTCTAACCAATCATCCCCCACCACCTTCATTAATTTACAGCTAGCCAAATTAATTATACAGCAGCCAGAAACAAGCAAAGAACCAGGCAGAGATCATACAGACAAACAATAGGGAAGTGGGGACCATAAAGATAAAACAATAAAGTAATGAGCTACTGATAAGTGGTTTCTTGCCAGACAGGATGTACCAAACTAAGTTTTCTGTAACCATCTTAAGATCTGTTTGTGTATCCGGTGATAGTGGGGGCCGTTAGGACGGGGTCTCCTTCTTACCAGCCTGATGGAATGTGAGGATGTGACTTTCTGCTTCTTAGCTAATGGCTGCAGACAAGGGCCTTATCCTTACAGGCCCATGGGGTGATCCAGGGTAGTGGGGAAGGGTTGACAGAGGTGACAGGTCAGCGCTAGCCAATCGTTCCACTGGCCTCTCTCTGCCCCCAGCTCTGGGAGGGGAGTGGGGTGGTCAGAGCAGGGGGGGTGGTAGCCAGGACTCCTGGGTTTTCTCCCTGGATCTGGGAGGGGAGTGGGGTCTAGTGGTTAGAGCAGGGGGGAGGGGGCTGGGAGTCAGGACTCCTGGGTTCCCTCGCTCTGCGTCTGTCCCAGCTCCGCCCCTCTCTCCCCAGGGTTCTCGCTGGGCGCCACGGTGCAGTCGCACACCAAGGGCATCTGGATGTGGTGCCTGCCCCACCCCCGCCGGGCCGGCCACACCCTGGTGCTGCTGGACACCGAGGGGCTGGGCGACGTGGAGAAGGTGAGTGGGGGGTGATGGGAGGGCAGGGCTGGGTTTCGGCTCTGGGGATCCAGGGACACCTAGTGGGATCAAGAACCCTCTGGATGTGGGAAGGGGCTCTGGGCCTGGAGGTGGGTGGCCCAGGGGTCAGCATAGGTCAGTCTCCCCTGCCCCATATCCCCCCACCCCATCCCTCTGCAGTGGGGTCTGGTGGGCCATGCTCCCCACCCCCGACCTGCAGGGGAAGTTCCGGCTCCCTGCCCCATATCCCCCGTCACGGACTCCCAGCCCCCGGGCTCTCTCGGCTCCGTACAGCCCCTGGGAGGAACCCCTCAGTGTGACAGCCCTTCTCGGGGGTTCACTCACTCTCCGGGTTAGGCCCTCTGACCTCGCCACCTCCTGGGACCGCACCTCTGCCGTGGGTCCTCTCAGGGAGTCCCCTCGCTCTGGTCCCCGGGGCCCCCACCCCCAGAGGGAGCAACGCCCCCCGATCTCTAGCTGCAGGGACTCTGCCAGCGTCACACAGGAGGTTTATTGAGCGTCTGGACCCAGCCCAGGCAGTTCTCAGGGCCCTCGGGCCTGGCCAGTCTCAGCCCCGGTCAGCTGGGTCTGTCCCGTCCCCATGGGTCCGGCTGCTCCTTGTCCCCTGCCCAGCCCCACCCCGCTCCCTCCTTCCAGCTGAGCCCCCTAAATCCCCTCCCCCACCCGCCCCTCCTCCGCCCTTTGTCTTCAGTCCCAGGTAAACAGGCCGCTGGGCCCCTCTCTGCCATCCTTTGTTCCCCCCTGGCTGGACCCGGTGGGTCAGGTCCCCGGGCCCCCCCCTCCTCAGCCCATTGGCCCCCCCGCCCCGGCCAGAACCGGCTGCTCCCGAGCTGGGCTGGGTCCCCCTGTCACCAGTCGCTGGGTCCCCAATCTCCAGGCCGGTGTCCGGGTTCCTGGCTGCTAGGCGAGGTCACACCTGGTCCCCTGCAATTACAAACCCCTTCCCCCACCTCGTTACACACGCAGCACACAGGGAAACTGAGGCACACACAGTGTTCACGTAAAACGCTAAGAAAATCCCCCACTTCGTCACACCCCACAACCCTGCTTCTCTGCAGTGGGGTCTGATGGGCCGTGCGTCCCTCTGTGACCTGCAGGGGGAGCTCCAGTTCCCTGCCCCATATCCACCCTGCCCCACCCCTCTGCAGTGGGGTCCGACACTGCTGCCCTGCGATTTCCCCCCTTTATCCTCCCCGCAGGGCGATGCGAAGAACGACGCGTGGATCTTCGCACTGGCCGTGCTGCTCAGCGGCACCCTGGTCTACAACAGCCTGGGCACCATCGACCAGCGCGCCCTGGAGCAGCTGCAGTATCCTGCCCCTGCTGGGAGGGACCCAGGAGTCCGGGAGGTGGGGGCAGCTGGGATTCCACTCCCATAACTGGGTAGCACCTGGCGCACCCTCTTGGGAGCAGGGGTCTGGGGCGGGTGCCAGGAGCAGTGCCACCTGGGGCAGCGGGGTGAGGGCTGTGGGCACTGGGCTCAGGGACCCCCTGCGGGGGGCGTTGCGTCTCCAGTTCCTTAGCTGGCCCCCAGCTACGTGACGGAGCTGACGGAGCACATCAAGGTGAAGGCGGCAGGTGAGGGCAGCCGGCAGAAGGGGGAGGATTCAGCTGAATTCGTGCACTTTTTCCCGGCCTTCGTGTGGGCCGTGCGGGATTTCACGCTGCAGCTGGAGCTGGACGGGCGGGAGATCACCGAGGACGAGTACCTGGAGAACGCCCTGAAACGCAGACAAGGTGCAGGGCGGGGACTGGGCTGGATGGGTCTCGGGGGGCAGGGAGGGGGCAAGATATCAGCGTAAATGGCCCCATGGGTCTCCTCTGGGGGGGTGGATACCAGGCACATGGGTCTGACCCTGGGGTCTCTTCCCAGGCCAGCCCGAGAAGCTGGATCTGCCCAAGAAATACCTGCGCCAGTACTTCCGCTCCCGCAAGTGCTTCGTGTTCGACCGCCCGGCCCCGCGCTACGACCTGGCCCGGCTGGACGAGCTGCCCGAGGCAGCGCTGAGCCCCGACTTCCTGGAGCCAGCGCAGCGCTTCTGCAGCCACATCCACCAGCACGCGGGCACCAAAACCCTCCCCGGCGGCCACGTGGTGACGGGCACCTGTGAGTGGGGATCGGGGCATGGCCCTCCGGGGATGGTGCGTCCCAGGGGCAGGGGATGGGGATTGGGGCGCATCATGGGGGCAGGGGATCGGGAGTGGAGCACGTTCTGAGGGGGGCTGTGGACAGGGGATGCCAGTGCAGGAGGAGGGATGTGGGTGCATCCCAGGCTGGGGTATGTGCTGCAGGGTCAGGTCAGGTCCGGGGCTGCTGGCCAGGGCAGGGAGCTGCTGGCCGTTTGGAGGGGTCCAGGGCCAGTATGGGCAAGGCCTGGGTGGAAGGAGGCTGCCCCTGATCCCCTCCGGCCGCGCTGGGCCCCCTGGCGCTGCCCCTGCCCCTCCGGCCGCGCTAGGCCCCCTGGCGCTGCCCCTGCCCCTCCGGCCGTGCTAGGCCCCCTGGCGCTGTCCCTGCCCCTCTGGCCGCGCTGGGGAACCTGGCGCTGACCCTGCCCCTCTGGCTGCGCTAAGCCCCCTGCCTCTCCAGCCGTGCTGGGCCCCCTGGCGCTGACCCTGCCCCTCCGGCCGCGCTGGGGAACCTGGCGCTGACCCTGCCCCTCTGGCTGCGCTAGGCCCCCTGCCTCTCCAGCCGGGCTGGGCCCCCTGGCGCTGACCCTGTCCCTCCGGCCGCGCTGGGGAACCTGGCGCTGACCCTGCCCCCTCCGACCGCGCTGGGGAACCTGGCGCTGACCCTGCCCCCTCCGGCAGTGCTGGGGAACCTGGCGGTGACCTACGTGGACGCCATCCGCAGCGGGGCGGTGCCCTGCATGGAGAGCGCGGTGCTGGCCCTGGCGCAGATCGAGAACTCGGCGGCGGTGGGGGAGGCCGTGGCTGTCTATGAGGAGCAGCGGGAGCGGCGGGCGGCGCTGCCCACGGAGACGGTGCAGGAGCTGCTGGAGCTGCACGCCCAGTGCGAGCAGGAGGCGCTGCGGGCGTTCATGGCGCGCGCCTTCAAGGACGACGAGCAGCAATACCAGCGGCAGCTGAAGGTACCAGGGACCCTGCGATGGGGGCACAGCCCCTCGTGCCCCAGCCTGCAGCGACCCATGGGGGAACAGGGCACGGGGCATTTCCGCTCCAGGGGGCGCTGGCCCCGATCTGGCCCCAGGGTGGGTACTGGCTGGCTCCATGTGCCAAGGAATGGGACACAAGGTCTTTTCCCTCTAGGGGCCACTGGCCCTGCTCTGGCCCCAGGGCAGGGAACTGGCTGGCTCTGTGGAGTGGGGAATGGGGCATGGGGCCTCCAGGGGGTGCTGGCCCCAGGGCAGGGAACTGTCTGGCTCTCTGGGGCAGGGAATGGGGCACGAGGCCTTTCCCCTCCAGCTCCGATGTCCCCTCTCTCCGCAGGACAAGCTGGACTCCAAACGCGCTGAGCTCTGCCAACGGAACGAGGTGGCGTCGTCGGACCGGTGCAAAGCCGCGCTCATGGAGCTGTCGCAGGAGCTGGAGGAGCGGGTCTGCGAGGGGAGCTACTCGGTGCCCGGGGGCTACCAGCGCCTCCTGGCCGACCAGCGGGAGATGGTGGAGAAATACCAGCTGGTGCCAGGGAAAGGGATCATGGTGAATTGACTGAATAGCATCAACTAGGGCTGGGAGCCAGGACTCCTGGGTTCTATCCCTGGCTCTGGGAGGGGAGTGGGGTCTGGTGGGTTAGAGCAGGGGGGCTGGGAGCCAGGACTCCTGGGTTCTGTCTCTGGCCGTGGCTCTGAGCTGCACACACAGCCCGTGGGCGCCCTGCGGGGGGAGGATCCTGCTGTGGATTTGTGGTCCAGGTTCGTCCCTGGCTGATGGGATGAGAGGGCAGCGCGGAGGCTCTGGCTGGTCTGGGGCCCCCTAGGTGTCTGTGGGGAGGCAGGTGTAGGGGGGAGGGGCTTTGCCCCTCGATGTATGGGGGGGCAGGTGGGACGGGCTGTGGGCCCCTCAATCTGTGGTGGGGAGCAGGTGCAGGTGGTCAGGCGGGAAGGGCTGAGGGCCCGGGCTCACCCCCTTTCTCCCCGGTGCCCCCAGGCGGCCGAGGTGCTGCAGGAGTTTCTGAAGTCCAAGGAGACGGTGGCCCAGGCCGTCCTGCAGACGGACCAGAGCCTCACAGACAGACAGAGGGAGATCGAAGGTGACTCCAGAGCTGGGGCCCATAGTCCTGTGACCCCCATGGCCCTATGGATCTGGTGATCCCTTGGCCACAGACTCACCCCCCTGAACACCATGGCCCCATAGACCCAGTGACCCCTGGCCCTCCCAGCCCTATAGATCCTGTGACTCCTGGACCCCACAGATGCCAGGGCTCTGTAGCCCCATAGATCCGATGCCTCAGGGTACAGTCTCTGTGGCCTCCCAGGCCCGTGACCCATAGATCCGGTGACCCCAGCACCCCATAGATCCAGTGATCACAGGGCCCCATACATCCAGTGCCCCATGGACGTGGTGACCCCAGGGCCAGGGCTCTGGCTCCATAGATCTGGTGACTCCTGGGTGCCGATGACCCAGTGACCCCAGGCCAGGGCTCTGCACCCCGAGCCCCTGGTCCTGACCATGTGCCCCCCCCCCCCCCCCCAGCGGAGCGGGCGCGGGCCGAGGCGGCTGAGCGGGAGGCCCAGCTGAGCCAGGAGATGCAGGCCAAGACGGAGCAGCTGCTGCAGGACCAGGAGCGCAGCCACCAGGAGCACGTCCGGCAGCTGACGGCCAAGATGGAGCAGGACAGGAGGCAGCTGCTGGCTGAGCAGCAGGGAGTGCTGGCCCTGAAACTGCAGGTACCTGCCCCGGGCCCCTGGGGAGCTGGGATTGGGCTGCCTGGAGCAGGGGGGTGGGAGCCCCCTGGTTCTCTCCCCAGCTCTGGGAGCTGAATGGGTCTCTGAGGGGAGCTACTCGGTGCCCGGGGGCTACCAGCGCCTCCTGGCCGACCAGCGGGAGATAGTGGAGAAATACCAGCGGGTGCCAGGGAAAGGAATCATGGCATTAATTGGGGCTGGGAGCCAGGACTTCTGGGTTCTCTCCTGGCTCTGGGAGGGGAGTGGGGTGGGGTCTAGTGGTTAGAGCGGGGAGGGGAGGTGGGAGTCAGGACCCCTGGCCCCCCGCTCCAGATCCCCACAGCTCTGTGTCGGTGGCGCTAACCCTCGGCTCTGTCCCCCAGGAGCAGGAGCGGGTGCTGCGCGAGGGGTTCCGGGGGGAGGCGGCGCGGTTGGAGCAGCAGATGCAGAACCTGAGGCAGGAGATGAACCGGCCCCGGCGCTCCGGCTGCGTTGTCTGCTGAGAACAGCGACCCAGAGGACTCGGGGAGCAGGGCTGGGCTGGCTCCCCTCCCACCAGCCTGTCTGAGACGTGGGGGGTGCTGGTCAGAGCCAACCACTAGGGTCGTTGTACGTTTGAGGGGGGGCTTCTGACTTCACACTAAGTGATGCTTGTTGTTTACTGAGATTTGATACTGGAAAGCTGTACACACTGGTGTGTTATTGTAGGGTCTCTCATAAACACTGCAGCTGCTGCTTGCTCTGGTTTGTTATTGTAGGGTCTCTTGTAACCCTGCTAGGGCTGCATGCAGTGCTGTGTTATTGTAGGGTCTCTCATAAACACCAGAGCTGCTGCTTGCCCTGGAGTGTTACTGTTGGGTCTCTTAGGTATTGGGCCCTACCAAATTCACAGTCCATTTTGGTCACAGCCAGAGGGTTTTAAAATTGGTCAGTTTCACGTTTTCAGCTGTTTACATCTGAAATTTCACGTGTTGTACCCATGGGGGTCCCAAGCCAGAGGCACCCGGAGGTGGGTCTGATCTTTCCCGAGAGTGGCCATGCAGGGGAAGGACAAGTCCTGTCCCACCCCAGCCAATGCGGGATTTGCAGCGAGGAGCAGGGCGCTCCCAGGAGCACGGGGGAGATCAGGGCTATTGCACGGTCCAGGACATGTGTTTCATGGCTGTGAAGTTGGTAGGGCCCTACTTATGTACTCTGCTGCTGCTGCTGCTGGTGCATGCACTGGTTTGTTATTGTAGGGTCTCTCGTAAACCCTGGTGCTGCCGTGTGCCCTGGCGTGTTATTCTAGGGTCTCTCCTGTGTTACCAGATTTGCTCGTTACTTTGGGGTACGCTCATTTATTCGGGTTACTCTTCTGGGAGGGGGTTTCTGTAATTCTATCAATGTGCTGCTTGTGTCACGTGTGTTCTCCTACGGAGCTGGACTGCTCCCTGCTGCAAGTCCCCCCCAATGGAGCTGTCCTGCCGGACCTCGGTTCCCCCGGGCTGGGCTCCTCCAGCCCCAGAACCAGACAGACACACACACACACACACACTAACAGAGCACTCCCAAGCTGACCCCTTAGATGCCCCAGGTTCAGCACGTCCCCATCCCCACTGTCACGTTACACCTGTTCTGGTCGTAACCCCCTTGAGCAAACCCCATGGGATTTTTGGGCGCTGCCGGGATCTTTAGCTTAGGGACGAGGAGGAAACCAAAAAACACCCACAAGGGGGAGAGAGAGAGAAGCAACCGGCTTAATCATGAAAAGAACAGGAGTACTTGTGGCACCTTAGAGACTAACAAATGTGTTAGTCTCTAAGGTGCCACACGGACTCCTGTTCTTTTTGCGGATACAGACTAACACAGCTGCTACTCTGAAATTAATCATGAAAGTTATTTATTGCCAGGTAATGAGGGGAGCCAACCAAACAAAACCGTGATAATATTAACTCTAACTTACATTTGATTATAAAAGTCAGGTGTAGAAAACGATCACTGATCACACCAGTCAGGGTCAGAAGGCTACACCGAGAGAGCGAGAGCTGGGTTCTCACCGCGCCGTGAAGCTGGAATCGAGCGGGGGTCCCAGTGATGGTGGTAGCTGAGCCAGGCAGAGCCCCCAGCACGGTCAGTCAGGAGAAGATGAAGTTCCGATGGAACTGATGCAGATTTTGGATCCAGGCATCAGAGCACTCACCTGAGCATGGGTCGGGGGTTTTGTAGGGAAAGAACAATGGAGAACACTCGATTTGTTTAGGGGTAAACAATGGAGAATCCCAGAGTTGCTTTGTTCAGGCTAGACGTGGGAGCTGCTCATTCCTGGCTAGGGGTGATGTTCCTTCCAGGGAGCTCCCAATGCAATTAGGCAGCTTCACTATTTTGGATCCCAATAAAGGATTTATTGCTAGAATCGGTCTGATAACTGCTGAGCTGGGGGTGGGCAGGTGTGTTCATTGACATCTGGAGCAGAGTTCCCCCATCATGCCGTGCTTCCCTGCTTTGCTGGTCCCAGAGTTCAGTGCGGTTCCTGCCTTGGAGTCTCTGTTCTCCAAACACTGCCAAATTATGTGCAAGAATGTAATAAGAAAAGCCAAAGAGGAGTTTGAAGAACGGCTAGCCAAAAACTCCAAAGGTAATAACAAAATGTTTTTTAAGTACATCAGAAGCAGGAAGCCTGCTAAACAACCAGTGGGGCCCCTTGATGATCGAGATACAAAAGGAGCGCTTAAAGACGATAAAGTCATTGCAGAGAAACTAATTGGATTCTTTGCTTCAGTCTTCATGGCTGAGGATGTTAGGGAGATTCCCAAACCTGAGCCGGCTTTTGTAGGTGACAAATCTGAGGAACTGTCACAGATTGAAGTGTCACTAGAGGAGGTTTTGGAATTAATTGATAAACTTAACATTAACAAGTCACTGGGACCAGATGGCATTGTCATGGAGTATGGGGGGACTCAGGGCCCTGCACCCCCGGCGTCCTGCGATTCACCATGACTCTCAGCCAGCCAGTAAAGCAGAACGTTTATTTAGATGACAGGAATACAGTCCAAGACAGGTCTTGCAGGCACAGACAACAGGACCCCCTCAGTTAGGTTCATCTTGGGGTCCCAGGGCACCCCAGCCCCCTTGGGAGGTCAGAGCCCTGTCTCCCTCCCAGCCACATCACCAGCCAGCTCCTGAGACTCTGCCTTCCGTGACCCCTCCCACAGCCTTTGTTCAGTTTCCCGGGCAAAGGTGTCACCTGGCCTCTAACCCCTTCCTGGGTTCTCATGTTACATGCTCAGGTATTCTCCCTCGGTCAGTCTCCCATCCCCCAATGCAGACCGTCCTAGCCACACTCCCCTGTCAGCATTCAAAGCCCACAGTAAGAACAGTCCCAGTTCGTCACAGGCATTCACCCAAGAGTTCTGAAAGAACTCAAATGTGAAGTTGCGGAACTATTAACTAGGGTTTGTAACCTGTCCTTTAAATCGGCTTCTGTACCCAATGACTGGAAGATAGCTAATATAACACCGATATTTAAAAAGGGCTCTAGAGGTGATCCCGGCAATTACAGACTGGTAAGTCTAATGTCAGTACTGGGCAAATTAGTTGAAACAATAGTTAAGAATAAAATTGTCAGACACATAGAAAAACATAAACTGTTGAACAATAGTCAACATGGTTTCTGTAAAGGGAAATCGCGTCTTACTAATCTATTAGAGTTCTTTGAAGGGGTCAACAAACATGTGGACAAGGGGGATCCAGTGGACATAGTGTACTTAGATTTCCAGAAAGCCTTTGACAAGGTCCCTCACCAAAGGCTCTTACGTAAATTAAGCTGTCATGGGATAAAAGGGAAGGTCCTTTCATGGATTGAGAACAGGTTAAAAGACTGGGAACAAAGGGTAGGAATTAATGGTAAATTCTCAGAATGGAGAGGGGTAACTAGTGGTGTTCCCCAAGGGTCAGTGCTCGGACCAATCCTATTCAACTTATTCATAAATGATCTGGAGAAAGGGGTAAACAGTGAGGTGGCAAAGTTTGCAGACGATACTAAACTGCTCAAGATAGTTAAGACCAAAGCAGACTGCGATGAACTTCAAAAAGATCTCACAAAACTAAGTGATTGGGCAACAAAATGGCAAATGAAATGTAATGTGGATAAATGTAAAGTAATGCACATTGGAAAAAATAACCCCAACTATACATACAATATGATGGGGGCTAATTTAGCTACAACAAGTCAGAAAAAGATCTTGGAGTCATCGTGGATAGTTCTCTGAAGATGTCCAAGCAGTGTGCAGAGGCGGTCAAAAAAGCAAACAGGATGTTAGGGATCATTAAAAAGGGGATAGAGAATAAGACTGAGAATATATTATTGCCCTTATATAAATCGATGGTACGCCCTCATCTCGAATACTGCGTACAGATGTGGTCTCCTCATCTCAAAAAAGATATACTGGCACTAGAAAAGATTCAGAGAAGGGCAACTAAAATGATTAGGGGTTTGGAACGGGTCCCATATGAGGAGAGATTAAAGAGGCTAGGACTTTTCAGCTTGGAAAAGAGGAGACTAAGGGGGGATATGATAGAGGTCTATAAAATCATGAGTGATGTGGAGAAAGTGGATAAGGAAAAGTTATTTATTTGTTCCCATAATACAAGAACTAGGGGTCACCAAATGAAATTAATAGGCAGCAGGTTTAAAACAAATACAAGGAAGTTCTTCTTCACACAGCGCACAGTCAACCTGTGGAACTCCTTGCCTGAGGAGGTTGTGAAGGCTAGGACTATAACAGAGTTTAAAAGAGAACTGGATAAATTCATGGTGGTTAAGTCCATTAATGGCTATTAGCCAGGATGGGTAAGGAATGGTGTCCCTAGACTCTGTCTGTCAGAGGATGGAGATGGATGGCAGGAGAGAGATCACTTGATCATTGCCTGTTGGTCCACTCCCTCTGGGGCACCTGGCATTGGCCACTGTCGGTAGACAGGATACTGGGCTGGATGGACCTTTGGTCTGACCCGGTACGGCCGTTCTTATGTTCACTCTGTAGGCTAACGGAGATGCCTCCTTGTCCCATCTTCAATGCAAATGACACTCAGGGTGTTTCCTTAATCCTGTCCCCCTTATCCCAGGGGTCTAGGTGTGTCTCCCACCCCCCTTCACTGCTCTCTGCAAGGCCCTTCTCTGATGGGTTTTGGTTCAAGCAGAGGCTGGGGGTGGGGACTTTCGTGAGTCAGACAGGCTGGGTACCGTGCCTCGGTTCCCCAAGGACATAGAGCTGATGGGAACTCCTGGCTCCGGGGAAGGCGGAGGATGGGCTGGGGAGGTGGCTTGGCAGAGTCGGCCCCTTCCCTTTTGACTCCTGAGGCCTCGGGGGTGGCAGGCTGGGTCGGGGAGGGGGCGACCACAGGTGATTTCTCCCTTCAATGACTTCCTGGTCCACGAGGCCCCCCTCCCCACATCAGCCCAGGACAGAGTGGGCTCTGGGAGGGGAGTGGGGCCTGGGGGTTAGAACAGGGGGGCTGGGATCCAGGATGCCTGGGTTCTATCCCCAACTCCTGTACTGTCATCCTGTGTGACTTTGGGCTAGTCACGTCACAGTCCAGTGCCTCAGTTTCCCCCCGCCTCTCGGGGCTGGGAGGATGAAACCGTTGTTTATCAGGTGCTGAGCGGATGGTGCTATCGACACACATGGTGTTAACACGGGGATCTGCAGCGAACGGCTCCCATTCCCCTTTGTGCCCCTATAACCGTGTAAATGCACCCTGCTCCCAGGGCGCTCCACCCTGCCGGCACTGTAAAGGGGCCTCCGGGGGCCCGAGAGCTCAGGGCCAAAGCGCCCTGGAGTGGGGGCAGCAGTGGGATGACTCCTGGGTACATCTGGGGTCTGCTCCCAGCCCATATCTGGTGGTCGAGCTAGAGCGGGGCTTTTAGAGGCTGGAGTGACAAAGCCCCCGTCCTGTCCCCAGCAACGCCTCTCCCGGGGTGAGGCCGACGCTTGTCAGACTGCAGGGAGGGGGGTCCACCCGCCCCAGGCGATCTGCATTCACCTCCTGTGCCAGCTGCCCCAGAGGAATTGGGTGGGGCAGTGGGAGGGAGAGCGCGACTCTCATTTCTCTCTTCCTGGAACCAAACCGACCGGGGATGGAACTGAGCCGTTGAAGCTCCGGTCGGAAGGCGGCCGGCAGCCAGAACCCCGGTGAGAAAGGGGAAGGGTTGGGTTTGGCCCATTTTCAAGCTGGTAAATTCACGCAGGTCCCAGCCTCAGGCATGGTGCGTGGGAGGCAGCGGACTCCGAGCAGCAGCCGCTCTCCTCAGGACTGGTGCAATCGCACGTCTCAGCGCCCGTCCATGCTGGCCCCAGCGAGGTGAGCTCAGCGACCAGGCAAGAAGCAGTGGTTCCCTCCCGCTCAGCCGCTCTGAAGCGCGGCGGGCGGGTTCGCCTCGCTCGGATCCATGGCTGGGTCGCCCTGCGCACAGTCTGCCCCTCGCCCTGCCCAGAGCCGGCAGAACTTGGGGGGGGGGTCTGAGCTGAGGGGAAGCGCTGCCTGGCTCCGGGGAACCGCTGCTGGGGGGCCGCGGTGTCGGCTGTGGTGTCTGGGACCCCGGCAGCCTTCGGAGGAGGCCCCACGAGGACTCGCTGTGGCGCCCTCCTGCTGCAGTGAACCCCACGGAGCTGGGAGCCGGGCCGTGGCAGGTCCCCATGCGGCCGGACGTGCACAGACCGAGGTGCAGAGGTTGGGGCTCCTCCGAGCACAGCCGAGCCCAGCATTGCTCCAGGCTGGCCCTGCAGACCGAGTCTGACCCTCCCTCCCAAGCCCGGCCGGGGATTTCCAGCAGCAGCTCGTCCTTCGCAGGGTTCGATACGCCCCGGTCTAGCCTCTCGGGGCAGCGCCCGCACCTGGGTGTCCTTCCCTCTGATGATAACCCGACGGAGTCAGACAAACCCGACTGAAGTGAATTTAATACCTTTGGGGTCCACTAACTCCCAGCCCCCCCAACTCTAACCCACTAGACCCTCCTCTCCTCCCCTCCCAGAGCCGGGGAGAGAACCCAGGAGTCCTGGCTCCCAGCCCCCCGGCTCTAACCACCAGCCCCCACTCCCCTCCCAGAGCCGGGGAGAGAACCCAGGTGTCCTGGTCCCAGCTCCCACCCTGCTCTAACCCACCAGCCCCCACTCCCCTCCCAGAGCGGGGAGAGAACCCAGGAGTCCTGGCTCCCAGCCCCTCCTGCTCTAACCACCAGCCCCCACTCCCCTCCCAGAGCCAGGGAGAGAACCCAGGAGTCCTGCTCCATGTCTCCCACAGGGGATTAGGTGCCCGCTCTGGCCGGAGGATGGGGGCACAGTAGAGCAGAGAGCAGGCCAGGAAAGAGCAAACTGCTCTCAGGGTGTGGCGAGGGGGTGTCCCAGCATCCCAGCCCGTGTCGCTCAGTGTTAAAACCTCCCTGGACACACAGGGCCGGTCTGGGAAGCCCCCGAGGCTCCCCCCAGTCAGCACCCTGGGAAATCCGCCCGGGCTGCTCGGTGCCCAAACCATGGGGATTGTGGCAGGCGCCCGCCTGGCCCGTTGCTGGCAAAGGCCGTGCCAGGGGGTTGCCCGGCCCCAGGCCCAGATCCTATGCTGGGGTAACTCCGCTCCATGGTGACTTTGCGGCAGCTCCCCACTGGTTCCAAACCTGCCCGGCAGGGCCGGGAAAATCCCGGCAACGGGACGTTTAAATCTGACTGGACCTACTGCTCCCTGCGGCATGGAGCCCCCTGGCGAGCCTCCCGCCCCTGCGGCGCGACGCCCCCCTCCGAGCTCCCCGCCCCGCTCCCTGCAGCACAGCGCCCCCTACTGAGTTCCCTGCCCCACATCCTGCAGCACAGCGCCCCCTACTGAGCCCCCTGCGGCACGGCGCCCCCTATTGAGCCCTCCGCCCCGCACCCCAGCGCCCCCCTCTGAGCTCCCCGCCCCGCTCCCTGCAGCACAGCGCCCCCTATTGAGTCCCCTGCCCCACACCCTGCAGCGGGACATTCCCAGCCGAGCCCCCCGCCCCTGCGGCACGGCACCCCCCACTGCTTCACTGGGCCCAGCGCTGCCAGCTGCCAGAACATCAGAACAGCCAGACTGGGTCAGCCCCATGGCCCATCTAGCCCCAGATCCTGTCTTCTGAGCGGGGCTGGTGCCAGTTGCTTTAGAGGAAGCGAATAGAACAGGTCATCAGCACGTCACCCATCATCCCCTGTCACCCATTCTTAGGGACACCCAGTGCAAGGGCGTCTGTGACCATCCTGGCTAATAGCCACTGAGAGACCGATTTCCCCCAGCAACTCATCTAGTTCTTTCTGAACCCCGTTCTACTTCTGGCCTCCACAACATCCCCTGGCAGTGAGTTCCACGGGTTAACAGTGCGTTGGGTGAAAGAATGCTTCCTATTGTTGGTTTTAAACCTGCTGCCCATTAATTTCATCGGGTGGCCCCTGGTTCGCATGACATGTGAAGGCACATTTCTCTGCGCCAGTCATGACTGTACAGACCTCGGTCACATCCCCCGGGCGTCTCTTTTCCAAACTGACCAGCCCCCATCTTTTCAATCTCTCCTCAGAGGGAAGCTGGCTCACAACCCCAAATTTTTGTGCCCATCTCGGCCCCTTTTCCAGTTCTAACAGATCTTTTTGGAGCTGGGCACCCAGAACTGCCCACAGTGCTCACGGGGTGGGCGGCCCCTGGCCAGCAGCATGATGAGCGTGTCTGTCCGATTATAAGCTTTGTAATGATACCTTACAAGAGACCTTTTGCATGAAGCATATCCCAATTACATCATATTCACTCATTAGCATATTTGTATAAAATCCTATAGAGTGCAACGTCACGGGGGGCTAAGGAGACACCCTGCACACTCCAGGGCCCGGACACTCACTGGCTGTGGTGACGCCCGATTGCCACACTTCTCCGCCAGCCCTCCCACCGGCCGCGCCGCTCCACCAGCCCTAACGAGATGTCTTCAGGGCCCCCCACGTCTCACAGCACTGAGTGATTTCAGCTCTCACCGCTCACACACACTGGGAAGTCCCGTGCCTCACAGACACTGTCCCATAGCACGACTAGTACTTAGACCTAGGTGCCAGTGTAGCATGTAATAGTCTAAATTAGCTCTGTTCTTACACAGTGGGGAGAAGGGTCCAATGGTGGCATCCCTAGAGCTGCCTCTCCCTAGACACCCGGAGGCCCTGTTACAGCGCCGGCGGGGGAGAGTCCTGGGAGTGGGGTTGTATTTACCCAAGTGTCCTGTGATTTCCTTTTGCAGACAGCTCCGGGCCCTGTGTTAGTAGCTATGTGTGACGAAGTGGGACTGTTCTTAATGTTTCCTCTGAATACTGTGTGGGTGCCTCAGTTTCCCCTATGCACTTCTTAAGTCTCCAGTGTGCGTAAATGGCTGACAATCTGTCTCCTAGCAACAAATGGCCAGGGCCCTTCCCCCCTTGCAAGGGGATGCTAAAGGTGACCTCCTTGCCCAGGAAAGAGACAAAGGCCAGAGAGGAGGGGCTGGAGGGTTTCAGTTTGGAGCTGGCTGGGGACAGGAAGTGAGGGCAGATGGAGGTGTCTGGCTCGCTGGGCCCCAGAATGGACCCGGCCGAGGGGTCCCGTTCGTTGGACCTACAAGCTCTCTTTTAAACCATGTTCCTGTCGTCTAATAAACC
This sequence comes from Actinemys pallida, assembly GCA_023634205.1. Lineage (NCBI taxonomy): Eukaryota > Metazoa > Chordata > Testudines > Emydidae > Actinemys > Actinemys pallida. The sequence continues at coordinate 210,732 of JALMGD010000039.1, read as the reverse complement.
TCTGTTTTACTGGCTGGCTGAGAGTCACGTCTGACTGTGGAGTGGGGGTGCAGGACCCTCTGGCTGCCCCAGGACCCCGCCGGGGCGGACTCGCTGTGGGAAGCGCATGGAGGGGCAGATGCTCAATGCTCCGAGGTCAGACCCAGGAAGGTGAAGCCGTGTGAGCTTCTTGCCCTGAAGATGGTCTGCTCAGAGGGAGAGGAGGATCCCCAAAGTCCTGACTGGCTTTGTGGGGAGCAGTTCCAGAGCATTGCCCGGGGACTTCGGGACACTGTGGGATGTGGCAGATCACAGGAATTAGTCAGCAGAAGCTTTCGATCATGCAGAGAAGCAGCGTTTGTGGGACTTCCCACCAGGGGGACCCCACAGGGGCCTGGCTACTTTCATTTCTGGGTTTTACTTCCCCCACTGGTGCCGGGATCTCAGATAATCAGTCACGCTAGCGATGGCTCTCAGCCCCTCCCCAATGCTGCAGAAAATGCTTGACAGAAAGTCGGTCGTGCTGGCGGAGCCTCGAGATCTCATCCTCCATCAGCCTGGCTTTCTCCGCGAAGCCCTTCTGCAGCCTGGCCTCCTGCTCCCTCAGCTCGCTCTGCAGTGCCCCTCTACTCTGGCTGGGGGAGGGGGCATCAGGGATGGGGGTGGGGGAGCTCGGCCTGATGTGGTGGTGGGGGGGCAGGCGGGCTAGGGCTCCTCCGCGAAGGAAATTCAACTGTCGCAGATTAGAGGAGGCAGCCGCCCCCTGGGTCAGACAGGGAACCAATCAGAGGACTTGGGCAAGGCTGGACACTGACAAAATTTTCGACCCCACCCTCCAAGCTCACCCCTTATATTGGATGCTGCCTGGCCTGCTTTTGCTTTCCACGTCAACCCAAGAGGCTGAAAGCCGCAGAGAAGGAAAGCGGCAAAGCGTGGGACTGTCACAGGCCCAAGGGTCCCCCGGGGAAGCAGATCAGCATTGTATGTTGCTAACGTGGTTGCAAGCCATTTTCGGGAGGGGGGATCAAAGGCACGAGTGTGGAGTGGAAGACTCCTTTGCAGGTTGCTAGAGGCCAAAGGGGGAGGAAGGAAGGGAGCAGAGAACGGGTTAACTCGACACCTCAGCGAGCTCAGTCTGAAGATAAGATGCTGGCCCCGGTCCAAGGTCATGGCGAGAAGTCTGCAGCTGCATTCACATCTTACCTAACCCCAGCCAGCCAGGAGAAAAGGAGAACTAAGCTGAGCAGGACTGCAAAGGTTGCAAAAACAAGCGAAACGGCGAAGGCCAACGGGGGGGGGGGGGGGAGGGAAACAAAGTTTTGTGTCCCTGGAGCCAGTGTGTTTTGGAGCTGAGGAGGTCACGGAGAGCTGGTTTGGGCTGGTACAAAGAGCACCAGGAACAGAGGTCCCTGAACAAAACGCCCCGGAAGAACCCAGAGCTTAAAAACCCTCCTGAGAGCCAAAGCAAGTCAGAGATCACAGCGGACCCTGGACCCTGGACGACCTGTGCACGGGACAAGAACTCCCATCCACCCCTCCTCCTCTTCTTCTTCCATTACACTCAGGCTTGGCCAGCCTCGGGTCGTGCATGTGTGAGTATGAAAATGGGTTAGGGCTGGGGTACTAACGCTTCCTTGCTTCCTTTGAGTGACGTGGGAGCAGTCCCAACACTCACCGCTGTCATTTTATTATTTTATTAATAAAGCTTTAAAATTCAGTCACTTGGTGTGCTCCTTCATCTCCTCCCCAAGAGATCCTGCGGCCTCAGCCTGATCACCTGATGCCCCAGGCAGATTGGTAACAGAAATCTGTCACAGGACATCCCCCTACATTGGAGAGAAACACCGGACAGCTAAAGAAGGTAAGTCCTCTGCCTTTGTCCCACCGCGCCCCAGTACATTACTGGGACGAGTTTACCCTGAAAAGGTTTCCTGGTACCTCAGTTCAGAGTGTGGGTGGGGTGGGGGGAATTGCCCCCCTACTGACAGAGCTGTGCCGGCCAAATTCCCCGTGTGGACGCGGCTCTAGCAGCAAACGTGTCAGGCTGTCCGGGTACAAGAACTCGTTGGCTGGTAGAAGCCGCGTCTCCACCAGCAGGGTTTGCCGGTGCAGCCCTTCTGTGCAGAGAAGGCTTTAGCCACAGCGCCGTGATTCATGGCGGAAGATTCTTTTCACGGCACGTGGGGGGGCCGGACTGTCCATCATTATCTTGCAGAGCGAGGCTGGTGGAACAGAACTAGAGGAGAGGCAGGTCCATCAATGGCTATTAGCCAACATGGTCAGGGATACGACCCCACCCTGGCCTTCTGACGGCCAGACGCCGGGAGGGGAAGACGGGGGTGGGTCTCTCCAAAATTGCCCTGTTCTGTGCACGTCCCCCGAAGCTCTGGCTTGGGCCACTGTCAGAAGACAGGACACTGGGCGAGATGGACCATTGGTCTGGCCCGGTCTGGCTGCTTTTATGTTCTTAACCTGAGCTGCCAGGACCGTGAGAGCTGGGGACATAACTGTGGAAGAGAGCCTGGTAGGTCGTATGGAGACTGGTCATGGGAAGGGTGGGACGAGCTGGAAGAAAAAGGGAGGGGAGAAAAACTAGTGGTGTTTCATGTCAACTTGTTAGGAAGGGAACTGGGGATAACACTGGGGGTGGGGGGCTGGGAGTCAGGACTCCTGGGTTCCTTTTCCAGCTCTGGGACGGGGCTGGGATCTTGTGGTTAGCACAGCGGGGGGCTGGGAGCCTGGATTCCAGAGTTCTATTCCCAGCTCAGTAACGAACCTTCAACAATTCCACTTCCTATGCCGGTGCCTTAGTTTCTCTCTGTGTTGAAGAGAAGACCAAACCCGCTGGGAGGATGAATTGTTTTGTGTGTGAAATTCTTTCAGCCCCTCAGACAAGAAGAGCAAAGTGTCATTAGTAATAATGAAACTGACTGAGGTAAAAACAGAAGAAATAATATTCGAGATGAAATAACAGGGAGATTCTTGGTATAACTCTGGGTTTTGTAATGCGGTAGGTCATGGGGGTGGGGCCGCTCTGCACGAAGCATCTTGAGAAGCGGAAAGTGGGTGTTTGACATGGACAAGGGCAGAAATATGTTACAGGAACGCTCTGCAGAAGAGACATCGGAACAGATGTCAATCGCTAGCGCACAGCGAATGCACCAGTAGGTGGTGCTACAAATCTCTATTGTGCATCGTGCCCATGTCGGGCAAAATCTCTGGGGCTGGTGCTTGAAAGGCAGAACAGCTGCTGCTGTGAGAGCCGAGCAATCCCTGATGTTCCAGGTCGGTGACTGAGGGGGTGGGGACATGGGCTGGGGGCTGCTTGCACTGGGTGGCCCCTGGTTCGCCTGGCACGGGTCACGTTATCGCTCCGCACCAGCCATGACTGTACAGCCCTCGAGCGCGTCCCCTCGGGCGTCTCTTTGCCAAGCTGAGCAGCCCCCGTCTTTTCAATCTCTCCTCATAGGGAAGCTGGCTCACAACCCCAGATATTCTTGTTGCCCGTCTCTGCCCCTTTCCCAGACCTGCCCGCAGCGTTCACTCCCCCTGTCCTGGAGGGGGCGGGCGGGGGGACGAGCCGGGTCTGGCAGCTCCAGTCCCCTGAATGCGCCAGAGTCAGATGGACCCGAAAGCAGCCGGAGCCTTTCCCAGCGGGGGCTGATTCCGGGAAACACTTGGGATGTGTCGGCCGCGCGAGCAGGGCCCTGGCGGGAGCTGTGGGGCTCCGGGTGGACATGCAGGCAGGGGTCACCAACGACCTTCAGCTGGAAGAAAAGCGAAGGGGAACCGGCGGCAGCGTTTCATTTCGAAAGGCCGGTTTGTGTCCACACGGAGCTGGGCTGGGTTAAAACCGCAGGCCCCGAAAGCGTAAACACCGCGTAGGAATAACATGGAAAAGGGGGGGTCAGATTCAGGTCGGACGCCTCGTTTGGAGCAGAAACTCCCAAATGGAGTGAGATTCATCTTAAAAAAAATAACATTAAAAAGGTAAAAACCCACCCAAAATAAAATGAAAAAACATCATTTTGGGGTAAAAAATCCCGTTCGTTCAGCCCCAAACAGATTTATTTTGGGGGTTTTGCTTTGACGAGACCACCAGACACGTTCCCCTCTCGGGTGGAGTCGACACAATTTCCCCCCCTGGATTTTCCGGCCACTGAATGGAAACAAATCAACCTCAGCTCAGCCCACGGCTTCCGGGCAGCCGGAGCGAGCTCGGAGACAGGGTGTAATCAAGGCAAGAGGCCTCCGCGTGCCCCATCCCGGGGGCTCTGGCTGCCCTGTCTATGGTCCTTCTAGGGGCCCCATCACCACAGCCTCATGTATTGACCCTCACTCCCCCTGGGGGGGGGCAGGGCGGTGCTGTTATCCCCATTGTACAGATGGGGAAACCGAGGCACGGAGCAGCTGAGACCGGGGACAGTCAGGCCTTGCAATGCTGAGTGCAGCAACGCCGAAACACCTTCCAAAACCTGACCTAAGTGTCGGGGAGTCTGTGGGGGAGCTGGGATGTGACCCCAGATTCCAGGCTGGCGCTCTAAGCACTGGACCGTGCTGCCTGTCCAGCAGCAGCCCCGCCAGCTGCGATTCAAGGGGGTCTGCAGCGATGCCCGGGAGCGCCAGGGCTTGTCTGCCCCGGGGTGAGCAGCCGCGGGCGACGCTGGGGTCCGTACGCTGCACCCGGGGCGGGTGGAAGGGTCTCCCGCAGTTTGGGGGGCCTGGCTCTGAGTCTCATTGCCCCCGCATGTCTGGCCCCCCACGCGCTAACCCTCCCCACTCTGTGTCCCGCAGGCCGCCCCCCCAGCGCGATGGAGATCCCCATGCCGGCCCCCATCTGCCTGATCGAGAACAGCCTGGCTGGGGAGCTGCGGGTGCAGCAGGAGGCGCTGCAGGTGCTGTCGGAGATCTCCCAGCCCGTGGTGGTGGTGGCCATCGCCGGGCTGTACCGCACCGGCAAGTCCTACCTCCTGAACAAACTGGCCAGCAAGAGAACGGGTGAGAGACGTGAGCCCTGCCCCCGGGCGCCAGGACTCCTGGGTTCTCTCCCCAATGCAGGGAGGGGTGTGGGGTGGGGTTTACTGTGTCAGAGGAGGGGGGAGGGGGCTGGGAGCCAGGACTCCTGGGTTCTCTCCCTGGCTCTGGGAGGGGAGTGGGGGCTAGTGGTTAGAGCAGGGGGGGCTGGGAGCCAGGACTCCTGGGTTTTCTCCCTGGCTCTGGGAGGGGAGTGGGGGCTAGTGGTTAGAGCAGGGGGGGCTGGGAGCCAGGACTCCTGGGTTCTCTCCCTGGCTCTGGGAGGGGAGTGGGGGCTAGTGGTTAGAGCAAGGGGGCTGGGAGCCAGGACTTCTGGGTTCTCTCCCCAGTGCAGGGAGGGGAGGGGGTGGGGTTTACTGTGTCAGAGGAGGGGGGAGGGGGCTGGGAGCCAGGACTCCTGGGTTCTCTCCCTGGCGCTGGGAGGGGAGTGGGGCCTAGTGGTTAGAGTGGGGGTCTGGGACTCCTGGGTTCTCTCCCTGGCTCTGGGAGGGGAGTGGGGTCTAGTGGTTGGGAGGTCAGGACTCCTGGGTTCCCTGGCTCTGCGTCTGTCCCAGCACCGCCCCTCTCTCCCCAGGGTTCTCGCTGGGCTCCACCATCCAGTCTCACACCAAGGGCATCTGGATGTGGTGCCTGCCCCACCCCCGCCGGGCCGGCCACACCCTGGTGCTGTTGGACACTGAGGGGCTGGGCGACGTGGAGAAGGTGAGTGGGGGGGGGGGGGCAGGGGGCAGTGTATGAGAATCAGCCAATTTGCTGAGCGGGATGGAACGCCCCTTGGCACGCAGGGGCTGCTGGGACTTGTAGTTCAGGGCAAGGCATGCTGGGAAAGGGGATGTGGTATTTAAGGAGCTCCCTGTCCCTCTGCTAACAGACACTCCTAGCAAACCCCCTGCAGGAGAAGGAGGCACTGTCTGAGGCGGACCCAGCGCCCTCTCAGGCGGGCATTGCCAATGTCCGGAGGGCTGGGGGTGCCATGGCAGGCCTGGGAAGGGAGGCCGGGGTGTGGCTGCAAATGCTTGTCCCGCCCAGGAAGTGCTGGTGGGATGTTTAAAATGTTTCCTGTCCTGGTTTGTGATGAAAAGTCAAAATGGGGGGAAAGTGCCAGGGCTTGAAAATCGGAAACGTGCCCTAGGTCCGGGACACACAAAAACATGGATCATTTTCAAATGTTTCATTTTGATTTTCCACTTTTCTTTGTCCACATTTACCAAAACATTGACAACGAGACGTCGTTTTGGCTTGAGAAACCCAGTCGGGCCGTTTCCACAATTCAGAAACTTTTTTTCCCAATAATTTTTCAAGTCAGGAAATTCACCTTAACTGTCCCCGTTTCGTCAGTGGTTTTGGTATCAAAAATGGGATGTTCTCCAGTGACAATTTCCCGACTCGCTGTAGCGATGGGGGCAGGGCTGGCATTCCGGAGAGCTGGGTTCAAATCCCTGCTCCACAGACCCCCGGTGTGAGCTGGGACTCAGTTTCCCCACCCCGCCTGCCAGAGGGAGTGTGATGATAAATACATTCGCTCTGGAGAGGGGCTCAGAGACGGCCGATAAAATGGATCCTTTGAGAAGGATCCCGCAGCCTTGGCCATATGTTGGCTTCGCCCTGCCATAGGCAGAGGGAAGAACCGGCTTTGCCAGCCACTGGAGGTAAAAGAGGATGGCACCTGAAAGATGCACAAGAGCAGCTGTAAACCCCGCGGCCTGCAGTGGGGGCCGCTGCAGCTGGACCCCGGGGGATGGGGAGGTGTTGCCTTCCCAAAGTTTAAACGCAGCCATGTGGCTTTGGAACTAACATCAGTAAGAGGGGAGCAATGGGAGCTCCCGCCCCCTCCCGTGCCTCCGGGAGCTGGGGATTTAACAGGTTGGGGGAGGGGAATATGCCAACCCCAAATAGTGACTCTGCCTGGTTGGAGAATGGGAATTCATTGTGGCCTGGGCTGGGACTCCGGAGAGCTGGGCGCTGTTCCACTGGCCACCCCGCCCCGTGCCTCAGTTTCCCTATCTGTGCCATCTCTGCGGCTGGGACGCGCTCGGGACGGTGACGGTGGGTGTCGTTCCAGGGCAACACGAAGAACGACACGTGGATCTTCGCGCTGGCCGTGCTGCTCAGCAGCACCCTGGTCTATAACAGCCGGGGCACCATCAACCAGCAGGCCATGGAGCAGCTGCAGTATCCTTGCCTGGGGGGCCGGGGTGGGGCCCATCTCCCTGGGGAAGGGACCCGAAATTTCATCCGAACGCTTCACCCCCAGTGAAATTGTGACCCGCAGCACAGGGTGTGGACCACGGCCCCCTCTAGTGGCCGCTCTACATGGGGGAATAACAACCCACTTCTGCCACCAGCTGTCAGAGTCACTCCTTCACGTGCAGGGCTCCAGGTGGCTGCTCTGGACCCTGGGGGTGGTGGGTTTGATCCCTTCTTCCGGGTGTTGTGATGGAATATCCTCCCCTACCTGCAGTCCCTTCCTAGCCCCATTGCAGGTGGGTAGCGGGGCCCCTGAGGAAGCGGGACCCCACTGCAGGGGGCGCCACATCTCCTCCTCCTTAGCTGGCCCCCAGCTACGTGACGGAGCTGACGGAGCTCATCAAGGTGAAGCCGGTGGCTGAGGGCGGCTGAGAGGGCATCAAGGTGAAGGCGGCGGGCAGGGGCGGCCGGCAGGAGGGGGAGGATTCGGCCGAGTTCGTGCGGTTCTTCCCGGCCTTCGTGTGGGCTGTGCGGGATTTCGTGCTGCAGCTGGTGCTGGACGGGCAGGAGATCACCGAGGACGAGTACCTGGAGAACGCCCTGAAACTAAAGCCAGGTAGGGGAGCGGTGCTGGCCCCAGTGCTCCAGGGCAGCGCTAAGGGGCGTTCTACTGCAGGAGGTGGGGTGGGGGCTCTCCCCTGGCTGTCAGGGCTGGCCCCAGGGCTGTGCTGCCGGGGGGTGACTTTTGCTCAAGACACAAACCCAAGCCGTTGACACCTCACGGGTGTTACCAGTTCATGGGAATTGGGACTTTCACTGTCCTGGTCACGTTCCAGCTGGGATGGTTCTCTGGCTCCTCACAATCCCCCTCACCTCCGACCCCCCCGTGGATAGCAGTTTCTCTTCCTCCCATGGGAATCTGTTCAACAGTCACCGCGCTGCCCCCTAGAAGCAGCCACATCTTGGCTAAGGGCTCTGCCCGGCTCCCCGCTCTTGCCAGGCAGCAGCAAGCAAGACCAGCACTACAACTTGCCCCGAAAGTGCATCCGCCAGTTCTTCCCGGCCCGGAAATGCTTCGGCTTCGTCCCGCCGGCCAGTTGGAAGCACCTGCCCCGGCTGGAGGAGCTGCGGGAGGATGAGCTGGACTCCAAGTTCCGGGAGCAGGTGGTCCTATTCTGCCACCACGTCTGGGAGACGTCGAAGCCCAAGACCCTCCTGGGTGGCCATGTGGTGACCGGGGCCAGTGAGTGTCGGTAGCCCTTGGGCTGGGGGACACTGGGGCCAACGGGGCTCATGGGGTGCTGGGCGGGACAAACCGAGCTGGGAGGGGGTCCCCTGTGGCCGCCACTGGTGGGAGTGACGCAGGAGCCTGCGCCCAGCTCTGGGGTGCGCGGTTAGAAGGGGCGCTGGAAAATCATCGAGGGGTGAAGCAGAGGAATGGAAATGGCCCGTGGGGGGAGAACAGGGCGTGAGAGCCAGACAGAGCAGGTCCGGTTAGCGGGTCCCAGGGAAGGTGATGGGGAGAGGCCAGGCTGGCAGGGCGGGCGCATCTCCCCAGGGAGGGACGCCTGGGTCCCAAAGGGCAGAGCAGGGTCCTGCGGCTGGGGGGTGAAGCCAGGGACATACCAACGAGAGACAAGGCACCAATTGCTCAGGGGGACGGGGACAGGGGGGCATTTCTGGCTGGTATCTGTGGCCTGGGGCACATGGGGGAGGGGCAGGTCCAGGGGAGCAGCCAGGGTCTTGGAGTGTGTGGGAGGGGCTGGGTGGGGGATGCTGCCCCGGCCCCCTACACTGGGCCCCCTGGCGCTGACCCTGCCCCCTCCGGCCGTGCTGGGCCCCCTGGCGCTGCCCCTGCCCCTCCGGCCGCGCTGGGCCCCCTGGTGCTGCCCCTGCCCCTCCGGCCGCGCTGGGCCCCCTGGCGCTGCCCCTGCCCCTCCGGCCGCGCTGGGCCCCTGGCGCTGCTCCTGTCCCTCCGGCCGCGCTGGGCCCCCTGGGGCTGACCCTGCCCCTCCGGCAGCACTGGGCCCCCTGGCGCTGCCCCTGCCCCTCCGGCCGCGCTGGGCCCCCTGGCACTGACCCTGCCCCTCCGGCAGTGCTGGGCCCCCTGGCGCTGACCCTGCCCCTCCGGCTGTGCTGGACCCCCTGGCGCTGACTCTGCCCCTCCAGCCGCGCTGGGGAACCTGGCGCTGACCCTGCCCCCTCCGGCAGTGCTGGGGAACCTGGCGCTGACCCTGCCCCCTCCGGCAGTGCTGGGGAACCTGGCGCTGACCCTGCCCCCTCCGGCCGCGCTGGGGAACCTGGCGCTGACCCTGCCCCCTCCGGCAGTGCTGGGGAACCTGGCGCTGACTCTGCCCCTCCGGCCGCGCTGGGGACCCCTGGCGCTGACTCTGCCCCCCTCTGGCCGCGCTGGGGAACCTGGCGCTGACCCTGCCCCTCCAGCCGCGCTGGGGAACCTGGCGCTGACCCTGCCCCCTCCGGCAGTGCTGGGGAACCTGGCGCTGACCCTGCCCCCTCCGGCAGTGCTGGGGAACCTGGCGCTGACTCTGCCCCTCCGGCCGCGCTGGGGAACCTGGCGCTGACCCTGCCCCTCCGGCAGTGCTGGGCCCCCTGGCGCTGACCCTGCCCCCCTCCGGCTGCGCTGGGCCCCCTGGCGCTGCCCCTGCCCCTCCGGCCGCGCTGGGCCCCCTGGCGCTGCCCCTGCCCCTCTGGCCGCGCTGGGGAACCTGGCGCTGCCCCTGCCCCTCCGGCCGCGCTGGGCCTCCTGGTGCTGCCCCTGCCCCTCCGGCCGCGCTGGGCCCCTGGCGCTGCTCCTGTCCCTCCGGCCGCGCTGGGCCCCCTGGGGCTGACCCTGCCCCTCCGGCAGCACTGGGCCCCCTGGCGCTGCCCCTGCCCCTCCGGCCGCGCTGGGCCCCCTGGCACTGACCCTGCCCCTCCGGCAGTGCTGGGCCCCCTGGCGCTGACCCTGCCCCTCCGGCCGCGCTGGACCCCCTGGCGCTGACTCTGCCCCCCCAGCCGCGCTGGGGAACCTGGCGCTGACCCTGCCCCCTCCGGCAGTGCTGGGGAACCTGGCGCTGACCCTGCCCCCCTCCGGCCGCGCTGGGACCCCTGGCGCTGACCCTGCCCCCTCCGGCCGCGCTGGGGAACCTGGCGCTGACCCTGCCCCCCTCCGGCCGCGCTGGGACCCCTGGCGCTGACTCTGCCCCCTCCGGCCGCGCTGGGGAACCTGGCGCTGACCCTGCCCCTCCGGCAGTGCTGGGCCCCCTGGCGCTGCCTCTGCCCCCCTCCGGCAGTGCTGGGACCCCTGGCGCTGACTCTGCCCCCTCCGGCAGTGCTGGGGAACCTGGCGCTGACCCTGCCCCCCTCTGGCCGCGCTGGGGAACCTGGCGCTGACTCTGCCCCTCCGGCCGCGCTGGGGAACCTGGCGCTGACCCTGCCCCCCTCTGGCCGCGCTGGGACCCCTGGCGCTGACTCTGCCCCCTCCGGCAGTGCTGGGGAACCTGGCGCTGACCCTGCCCCCCTCTGGCCGCGCTGGGGAACCTGGCGCTGACCCTGCCCCTCCGGCAGTGCTGGGGAACCTGGCGGTGACCTACGTAGATGCCATCCGCAGCGGGGCGGTGCCCTGCATGGAGAGCGCGGTGCTGGCCCTGGCGCAGATCGAGAACTCGGCGGCGGTGGGGGAGGCCGTGGCTGTCTACGAGGAGCAGCTGGAGCGGCGGGCGGCGCTGCCCACGGAGACCGTGCAGGAGCTGCTGGAGCTGCACGCCCAGTGCGAGCAGGAGGCGCTGCGGGCGTTCATGGCGCGCGCCTTCAAGGACGACGAGCAGCAATACCAGCGACAGCTGAAGGTACCAGGGAATGGGGGGCGGGGCCTTTCCCATGTTGGGGGCGCTGGCCCCAATCTACCTGGGGCACTGTCTGGCTCTCTGGGGCAGGGAATGGGGCACAAGGTCTTTTCCCTTAGGGAGCGCTGGCCCTGATCTGGCCCCGGGGAGGGGGGGGGGGGACTGGCTGGCTCTGTGGAGTGGGGAATGGGGCATGGGGCCTCCAGGGGGTGCTGGCCCCAGGGCAGGGAACTGGCTGGCTCTCTGGGGCAGGGAATGAGGCACGAGGCCTTTCCCCTCCATGGGGCACCAGCTCCGATGTCCCCTCTCTCCGCAGGACAAGCTGGACTCCAAGCGCGCTGAGCTCTGCCGCCGGAACGAGGTGGCGTCGTCGGACCGGTGCACGGCCGCGCTGAAGGAGCTGTCGCAGGAGCTGGAGGAGCGGGTCCGCGAGGGGAGCTACTCGGTGCCCGGGGGCTACCAGCGCCTCCTGGCCGACCAGCGGGAGATGGTGGAGAAATACCAGCTGGTGCCAGGGAAAGGGATCATGGTGAATTGACTGAATAGCATCAACTGGGGCTGGGAACCAGGACTCCTGGGTTCTCTCCCCGGCTCTGGGAGGGGAGCGGGGTCTAGTGGTGAGAGCAGGGAGGGCTGGGAGCCAGGACTCCTGGGTCCTCCTGGCTCTGGGAGGGGAGCGGGGTCCTGTGGTGAGAGCAGGGGGGGCTGGGAGCCAGGACTCCTGGGTTCTGTTTCCAGTCGTGGCTCTGAGCTGCACACAGCCTGAAGGCACCCTGGGGGAGGAGGTACCGATGGCGTCGCTGGATCCCGCTGTGGGTTTGTGGTCTGGGCTTGTCCTTGGCCTGATGGGATGAGAGGGCACCGCAGAGGCTGCCACTGGTCTGGGGCCCCCTTGGTATATGGGGCAGGGGCAGGTTCAGGTGGGAGGGGCTGTGGGCCCCTCGATCTCTGTGTGTGTGTGCGGGGGAGGGAAGGGCGGGGGGGCAGGCGGGAGGGGCTGAGGGCCCCTCCATCTGTGGGGGGGACAGATGCAGGTGGGCAGGCGGGAGGGCCCGAGGGCCCCGGCTCACCCCCTTTCTCCCTGGTTCCCCCAGGCGGCCGAGGTGCTGCAGGAGTTTCTGAAGTCCAAGGAGACGGTGGCCCAGGCCGTCCTGCAGACGGACCAGAGCCTCACGGACAGCCAGAGGAAGATCGAAGGTGACTCCAGAGCTGGGGCCCGTAGTCCTGTGACCCCCATGGCCCTATGGATCTGGTGATCTTTTGGCCCCAGACACACACCTCTGAACGCCATGGCCCCATAGACCCAGTGACCCCTGGCCCTGACGGCTCCATAGATCTGGTGACTCCTGGACCCCACAGATGCCAGGGCTCTGTAGCCCCATAGATCCAGTGCCTCAGGGTACAGTCTCTGTGGCCTCCCAGGCCCGGTGACCCATAGATCCGGTGACCCCAGCACCCCATAGATCCAGTGATCACAGGGCCCCATACATCCAGTGCCCCATGGACGTGGTGACCCCAGGGCCAGGGCTCTGGCTCCATAGATCTGGTGACTCCTGGGTGCCGATGACCCAGTGACCCCAGGCCAGGGCTCTGCACCCCGAGCCCCTGGCCCTGACCATGTGCCCCCCCACCCCCCAGCGGAGCGGGCGCGGGCCGAGGCGGCCGAGCGGGAGGCCCAGCTGAGCCAGGAGATGCAGGCCAAGACGGAGCAGCTGCTGCAGGACCAGGAGCGCAGCCACCAGGAGCACGTCCGGCAGCTGACGGCCAAGATGGAGCAGGACAGGAGGCAGCTGCTGGCCGAGCATAAGAGAGCGCTGGACCTGAAACTGCAGGTACCTGCCCCAGGCCCCTGGGGAGCTGGGATTGGGCTGCCTGGAGCAGGGGGGTGGGAGCCCCCTGGTTCTCTCCCCAGCTCTGGGAGCTGAATGGGTCTCTGAGCGGAGCTACTCGGTGCCCGGGGGCTACCAGCGCCTCCTGGCCGACCAGAGGGAGATGGTGGAGAAATACCAGCGGGTGCCAGGGAAAGGGATCATGGCATTAATTGGGGCTGGGAGCCAGGACTTCTGGGTTCTCGCCTGGCTCTGGGAGGGGAGTAGGGTGGGGTCTGGTGGTTAGAGCGGGGAGGGGAGGTGGGATCCAGGACCCCTGGCCCCCGCTCCAGATCCCCACAGCTCTGTGTCGGTGGCGCTAACCCTCGGCTCTGTCCCCCAGGAGCAGGAGCGGGTGCTGCGTGAGGGGTTCCGGGGGGAGGCGGAGAATTTGGAGCGGCAGATGCAGAACCTGAGGGAGAAGATAAGCCGGCCCCAGGAGCCCTGCTCCATCTTGTAGCCAAATAGTTCATTTATCATGGATTTCTCATCTGCTATTTCATGTAGAATTAGGGTGACCAGATGTCCCGATATTTGGGACTTTATCTGATATAACCGCCTATTACCCCCCACCCCCTGTCCCGATTTTTCACTCTTGCTGTCTGGTCACTCTGTGTAGAATCAGTGTATGCAAAATAGATTTCAGTGGTAGGATTATAGAAATCTAGGACTGGGAAGTATTTAGCAGCGATAAGTGCAGAAGTAGCGCCTGGCTGACACGCAAAGCCAACGGCCACTGGCCAATCAGGGGATTGGAGCGTCAGAGACTGTGACACGGTGAAATGTGTGTTCTGAGAGCAGGGCACGGCATGCGTAAATACTAATGCGAATACGAGGAACTAGGAACAACCTGTGAAAATGGGGCCCCCCATTGTTCTGGGGGGGTGAAAGTACAGATGAGGGAAAGAAGGCTGACCCCTTCACGCATATGCATAAGGTGTTGGGGGTGGTCAAACTTACCATATAAAAGAGGGTTTCTGGTTGGGTCAGAGCAGGGAGACTCTAGGCGTTACCCGCACAGGCTGGAGCCCCCACCTGACCCAGTTCTAGGGTTCGGGGCAAAGACACTGCGTGGTGTCGGCCTGCAGCTAGACGGGCCTTTAGGACGATGAGAAACAGAGTGATCGTGTTGCGGGATTTGGATTTACGAATGCACGTGATGGACAGTTCTGCCCCGACTCCTCTCTCAAGACAAGGTCAAGCAACCAGTTGGGAGGGGCCAGGGGATGGGGGGGGTATAAAACACTAAAAGACAAAGAAAAGGTGACCTTGGCTGGAGCACAACCTCCCCCCACCCCCCTCCTATGGGGTACGAACGTGCTGGTACCAAAGCCCCCAGACTCAAGGCTCTCAAACGGAACAGGACCATGTATTGTAAGGGTGGGACCAGCGGCGAGCACTGCAGGTATAATTAACCCCCCTGGGAAGGAGGAGGGGGAAGCTCTACTGCTTTACAGAGCTGTGGTTATGTTTGCTTCTTAACCCCAATAAACATCCCATTGCCTGCGCCTTGGACTCCGGCCTATTGCTTGTCTGCGGGACAAGAACCAAGGGAGGCTGGGGCAAGGCCTAACACGGGGATAGATAGATAGAGGGGGTGTCTGGGGATAGATAGATAGATGGGCGGATGGGGATAGATAGATAGATAGATAGATAGATAGATAGATAGATAGATAGATAGATAGATGGGCGGATGGGGATAGATAGATAGAGAGATAGAGAGATAGATAGATGGAGTGTATGGGGATAGATAGATAGACGGGGTGGATGGGGATAGATAGATAGATAGATAGAGGGAATGTCTGGGGATGGTGTCGCAGAGTGTGGGGGGACACAAGGCCCTGCACCCCCGGCTTCCTGCGATTCACCATGACTCTCAGCCAGCCAGTAAAGCAGAAGGTTTATTTAGACGACAGGAATACAGTCCAAGACAGGTCTTGCAGGCACAGACAACAGGATCCCCCGCAGTTAGGTCCATCTTGGGGTCCCCGGGCGCCCCAGCCCCCTTGGGAGGTCAGAGCCCCGTCTGCCTCCCAGCCATATCACCAGCCAGCTCCTGAAAACTCTCCCTTCAGCGACCCCTCCCATAGCCTTTGTTCAGTTTCCCGGGCAGAGGTGTCACCTGGCCTCTAACCCCTTCCTGGGTTCTCAGGTTACATGCTCAGGTATTCTCCGTGGGTCAGTCTCCCACCCCCCAATGCAGACTATCCTAGCCACACTCCCCTGTCAGCATTCAAAGACCACATTAAGAACAGTCCCAGTTCGTCACATCTCTCCCCCCTTCGAGACCGAACTGAGCGGGGTCACTTCAGCCAGTGACCCGGGGAAGTTCGAATCTACCCCCGTTCCCATGGATGCCCCAGCATCCCTCCCATTCCTTGCTGAGAATTACACCAGGCCCCTCCAGTTTCATGCCCCCCCTTAGGTCGGGTGTGCTCAATGGCACTCGTAGTTTGCATGTGGGAAGGTTTATGCGGCCTGTGCCCTTTTCCCACCCCAATACCCCTGGGGTTCCAACTGGGCTGGGGTCTTCTCCCAGCACTCCAGTCTGGAGGTCTGTGCTTCGGGCTCTCTTGGTTCAGAGCCCCCCTTTTAACCTTGGCTACCCTCTGGAAAGGCTCCTCTATGCTGGGCAAGGGTCCTAAAGCCGTTTTCCCCTTGTCCCGGGCCTTCCTCCCCCTCTGACAGGGGTCACAGGATTGGCAGTACTGCCGGACAGTAACAAAGACCCCAGGCCAGTAAAAGCTCCGTAGCAGCCTCTGCTGGGTACGCCAGGTTCCCTGGTGCCCTGAGAGGGGGGTGTCATGGGCCCGGTACAGCAGCTGGCGGCGATACTTCTGGGGTACCACCAGCTGCCTCCTGATCCCCCCTGACTCCATTTTCCCTGGGGGAGCCCATTCTCGGTACAGGAACCCCTTCTCCCACAGGAACCTTTTCCGGCCACCTCTCCCCATGGTCTGTACCGCACCGAGGTCGGCCAGGTCCCTTATCTTCCGCAAGGAGGGATCTTTCTGCACCTCGGCCTGGAACTCAGCAGCTGGGACAGGGATGGGCACCTGCTCTTTCTCGCCGGCTGGGTCTGAAGCCGCAGCCTCCCTGAGCCGTGTCCCTGGGTGTTCCCTCCCCACCAGGTTAGGGTCCTGCGCCTCGGGCAAGGCACCCTCCCCAAGGTCAGGGCGCAGTGCCCCTCACCGGCTCTGACTGCGGGTCACAACCAGGGCACCCTGGGGGTTGCTTGGCCAGTCCTCCAGGTCCCCCCCCATCAACACCTCTGTCACGGACTCACAGATCGTGCCCACTCTTGGCCCCGTGCGGTCTGTGGGGGGTGCCCCTTTTAGTGAGACAGCCCTTCTCGGGGGTCCACTCTCTCTCGGGGTCCGGCCCCTCCGCCTCCTGGATCCGCACCTCTCTGAGCCTTAGCACGTCTGTCTCTGCCGTGGGCCCCCTCAGGGAGTCCACTCGCTCTGGACCCCCGGGGCCTCCACCCCCGAAGGGGTTGATGCAACCCTGTTCTCTAGACCGGAGTGACTCTCAGCCAGCATGAAACAGGAGGGTTTATTGAGAGTTGAACACAGCACAGGAAACTCTCTGACCCTCAGGCCTGGCCTCCCTCAGCCCAGCACATCCCAGTCTCTCTGCATCCAGGTGGGCTCTGCCTGCTTCCCCTCTCCAGCCCAGAGCCCCCCTGCTCCCAGCTGGGCATCTGATACCCCCGGCCCCAAGCCCCCCATCTGTCCATTGTCTTCCCTCCAGGTAAACAGGGTCGTAAACCGGGGCCTCCTCTCCTGCTTCTCCCTCTGGCTGGAACCGGCTGGTTAGGTCACTGGGTCCTCACTCTGCAGCCCATTGTCCTCCCACTGGCCAGAACCGGCTGCGTCTCCTCAGCTGGGCCTCTGGGTCACCAGGTCGCCAGGTCACCGGTCGCTGGGGTATCCATCCTCCCGGCCATCGGCTGGGTCCCCACGTCCTCTCTCCGGTCCTCTGCAAAACACACTGCCTCTCCCCTCACCTCGTTAAACCAGTAACACCCAGGGAAACTGAGTCCCACCCCCTCCGCATGCAAACCATTGAAACTCCACAGAAAACAAGAAAACCCCCCACTTCATCACATCTCTCCCCCCTTCGAGGCTGAACGGAGCAGGGTCACTTAGCCAGTGACCTGGGGAAGTTCAGGGTCCCCGCCCCGCGATAAAGCATCCGCTATAACATTGGCACTCCCCCTCACATGGACCACCTCCATGTCATACCCCTGGAGGAGCAGGGCCCACCTCAGCAGCTTGGCATTAGCCCCTTTCATTTGGTGCAGCCACGTCAGGGGCGAATGGTCGGTGTACACGGTGAAGTGCCGCCCAAATAGATATGGCTGCAGTTTGTTAAGGGCCCACACCATGGCCAGGCATTCCCTCTCTATGGCCGCATAGTGCTGCTCCCGGGGCAGCAGCTTCTTGCTCAGGTACACAATGGGGTGTCTCTCCCCCTTAGTATCAGTTTGCATCAGTACCGCCCCCAGCCCTGTGTCCGAGGCGTCGGTGAACACCAGGAAGGGTTTGTTAAAATCCGGGTTTACCAGCACCGGGCCCTGGATAAGTGCCCCCTTCAGCGCACAGAGAGCCCTCTGGCACTGCTCGGTCCAGACCACCTTGTCTGGCTTTCCCTTCCTACACAGCTCCGTGAGGGGTGCTGCCAGGGAGCTAAAGTGGGGCACAAACCTCCGGTAGTACCCTGCCATCCCAATGAAAGCCTGGACCTGCTTCTTAGTCTGGGGGGCGGGCCAGGCCTTGATTGCCTCCACTTTGGCCGGCTCCGGCTTCAGGTGGCCACTCCCAACCTTGTGGCCCAGGTATAAAACCTCTGCCATCCCCACCTTGCACTTTTCCGCTTTTATGGTCAGTCCTGCATCCTGGAGGCGACCCAGCACCCTCTTCACCTGGGACACACGTTCCTCCCAGGTCTGGCTAAAGACACATATATCGTCAATATACGCTAGTGCAAAGCCCTCCATCCCCCTTAGTAACTGATCCACCAGGCGCTGGAAGGTGGCAGGTGCCCCCTTGAGGCCGAAAGGCAGGACCAGGAACTCGAAGAGCCCTATTGGGGTGGTGAAGGCGGACTTCGCCCTGGCCTCCGGGTCCAAAGGCACCTGCCAGTAGCCTTGGGTAAGATCCATGGTAGTGAGGTACCGGGCACCCCCCAACTTGTCTAGGATCTCATCGGTCCTAGGCATGGGGTAGGCATCGGACACGGTAATGGCATTGAGCTTCCGATAGTCCACACAGAACCGGATCGACCCGTCCTTGGGGACCAGCACCACAGGCGAGGCCCAGGGGCTGGCGGACGGCTGGATCACCCCTAAAGCCAACATGTCCCCGACCCCTCTCTCCAGGTCCTGGGCTGTTTTCCCAGTGACCCTGAATGGGGAACACCTGATGGGAGGGTTGGCTCCCGTCTCCACCTGGTGGACAGCCAGGTTAGTGAGCCCAGGCCGGTTGGAGAACAGCTGCCGGTATGAATACAGCATGGCTCTGATCTCTGCCTGCTGGGCAGGGGTTAGCTGGTCTGAGAGGGGAATCGATTCTAGCGAGGGGTAGCCCCAGCCTCAGGGAGGAGTCCCACCAGGGGATCCTCTCCCTTCTCCTCCCACTGCCCACACACAGCCAGCACCAACTTCTCCCTGTCCCAGTACGGCTTCATCATGTTGACGTGATACACCCGGTGGCTGTGAGCCCGGTTGAACAGTTCCACTACATAGTTCACCTCGTTTACCTGTCTGATGACTTTGAAGGGGCCATCCCAGGCAGCTTGTTCTTCCTCACGGGGATGAGGAGCATCACCCGGTCCCCTGTAGCATAGGAGCGGGCACGTGCTGAACGGTCGTACCAGGCCTTCTGCTTCCTCTGGGCCCTTGCTAGGTTTCCCATGGCCAAGCCCATGAGCTCCACGAGCCTTTCCCGGAAAGTCAGTACATACTCCACCACTGATTCCCCATCGGGAGAGGCCTTTCCCTCCCACTCGTCCCTCATCAAGTCCAGGGGACCCCTCACCCTCCTTCCATACAGCAACTCGAACGGGGCGAACCCTGTGGATTCCTGGGGCACTTCCCTGTATGCAAACAGCAGGTGGGGTAAATACTTGTCCCAGTCCTGCGGGTGCTGGTCCATAAAGGTTTTCAGCATCCTCTTTAGGGTCCCATTGAACCTCTCCACTAGCCCGTTGGACTGAGGGTGGTAGGCTGAGGCCCAGGTGTGTTGGACCCCACACTTCTCCCACAAGCACTGGAGCAGGGTTGACATGAAGTTAAGACCCCTGGTCTGTAAGGACCTCCTTGGGGAACCCCACTCTGCTGAAGATGGTCAGCAGCGCGTCTGCCACGGTGTCTGCCTCGATAGAGGACAAGGCCACCGCCTCGGGGTAGCGCGTAGCAAAATCTACCACCACCAGGATGTATTTCTTCCCTGACCGGGTCACCCTGTTGAGGGGCCCCACTATGTCCACGGCCACCTTCTGGAAAGGCTCTTCTATGATAGGCAAAGGTCTCAGCGGTGCTTTACACTTATCCCGGGCCTTTCCCACCCGCTGGCAGGAGTCACAGGTCCTGCAATACCGTCGGATAGCGTCAAAGACCCCAGGCCAGTAAAAGTTCTGCAGCAGCCTCTGCCTGGTGCGCCGGATGCCCTGATGCCCCGAAAGAGGGATATTGTGGGCCAAGAACAACAGTTTGCGGCGGTACCTCTGGGGAACCACCAGCTGCCTCCCGACTTTCCAAGATTCAGTTCGCCCTGAACCAGTCCATTCCCGGTACAGGAATCCCCTCTCCCACAGGAATCGCTCCCGGCAGTCCTCCCCCTGGGATCCTGCACTGTCGTGGCTAGCCAGGGCCCTCAGTTTCTCCAGGGAGGGATCCACCTGCAGCTCCGTTTGGAATTCAGCTGCTGGGTCTGAGGCTACAGCCCTGGCTGGTGGCGCCTCAGTTTCCCCACCCTGGGACGGAGGCTCCGGCCCAGCCCTGTCGAGCCCTACCCTTGGCGCTTCAGCCCCCCCCTCGGGAGGTCCCGCGCCCCTCGCTGGCTCTGGCTCCGGGTAAGGACCAGGGCGCTATGAGTGTCATCCGGCCAATTCTCCAAGTCATTACCCATTAGCACCTCGGTAGGCAGGTGGTCGTGCACCCCAACCTCTTTGGGTCCCTCCTTAGCCCCCCATTTCAGGTGTATCCTCGCTACCAGCACCTTGACGGGGGGCCCAAACACTCCCCTCAGGGTCAGGTAGGCATCGGGCACTACCTGGTCTGGGTCCACCACCTCGGACCGCGCCAGCGTCACCTCTGCACCCGTGTCCCAGAACCCCTGGACACGTCTTCCCCCCACCTCAATGGGGATGATGTGGCGATTGTCCCCCGGGGCCTGTCCCACGCTCACCCGGAGGATTGGGTACGGGTGCTCTGGACCTGGGGCCCCGCCTTCCCCTGCTGGCCTGGCCTGGCGGTCCCCTCCCCCTGGCACGGCCCTCTCGACTGCAGCCCCTGGGCCCGGCGGTGCCCCCTCCCGGTGGGCTTCCACCCAGTTAACACCCCGCGGGTTCTGCTTGGCCGCCATTTCCTTCATCTTCAGGCACTGGGCCACCTTGTGCCCCTTTTGGCCACAGTAATTACACCTCATGTCCCTCAAGTCCCACGAGGGGGGTCGCCCTGCCCCGGCAGTCCCGGGCACCCCTGAGTTGGGCTTCCTGGAGTCCCACCTTTGAGAGGGCTCAGGGTGACTCCCCTTCTGAGTCCCTGATGTGGGTCTCCCCCCTGCCCCCGATCTACTGTCCACGAACTCATCTGCCAGCGCCCCTGCACGGCGCAGATCTTTGGGCTTCCGGTCCACTAGCCACATCTTAAGGTCCAGAGGGCAGATGTCATACAGCTGCTCCAACTCCACCAGGTTATACACGTCCTCTGCGGTAGTGGCCCCTGTGCCCTTCCCCCACTTGCGGAGATATTCCCCCAGCAAGTTGGTGACCTCCTTGTAAGAGACACCTGAGGCCTTGCGCACACCCCGGAATCGTTTCCTGTACGCCTCGGGGGTCAGTTCAAACTTCAGCAGCAAAGCCTGTTTGAATAGGTCGTAGTCCCCTGTCTCAACACCATCCATTTGGCTGAACGCCTGTATGGCTTTGGGACCCAGCAGGGGGGTCAGACAGCGCAGCCTGTCTGCGGGGTCAATCTGGTTCAGTTCACAAGCCTTCTCAACGGCTGTGAGGTAGGCATCAATATCTCCCCCCTCCTTGAACTGGGGCAGCAGTTTGGTGTCTAGATTCCCCACACCACTGGCGTCTCGGGGCCCTTCCCCACTTACCCCGCAGCAGGCCCTCTTGGCCCGCCTCTCGTCCATCTCCAACTCGTGCTTCCGCTGTTCTACACGGTCCGCTCGTTCTCCCTCTCTGTCCCCCAGCCTCCGATCCTCCAGCTCCAGCTCCTTTGCTTTCAGCTGCAGCTCCAATCTCCGCAGCTCCTCTAGGGAGGAACCTGACTGGGGTCTCCCTGTACTGACTGGGGAGTCAGGTCTGACCCACTCCCGGTCACTACACAGACTGCCCCCACGGCTACTCCCTGGCTCTCCGGGCACCCCGGGAGCCCCCCTGGGGTCTGGAGCCTGCGCCTCAGACGGGTCATTCTCTACAAGCTGAGCAATCAGCCGCTCCTGGGTGAGCCTCCCCACGCTCAGCCCCCTCTCCCTGCAGAGACGTGCCAGGTCGCTGTTACGGAGCTGGTTCTAGGCCATTTCCAGGCTGGTTCCGTTCAATACCCTCGTTCTATCGCTGGCAGCCACACATGGCAAAGCGCCTGCGCCCGCAGCCAACGTCTACAGGGTGCATCCGCGAAACATCCCACTGCTGACACCACGTTGTCACGGACTCACAGATCGTGCCCACTCTTGGCCCCGTGCGGTCCGTGGGGGGTGCCCCTTTCAGTGCGACAGCCCTTCTCGGGGGTCCACTCTCTCTCGGGGGCCGGCCCCTCCACCTCCTGGATCCGCACCTCTCTGAGCCTTAGCACGTCTGTCTCTGCCGTGAGCCCCCTCAGGGAGTCCACTCGCTCTGGACCCCCGGGGCCTCCACCCCCGAAGGGGTTGATGCAACCCTGTTCTCTAGACCGGAGTGACTCTCAGCCAGCATGAAACAGGAGGGTTTATTGAGAGTTGAACACAGCACAGGAAACTCTCTGACCCTCAGGCCTGGCCTCCCTCAGCCCAGCACCTCCCAGTCTCTCTGCATCCAGGTGGGCTCTGCCTGCTTCCCCGCTCCAGCCCAGAGCCCCCCTGCTCGCCGCTGGGCATCCAAGATCCCCGGCCCCAGGCCCCGCCTCTGTCCATTGTCTTCCCTCCAGGTAAACAGGGTCGTAAACCGGGGCCTCCTCTCCTGCTTCTCCCTCTGGCTGGAACCGGCTGGTTAGGTCACTGGGTCCTCACGCTGCAGCCCATTGTCCTCCCACTGGCCAGAACCGGCTGCGTCTCCTCAGCTGGGCCTCTGGGTCACCAGGTCGCCAGGTCACCGGTCGCTGGGGTATTCATCCTCCCGGCCATCGGCTGGGTCCCCACGTCCTCTCTCCGGTCCTCTGCAAAACACACTCCCTCTCCCCTCACCTCGTTAAACCAGTAACACCCAGGGAAACTGAGTCCCACCCCCTCCGCATGCAAATCATTGAAACTCCACAGAAAACAAGAAAACCCCCCACTTCGTCACAACCTCAGTGGGCAAATACGGGTGTACCCCCACGTCCTTGGGGCCCTCCTTGGCCCCCCACTTCAGGTGCACCCTCACCACAGGTACCTTGAATGGGGTCCCACCCACCCCCGTCAGGGTCAGGTAGGTGTCGGGCACCACCCGATCTGGGGCCACCACCTCGGGCCAGGCCAGCGTCACCTCTGCGCCCGTATCCCAGTATCCATTGACCTTCCTCCCATCCACCTCCAGGGGAACAAGGTACTCTCTCCGGAGGGACCGCCCCGCGCCCACCATATAAACCAAAAAGCCTGAGTCTG
This sequence comes from Actinemys pallida, assembly GCA_023634205.1. Lineage (NCBI taxonomy): Eukaryota > Metazoa > Chordata > Testudines > Emydidae > Actinemys > Actinemys pallida. Next base: position 187,800 of record JALMGD010000039.1, on the reverse strand, counting down.
GAGCATCCAGCCCCCCAGAGGAGCTGGCCTGGAGCTCTCCTCCCTCCTTAGCAGGTGGTACTCTGCCAGCCCCCCTGGCCTGGGAACGCTGCCCCTTGTCCGACTGGGTCTCTACCCAGTCAACCCTCTGTGGGTTTGGTCTGCTCAGTCTGTCCCTGAGCCTGGGGCACTGGGCCCGTATGTGGCCTCTTTGGCCACAGTGATAGCAGCCCATGTCCCATGGGTCCCCTCGAGCGGGTCGGATGGACCTGATGCTGGATGTTCCCCTTTGGTGGGGGTTCTCCATATTTCCTCGCTGGGAGGTCCCATGGTGACTCTCTCTCTGCGTTGTGGCGGGCCTGTTCCTTTGGGACTCCTCCCTGTTATCCCCTGCCCGACTGTTCACAAACTCGTCGGCCAACTGGCCTGCGTGCTGCGGGTTCTCTGGCTTTTGGTCCATCAACCATCGCCTCAGGTTGGATGGGCACTGCTCATACACGTGCTCCAGTACGACCAGGTCAAGCAGGTCCTCTTTAGTTTGGGCCCCAGCTGTCCACTTGCGGGCATACCCCTGCGCCCGGTTGGCCAGTTGTAGGTATGTGACCTCACGGGTTTTACGCTGACTCCGGAACCTTTTCCGGTACATCTCAGGGGTCAGCCCAAACTCGCGGAGCAGGGCCTTTTTGAACAGTTCGTAGTCCCCTGTCTCCGCCCCTTTCAGTCGGCTGTACACCTCCCTGGCTGTGGGGTCCAGTGAGGGGATGAGAAACTGGAGCCTGTCTGCAGGGTCAACCTGGAGCAGCTCGCAGGTATTCTCAAAGGCCGTCAGGAAGGTATCCATGTCCTCCCCCTCCTTACGCTGGGCCAGGAAGCACTTATCAAAGCTCTTTGCAGTCTTGGGTCCCCCCTCACTCACCGCAGCCGGGGCCCCACTGCTCCTCAGCCTGGCCAGTTCCAGCTCATGCTGACGTTGGTTCTCCTCATGCTGACGCTGTTTTTCCCGTTCTTCCCGTTCTTCCCGCTCATGTTGACGTTGTTTCTCCTTCTCGTCCCGCTCCTGCTTCAGTTCTTGCTGCCTTAACTCGAGCTCTTTCAGTCTCAGCTCCCTGTCACATTCCAGTCGCATCCGCTCCCGGGACGGGGAGCTCCGCCGGGACGATCCCCTGCTGGCTGCCGGGGTCAGGGTGCCCTCGGTATTCGCTGGGCTTCCCCCAACCCCTCCCCTAGGTATAGGTCGGCAGGGTCTCGGGATGTCCTCGGCAGCAGTCTGACCCCTCCCCGCCAGGTCAGGCCCTGGGGCCCACGCTGCATCCGCCGGGCGGCTTCTCTCAGGGACCGGGCTCGGTTCATCCAAGCGATCCTTCTCCTCCAGCTGGGCAATGAGCTGTTCTTTGGTGGACCTCCCAATGCGCAGCCCCCTCTGCCTGCACAGCTCCACCAGGTCGCTATTAAGGCGTTTAGCATACATCCTCCTGCTGGCCACTCGCCGGCCTGTGCTCTCCGCTTTCCACCGTTCCAGGGGGACCCCTAGTGTGCCAGCCCTTCTTCAGGTCACCACCTCTCTGCCAGGGTCGAGCTGCAGACTCCTCCGCCCCGGGACCGCTCGCTGCGATCCCCCAGGGGACCCTGTTACTGCAAAAGTTCTTCTCACTGGTCACACACTCCCAGGGGTTAATCGCCCCCTGAAACCTTCTCTCTCTGACTCTTCAGCCCATCTGGTCCCCGTCGATCCCCCTTCGTTTTACTGCTCCCCAGTCACTTACTGCAGGAAGCGCCGTCCACGGGGTGCAGTAGATCCCACCGCTGCCACCAGTTGTCGCAGAGTGTGGGGGACTCAGGGCCCTGTACCCCCCGGCTTCCTGCGATTCACCATGACTCTCAGCCAGCCAGTAAAGCAGAAGGTTTATTTAGACGACAGGAACACAGTCCAAGACAGGTCTTGCAGGCACAGACAACAGGACCCCCCTCAGTTAGGTCCATCTTGGGGTCCCCGGGCACCCCAGCCCCCTTGGGAGGTCAGAGCCCTGTCTGCCTCCCAGCCATGGTCACTAGCCAGCTCCTGAAAACTCTCCCTTCAGCGACCCCTCCCACAGCCTTTGTTCAGTTTCCCGGGCAGAGGTGTCACCTGGCCTCTAACCCCTTCCTGGGTTCTCATGTTACATGCTCAGGTATTCTCTGTGGGTCAGTCTCCCATCCCCCAATGCAGACTATCCTAGCCACACTCCCCTGTCAGCATTCACAGACCACAGTAAGAACAGTCCCAGTTCATCACATCTAGATAGATAGATAGATAGATAGATAGATAGATAGCGGGGGTGGATGGGGATAGATAGATAGATAGATAGAGAGAGGGAGTGTATGGGGATAGATAGATAGATAGATTAGATGGGGTGGATGGGGATAGATAGATAGATAGATAGATAGATAGATAGATAGATAGATAGATAGATAGAGGGGGTGGATGGGGCTAGATAGATAGATAGCGGGAGTGGATGGAGATAGATAGATAGATAGCGGGGGTGGATGGGGATAGATAGATAGATAGAGGGAGTGTATGGGGATAGATAGATAGATAGATAGATAGATAGATAGATAGATAGATAGATAGAGGGGGTGGATGGGGCTAGATAGATAGATAGCGGGAGTGGATGGAGATAGATAGATAGATAGCGGGGGTGGATGGGGATAGATAGATAGATAGAGAGAGGGAGTGTATGGGGATAGATAGATAGATAGAGAGATAAGATAGATAGATAGATAGATAGAGGGGGTATATGGGGATAGATAGATAGAGGGGGTGGATGGGGCTAGATAGATAGATAGCGGGAGTGGATGGAGATAGATAGATAGATAGATAGGGTGGAAGGGGATAGATAGATAGATAGATAGATAGATAGATAGATAGATAGATAGATAGATAGATAGATGGGGTGGATGGGGATAGATAGATAGACAGATAGATAGATAGATGGGGTGGATGGGGATAGATAGATAGAGGGGGTGGATGGGGCTAGATAGATAGATAGCGGGAGTGGATGGAGATAGATAGATAGATAGATAGGGTGGAAGGGGATAGATAGATAGATAGCGGGGTGGATGGGGATAGATAGATAGAGATGGTGTACGGGGATAGCGTAGAGCTGAAAATGATTTTTTTTTAAATTACTATTATTATTAAGACTCCATATTATAACTCAAACTCCATTTTGTAAACCCTGCTGTAACCTTATTCATTTAGGGCTTGTCTACACTGGCAAGTTGTGTCGATGAAACTAATGTCGACATGAAAAAATCGACAAAAGCAAAGTCACCAAAGCGAGTCGACATTTGCTCCCCCTGTCGACAGGTGGTTGGAGCCGGCGCGCGCTTGGTGCGGTAGCCAGCCATGCTCACCTGGGAAGCCGGCAAGCAGGAAATGAGATTGAAAATTCCCGGGGCTTGCAAGGGGGAGGAGCAGGTTGGCAGCAGGGCAGTGGAGTTCAAACTGCTGACCAGAGCGGCAGCATGGGAATTGTGGGACCAGGGCCGGCTCCAGGGTTTTGGCCTCCCCAAGCAGCCAAACAACAAAAAAACAAAACAAAACAAAACAAAAAAGCTGCGATCGCGATCTGCGGCGGCAATGCGGCGGGAGGTCCTTCGCTCCGAGCCAGAGTGAGGGACCGTCCGCCGAATTGCCGCCGAATAGCTGGACATGCCACCCCCCTCCGGAGTGGCCGCCCCAAGCACCTGCTTGGTAAGCTGGTGCCTGGAGCCGGCCCTGTGTGGGACACTTTCCGGAGGCCAATAAAATCAGGGGAAAAAGGCTTGGTGTCTACACTGGCTGTTTGTCGACAATAAAGGGAGGGGAAAAGACAAAAGTCTCTTGCAGGGGTGAAAGTTTTTTGTCACCAAAAATGGGCGGTTTTTTTTGACAAAAGTCCCATTGCAGTGTATACGCTATCGCTGTTTTGTCGCCAAAAGGCAGTTTTTGGCGACAAAACTTGCCAGTGTAGACAAGCCCCAAGTTCGGCTGTGTGAGTGAGAGATGCGTGGATGATGGAATCCACCTCCCGCCCCAGCCCGTCCTGACAAAGTGAAGGGCAAACGCCAGCGGCTGAGGATGCAGACAACAGCCCTGACAAAGTGAGAAGAGCCCACCCCAAAAGAAAAGAACAAAGGTGCAACTGAAACAAGATCAAAGCCAGGGGCGAGGCTGAAAGTCACATCTGCAATGGACGGGTGATCAATCACCGAACCCAGAGGCAACGTGACACAACCAGACCCAGAGACTCTTGTTCAAACTAAAGCCTATAAAAAGGATGGGGGAGATGGGAGACTTTGGGTAACATTCTGCTGACAACATCGAAGGGCATCGGTGCATGTCCGACAGAGACCAGCTCTTCCTCGTGCCCGGCGTTCCTGGCCAGTTACTGCCATGAGCTGCAAACCCCAGCTACGGACTCAAGCTATGTCCAGGACTGGTAACCATACAGCAGCTGCAGAACATTTGATGTGTGTGGTAGGTATTAGATATTAGCTATTGGTTATAAATTAAATTGTGTTCTCATAATGAATGTGGCCTATTGCCTTGTTCCCTGAAAAGATCCTGTGAATTTTTATCAGCGTAATACTTCTGGTGGAGAATGCGTTAGGGGAGCAAGCATCGTATCCACCATTATTTTAAAAACTGGTGTGCACACGGCCAGCTTTAGTGAGCCTGGCACTATAGGAAAAAGATTGGAAACTTTCAATTGATTAACCACATAACCTCTGAAGGAAACAGGAGTTTAGGTTTGGATATTATTACAATAGTGAAATTGCTCTTCTAGGAAATAGTGATTGATATTTGTCAATTCGGTTTTGTGTTGTGGTTGGTTGTTGCTCACAATTGCTGGGGAAAAATGTTTAAGAAAACACAGTCTAAAGATATCCTTAGAGACAAACAGGAAACGTTGCCTTTTGTACAGGAACCCACGCCCTTTAAACAAGTCTTACAAAGCTTTGGACGCAGCCTGTGGGCTGAAGCGGGGCTGGGAGATGTACGCACTGTTTCAGATTTAGTGCCTAGGCTTGCACGGTATATAATCCTGTACACGCCTACTCCGATCAGAGGGATTCAGCAGCAGTCTGGCTTTTGTGGGACACATGCAGGGACTTCTACTCCCGCTTGACATCCTGCCGAGGGGAGACTGCCTCCCTGCATGAAAAACTCACTCATATGGAGAAAGAGGCAGAAAGCTGGAAAGTGATAGGGACAGGGGTGCAAACAGAAAGAAAAACGGTTAGAGGAACGAGTTGGGGAAAATGGAAAAACAGAAAAAGAAAATCAAGTTGCAGGGCATGATAAACAAGGACAAGGCAGGGCTCTCCCCGCTGATCACAGCCGAAGCGACTCGCTTATCAAACCCCTTACACAGAGGCTTGGATTCGAACCGCCGTAGCAGCGGTGCCGGCAGGAGAATGGGACTTTGATGCCCCTGGGTGGGGGACGCCCCGTGGGAATGTAGCGAGGGCTGGGAAAGAGAGAGACGGGGCAGCGATTCTGAGCCCCGGGGCCGGTTACAGCCGTTACCAGAATTACCGTAACAGAAACGGACACAGCTGCAGGGACTAGCACAGCCACTACAACCGTCCCCGTAGCAGCAGCGGATCTCCAAGCGCTGGCACAAATGCTGGGACCCCTTAGCCGTGAACATTTCCCAAAACGGACTCTGCGTGCGCTACAATGGGCAAGCAGAGAACATGTAACAGGCCCTGAGCTTCACTCCTCATGACAGCCCGTGCGGGCCCAGAATGACAGCCAGTCACTGAGCGAGTGAGAAGAGAAAACGGAAAACGAGACTTTCTTCCCCCTGTTTGCGAGCCTAGGGGAACAAATGGGTCACCACCATCCAATGCTGCAGGCGGCCAGCATGATGCAGGAACCTAGTGAAGGCCCCGAAGGGGACCCATCCCGCTGGGGATGAATGCGGGTCACGGCAGGCATCACCCCCCTGGAAACACCCACGGAGCACCCGCAAGTATGCCTTAGGGACCGTGCTGCGAGCTCAGCGTGTGGGCACCTGACCACCCCGCTAGCACGACGGAGCGCCGAGATCTGGTCACACAGCTCCCCGCTCGCTCTGGCCCCGCACGCCAAAGAGAGGAAAGAGCTCCAGCAAATGAGCGCGGCAGGATGGGACTGGGGGCTTCCAAGGTCGCTGCCGCGGATGAAGGAGTTATAAGCAAGGGGGGCATTGTTCATGTTCAGACCCCCGGCCTTCTCAAAAGAACCCCAATGGTTCCCAATGACATGAAGGTGGGGGACAGAATTCCTGGGAGTCCCAGATCCGCCGACTGGCTTGGCGGGCGGTAACGCGACAGGGAGGTGATCGGGAGCACTGGGATGGAGCCCCAACCTGAGAGTTAGTCCAAGAAGCCCTAAAAACACAGGATAATCAGGGGTGTGTAACGAGCTGTGACAGGCCCAGACCAGTGGGGTGCAGGAGTCTGGTAGAGGGCAAATATACTGGTCACTGGATGAGTAGTTTTCTGTTCCCTGAGTGACCAGAGCAGGGGCTGCACTAGAGTAATCAGGAACCTGCTAGAACCAGTTAAGGCAGGCAGGCTAATTAGGACACCTGGAGCCCATTAAGAAGAAGCTGCTAGAATCAATTAAGGCAGGCTAATCAGGGCACCTGGGTTTTAAAAGGAGCTCCCTTCAGTTTGTGGTGTGGGTGTGAGTGTGAGGAGCTGGGAGCAAGAGGTGCAAGGAGCTGAGAGTGAGAGGGTGTGCTGCTGGAGGACTAAGGAGCACAAGCGTTATCAGAAACCAGGAGGAAGGTCCTGTGGTGAGAATAAGGAAGGTGTTTGGAGGAGGCCATGGGGAAGTAGCCCAGGGAGTTGTAGCTGTCATGCAGCTGTTACAGGAGGCACTATAGACAGCTGCAGTGCACAGGGCCCTGGGCTGGACCCCGGAGTAGAGGGCGGGCCCGGGTTCCCCCCAAACCTCCCAACTCCTGATCAGACACAGGAGGAATTGACCTGGACTGTGGCTTCTACCAGAGGGGAAGGTCTCTGGGCTGTTACCTGACCCACATGGTGAATCTGTGAGGAGAGCAAATCCGCCAATAAGCGCAGGACCCACCAAGGTAGAGGAGGAACTTTGTCACAGAGCGTAGCCGCAAGTGCCGCCCAGAGCAATCAGAACTAGGGGGGCCGGCTGGACACGATATAGGGGCTCACAGGTAACATTTCATGGGATTCTGGGGGGTGACCGGACATTTCTGTGCAGCAGGAGAATCACGCTCCTACTCTGGCTTTAGCTGATCCCGGAGCCGCCGTCTCTCTGATTAAAGCTCCTCCACAGGCAGGCGAGAAAGTGAAGCGAGTGACGGTGAAGCGCGGCGGGCGGGTTCGCCTCGCTCGGATCCATGGCTGGGTTGCCCTGCGCGCAGTCTGCCCCTCGCCCTGCCCAGAGCCGGCAGGACTTGGGGGGGGGGGGGGTCTGAGCTGAGGGGAAGCATTGCCCGGCTCCGGGGAACCGCTGCTGGGGGGCCGCGGTGTCGGCTGTGGTGTCTGGGACCCCGGCAGCCTTCGGAGGATGCCCCACAGGGACTCGCTGTGGCGCCCTCCTGCCGCAGTGAACCCCACGGAGCTGGGAGCCGGGCCGCGGCAGGTCCCCGTGCGGCCGGACGTGCACAGACCGAGGTGCAGAGGTTGGGGCTCCTCCGAGCACAGCCGAGCCCGGGATTGCTCCAGGCTGGCCCTGCAGACCGAGTCTGACCCTCCCGCCAAACCCGGCCGGGGATTTCCAGCAGCAGCTCGTCCTTCGCAGGGTTCGATACGTCCCGGTCTAGCCTCTTGGGGCAGCGCCCGCACCTCGGTGTCCTTCCCTCTGACGGTATCCTGGGCAAACCCGACGGAGCCAGCCAAACCCGACTGAAGTGAGTTTAATACCTTTGGGGACACTAACCCCCAGCCCCCACTCCCCTCCCAGAGCCAGGGACAGAACCCAGGAGTCCTGGTCCCAGCCCCACCAACTCTAACCCATTAGACCCTCCTCTCCTCCCCTCCCAGAGCCGGGGAGAGAACCCAGGAGTCCTGGTCCCAGCCCCCCCGCTCTAACCCACTAGACCCTCCTCTCCTCCCCTCCCAGAGCCAGGGAGAGAACCCAGGTGTCCTGGTCCCAGCCCCCACCCTGCTCTAACCCACCAGCCCCCACTCCCCTCCCAGAGCGGGGAGACAACCCAGGAGTCCTGGCTCCCAGTCCCCCCGCTCTAACCACCAGCCCCCACTCCCCTCCCAGAGCCAGGGAGAGAACCCAGGAGTCCTGCTCCATGTCCCCCACAGGGCATTAGGTGCCCGCTCTGGCCGGAGGATGGGGGCACAGTAGAGCGGGGAGCAGGCCAGGAAAGAGCAAACTGCTCTCAGGGTGTGGCGAGGGGGTGTCCCAGCATCCCAGCCCGTGTCGCTCAGTGTTAAAACCTCCCTGGACACACAGGGCCGGTCTGGGAAGCCCCCGAGGCTTCCCCCAGTCAGCTCCCTGGGAAATGCGCCCGGGCTGCTCGGTGCCCAAACCATGGGGATTGTGGCAGGCGCCCGCCTGGCCCGCTGCTGGCAAAGGCCATGCCAGGGGGTTGCCCGGCCCCAGGCCCAGATCCTATGCTGGGGTAACTCCGCTCCATGGTGCCTTTGCGGCAGCTCCCCGCTGGTTCCAAACCCGCCTGGCAGGGCTGGGAAAATCCCGGCAACGGGACGTTTAAATCTGACTGGACCTACTGCTCCCTGCGGCACGGAGCCCCCTGGCGAGCCCCCCGCCCCTGCAGCGCGACACCCACCTCCGAGCTCCCTGCCCGGCTCCCTGCAGCACAGCGCCCCCTACTGAGCCCCCTGCCGAGCCCCCCGCCCCACACCCTGCAGCGGGACATTCCCAGCCAAGCCCCCCGCCCCTGCGGCGCGACGCCCTCCTCCAAGCTCCCCACCCTGCTCCCTGCGGCACGGCGCCCCCTACTGAGTCCCCTGCCCCACACCCTGCGGCACGGCGCCCCCTACTGAGTCCCCTGCCCCACACCCTGCGGCACGGCGCCCCCTACTGAGCCCCCTGCGGCACGGCGCCCCCTACTGAGTCCCCTGCCCCACACCCTGCAGCGGGACATTCCCAGCTGAGCCCCCCGCCCCTGCGGCATGGCACCCCCCACTGCTTCACTGGGCCCAGCGCTGCCAGCTGCCAGAACATCAGAACAGCCAGACTGGGTCAGCCCCATGGCCCATCTAGCCCCAGATCCTGTCTTCTGAGCGGGGCTGGTGCCAGTTGCTTTAGAGGAAGCGAATAGAACAGGTCATCAGCACGTCACCCATCATCCCCTGTCACCCATTCCTAGGAACACCCAGTGCAAGGGCGTCTGTGACCATCCTGGCTAATAGCCACTGAGAGATCGATCCCCCAGCAACTCATCTAGTTCTTTCTGAACCCCGTTCTACTTCTGGCCTCCACAACATCCCCAGGCAGTGAGTTCCACAGGTTAACAGTGCCTTGGGTGAAGGAATGCTTCCTGTTGTTGGTTTTAAACCTGCTGCCCATTAATTTCATCGGGTGGCCCCTAGTTCGCATGACATGTGAAGGCACATTTCTCTGCACCAGTCATGACTGTACAGACCTCGGTCACATCCCCCCGGGCGTCTCTTTTCCAAACTGAGCAGCCCCCGTCTTTTCAATCTCTCCTCAGAGGGAAGCTGGCTCACACCTCCAAGTATTTTCGTGGCCCATCTCGGCCCCTTTTCCAGTTCTAACGGATCATTTTGGAGCTGGGCACCCAGAACTGCCCACAGTGCTCACGGGGTGGGCGGCCCCTGGCCAGCAGCATGATGAGTGTGTCTGTCCGATTATCGCTTCCCACCCCCCGGCCTGTTCGCTGTTCGGGCGGCTGCTGCGCATGGAGCGGATGTTTTCAGAGAAATGTCCATGATGCCAACTCACATACCAGGCCGATGGTCCGGGTGTGGCAGCTCTAAATCCCCTGAATGAGTCAGAGTCAGATGGAAACCGAAAGCAGCCGGAGCCTTTCCCAGCACGGGGCTGATTCCGGGAAACCTGGTGGTGCAGGAGGCAGGGAGGGTTGAGTCTCTCCGAGCTGGTGACCCCGGCTGACCCTGCAGCCGCCCAGTTGGTGGGGACGACCGGAGCCCTTGGGGCCTGCGTCTCCATCCTGGGGGTGTTTAACCCCGGGTTTCCAGGCGCAGAGGCAGATGCTGGCAGTACAGGGGCCATGACACACAGCACAGCGGTCCCGAGTGCATCTAGCAGAAGGCTTTGCTGCAAAGCCTCCCGCTGCCCCCCTGCTTAGAGGGCAGAGTGTCCTGGGCATGGATGCTGTGTCCAAGCTCAAATACAGGCACTGCCTCACTCCCCCCTTGCCTCAGTTTCCCTCCGCCCAACCCACTCCCTGCAGCATAGTGCCCCCTGTTGCCTCCCACCCCGCTCCCCGGCGCCCCCTACAGGCCCCCCACCCCACTCCCTGCCACCTGGTGCCCCCTACTGACTCCCACCCCACTCCCTGCAGCCCGGCGCCCCTGAGGACTGCACTGGGGCCAGCCCTGACCGTGAGGGTTGCGGAGGGGGGCTGGTGGGTTAGAGCAGGGGGGGCTGGGAGCCAGGACTCCTGGGTTCTTTCCCCAGCTCTGGGAGGGGAGTGGGGGCTGGGAACCCAGGGCGGGGGGTTTCCCCCAGGTCAGATTGGCAGAGCGGGGGGGGGGGTTCGCCCCCCCCCGCAGTGTGGGTCGGGGGGGCATCTGAAGTCTGTAGCCGGTGCTGTGGGGCCGGGGCCGGGGTGGGCGAGGGGCGGCGCCCCCAGGGGGTCGGGCTGGATCCCGGGTCCCTGGATCCGAAGCGGTTAAACCGGCTCCACCCGCCGCTTTCGGTTTCCATCTGACTCGCCCCGTTTCCTGGCTCGGCTCGGAGCCGCCCGGCGGCGTTGGAGGGAGACCGAGCGGACCCCGCGCCCCGGGCAGGTGGGTCCCGGCTGCTCCCCGGCCCCAGGGGGCTCGGATCCAGGGGGTCAGGGCAGGGGGCGGCCGGTCCCGGGCGGGGCCAGCCACGGGCAGCGGGCGCCTGGGGCATCGCCCGGGCACGGGAGCTGCTAACGGGGGGCTGGTCCCAGCCCAGGGCGGCTCCGGGTGGATTTGGGGGGGACGGGGGTTGCCCCCCCCGCAAGCCTCGGGCAGCCGGAGCGCGCCGCGCAGGAGGGGCCAGGAGACATCCCCCGGTGCCGGGCCTCGGAGCCGCGTCTGGACGCGCCGGGGGTTGCCAGGCGCTGGGCTGAGAAAGGGCCGCGGGGAAAGTGGCTGGTTCACGCGTGGGCTGCAGGAGGGGGAGCGCGGAGTGCACAGTCCCAGTGTCTGTCCTGGAGGCGAGTATCCGAGGGGCAGCGTTAGTCTGGAGCTGTAAAAAGCGACAGAGGGTCCTGTGGCACCTTCCAGACTAACAGACGGATTGGAGCAGGAGCTTTCCTGGGCACATGTGTCTGACGAAGTGGGCATTCACCCACGACAGCTCATGCTCCAATACATCTGTGTGTCTCCTGGAGGCGAGCGCTGGTGTCAGCCACAGGAAACGCGGTGGGTCGGATCTCCCTGGGGCCAGGAGGGCATTTGACACCGTTCCAGGCGAGAGACGGTTCCTTACCCTGGAGACGATGGGGGTCGATGTGAGACCGGGAAGTGGTGAACGGGAGACGACGCCGGGTCACCCCGAAAGGGGAACTGCCAGGCTGGGGAGTCACTAGCCGAGCCCCTCACGGATCCCTCTTGGGACCAACCGTATTTCACCTTTTCATTACTGCCCTTGGCCCAAAGGGGGAGTTTGCGGCTGACACCGAGTGGGGAGGGATTGGCAGGGCGGGGGAGGACCGGCATAGCCCACACGATGATCTGGGCGACCCTGTAAACTGGAGGAACAGGAACGGGATGAGATGTAACCGTGCAAAGCGCCAGGTCCTGCAGTTAGGGACTAACAAGCGGAGGTGACAGTGGGCCGATGTGGGCCAGGCCGGCAGACCCAGCGGGGGGAGAGCAAAAGGGGCAGCTGCCCCCGGGCCCGGCGATTTCAAAGGGCCTGGGGCTCCCGCCTGCTGCTGCAGTGGCCAGGAGCCTTCGGCCCTTCAAATCGCTGCCGGAGCCCCAGGGCTCTGGCCATGAAGGGCTGGCTGGGGGAGTCTGCCCCTCCTACCCAAGGCCCCACCCCTCCTGAGGGCCCAGAGCCGCCCCCCCCTTGCCAAGGATGTTGGCGCAGGGCGCCCCGGTAACTCCTCGGATTTACTTTCACCCCTGCTAACAAGACTGTTTTGCTCTATGCTGGGGCCGTATCGGTTGGGGACCGAGGAGGAGAACGATCGGGGTGTATCGGCTGATCGCAGGCTGACTCTGAGCCATCAGTGGGACGCGGCCGTGAACAGGCTCATGCAGCCCTGGGGTGCCCCAGGCGAGGGGTTTCCAGGGGAGACAGGGACGTGTTCATACAAGGCACTGGGGAGACCTCAGCTGGACTAGTGGGTGTGGTTCTGGGCTCCCTTGTGTAAGGAAGATGAATTCAACCTGGGACGGGGCAGAGAAGGGCGACTAGGATGATCCGAGGGCTGGAAAACCTCCCTTGTGAGAGGAGACGCGAAGAGCTCGGCTTGTCCAGCCTGACCAGCCGCAGGCTGAGGGGAGCTGGGATCGCTCTGTGAATACACCAGAGGGATAAACACCAGGCAGGGAGAGAACAAAGGGATAGAAAGTGGCCAGCGCTAAGTTTAAGCTTGAAATGAGGCGAAGGTTCGACCCATTGGAGCAGTGACGCTCTGGAGCAGTGGGGGCAAAATCCCAAACTGGCCTCACGACTGAGGATGATAAGTGCATGGGGTGTGTGTGTGTGTGTGTGTGTGTGTGTGTGTGAGAGAGAGAGAGAGTGAGAGACAGGACGGCCGGCAATGGCGCGCGGCCCATCGGCGACTCCTGTAGTAAAACTCCCCGATGGCCGGGGATGGACGCTAGCTGGGGGGCTCTGAGTTACCCCAGCGAATTCTTCCCCCAGTGTCTGGCTGGTGGGTCTTGCCCACACGCTCAGGGGCTGACTGGTCACCAATATCCCCCCAGGTCAGACTCTGGGGGTTTGTCGCCTTCCTCCGCAGCAGGGGGCCCGGGTCACTGGCAAGTTTGAACTCGTGTCCGTGGTGGAGTCTCTGTCACTCGTCTGGAACCCGCGATTTGGGGCCGTCGGTGACTCAGCCAGAGGTCGGGGTCTGGTACCGGGGGGAGGGAGGGAGGTTCTGGGGCCTGCGAGGTGCCGGGGGTCAGATTAACTGATCACAATGGGCCCCTCTGACATCAGGGGGCGTCTCTGAGTATGAACAGACGTGACGATTGTAACCCAACCGTGTCCCCGAGTGACGCGTCCCCGGCTGTCAGAACAGGTTCGGATTGGAGCCGGGCGGGGCTAAGGGTTCGGTCATTAGACACCGGCTCCCGCCAGCGATGTTGCCTAAGTAGCCCCCGGACTCACGGTTAAAGTTGTGCCCCCTCTCCATCTGAAATAGCCCCACTGTGGGCAGGCCCCATTGGTCTGACTGGAGCCACCTCCCCAGATACAGAAATCAAACTACACCGCTGCGGGCTGGGGGAGCCGGTGGGGTCACCCCGGGTCGGCACCGGGGGAGGTGGAGGAGAGCAGGGTCTGACCCGGCTGCCCTAACACCTCCCCACAACCTCTGAATGCTAACCCGGCCTCCTTCACTGTGCCCCTAACCCCATAGCCCTGCCCCATAGCTAAACCCCTGCCCCATAGCCCTAACCCCACAACTCTACCTGCTGTCCCTGTAAATCTACCCTCACCCCTTAGCCCTAACCCCATAACTCTACCCCAGAACCCCAGCTGGGGGTCTGCAGCGATGCCCAGGAGCACCAGGGCTTGTCTGCCCCGGGGTGAGGTGCCGCGGGCGACGCTGGGATCCGTATGCTGCACGGGGGGTGGGTGCAAGGGTCTCCCACAGTTTGGGGGGCCTGGCCCTTGTTTCATTGCCTCCCTGTGACGAAGTGGGACTGTTCTTAATGTTTCCTCTGAATACTATGTGGGTGCCTCAGTTTCCCCTATGCAGTTCTTCATTCTCTAGGTGGTGGGATAAAGGCCAGTGTGCATAAATCACTGACACTTTGTCTCCCTGGCAACAAATGGCCAGGGCCCTTCCCCCCTGCAAGGAAATAGCTAAAGGTGAACAAAGAGATCAGGTGACCTCCTGGCCCGGGAAAGAGACAAGGGCCAGAGAGGAGGGGCTGGAGGAGGTTTCAGTTTGGAGCTGGCTGGGGACGGGGAGTGAGGGAGACAGGGGTGTCTGGCTCGCTGGGCCCCAGAATGGACCTGGCTGAGGGGTCCTGTTCTCTGTCCCTACAAGCTCTGTTGTAGACCGTGTTCCTGTCGTCTAATAAACCTCTGTGTTACTGGCTGGCTGAGAGTCACGTCTGACTGCGAAGTGGGGGGTGCAGGACCTCTGGCTGCCTCAGGACCCCGCCTGGGCGGACTCGCTGTGGGAAGCGCACGGAGGGGCATATGCTGAATGCTCGAGGTCAGACCCAGGAGGTGAAGCCGTGTGAGCTGCTTGCCCTGAAGACAGTCTGCTCCGAGGGAGAGGAGGCTCCCCAGAGTCCTGCCTGGCTTTGTGGGGAGCAGTTCCAGAGCATCGCCCGGGGACTCCGGGACACCCCCCATGTCTCACCCCATCTCCCTGCTCTGTGTCCCGCAGGCCGCCCCCCCAGCGCGATGGAGATCCCCATGCCGGCCCCCATCTGCCTGATCGAGAACAGCCCGGCGGGGGAGCTGCGGGTGCAGCAGGAGGCGCTGCAGGTGCTGTCGGAGATCTCCCAGCCCGTGGTGGTGGTGGCCATCGCCGGGCTGTACCGCACCGGCAAGTCCTACCTCATGAACAAACTGGCCAGCAAGAGAACGGGTGAGAGACGTGAGCCCTGCCCCCGGGCGCCAGGACTCCTGGGTTCTCTCCCTGGCGCTGGGAGGGGTGTGGGGTCTAGTGGTCAGAGCAGGGGTGGGTGGGAGCCAGGACTCCTGGGTTCCCTCGCTCTGTGACTGTCCCAGCTCCACCCCTCTCTCCCCAGGGTTCTCGCTGGGCTCCACCATCCAGTCGCACACCAAGGGCATCTGGATGTGGTGCCTGCCCCACCCCCGCCGGGCCGGCCACACCCTGGTGCTGCTGGACACCGAGGGGCTGGGTGACGTGGAGAAGGTGAGTGGGGGGGGGGGGGGCAGCGTATGAGAATCAGCCAATTTGCAGAGCAGGATGGAATGCCCCTTGGGATGGAACGCCCCTTGCAGTTCCCAGGGGCTTCTGGGACTTGTAGTTCCCAGGGGATGCTGGGCATTGTAATTCAGGGCAAGGCATGCTGGGAAAGAGGATGGGGTATTTAAGGAGCTCCCGCTGCTAAGGGACAGACTCTGCGAGCCCCATGTAGGGGAAGGAGGGGCTGTCTGATGTGGGGTGACGCCCTCTGAGGGGGGCAGTGCCAGCGCCGGGAGGTCTGGGGATGCCGTGGCGGGGCTGGAACGGGACGCCCAGGGGCGCGGCTGGAAACGCTTGTCCCGCCCAGGGAGAACTGTTGAAATATTGAAAATGTTCCCTGTCCCGAATCATGATGAAAAGTCAAAATGGGGGGAAAAAGTGTCATGGCTTGAAAATCGTAAATGTGTCTGGGTCCAGGTCACGCAAAAAACTTGGATAATTTTCAGACATTTCATTTTGGTTGTCTACTTTTTTTTTTCTTTCTTAACTTGGTCCAAATTTACCAAAACATTGGCAATGAGATGTGATTTTACCTTGAGAAATGGAAAGTTTCCGGTTAGACAAACGGTCAGTTGGGCCATTTCTACAATTCTGAAACTTTTTTCCCAATAATTTTTCAAGTTGGGAAATTTGCCTGAAGCGACCCTGTTTTGCTTGTGATTTTGGTATCAATGATTCAGTGTTCTCCAGTGCCAATTTCCCGACCCGCTGTAGCGATGGGGGCAGGGCTGGCATTCCGGAGAGCCGGGTTCATATCCCTGCTCCACAGACCCCCGGTGTGAGCTGGGACTCAGTTTCCCCATCCCGCCTGCCAGAGGAAGTGTGACGATAAATACATTCGCTCTGGAGGTGGGGCTCAGACACAACCGATAAGCTGGAAGGGCCGGTAACGCCAGCCACCAAAAGGCAAAATAAAGTTGGGACCTGAAAAATGCACGAGAGCAGCTGCAAACCCCGCGCCCTGCAGTGGGGGCTGCTGCAGCTGAACCCCATGGGGCGGGGAGGTGTCGCCTGCCCAAAGCTTTAATGCAGCCACATGGGTTGGAAACTTACTTCAGTAAAAGGGGAGCAACGAGCGCTCCCGCCCCCTCCCGTGCCTCCGGGAGCTGGGGATTTCACAGGGTGTGTGGGGGGAAATACCCCAACCCCAAAGAGTGACTCTCTGTGACAATGGTGCCTGTGGGAGCCAGCTGAGGTCACTCAATCAGGGTGAACTGCAAACAGAACGGGGCAGACAAACCCCAAAGCTGGTGGATATTTCAATATTTAGATTTACCAAAACAGCTTCTGTAGTACCTCTCTGGTTGCTCAGAAGTCTGAACAATGCAGTTCCCTTAAAGTGCCCAGCCTCAGGCCCCCATCCAGGTACCCACGTCAAAACACGATGATTTCTGAAACTCTTATTTCATCATGTAAAAGAAAAGGTTCTACCAATCCCCAAGGACCAGCCACGTGCCCAGGTCAATGTATAACTTAGATCTTACCCCAAAATCCCGCTTAGAGCCAATCCTTGTGAACTAAACTAAAATGTATTAAAAAAGAGAAGAGGGAGAGTGTTGGTTAAAAGATCAATATACAGACAGACTTGAATTCAATGCTTGAGGTTCAGGTACATAGCAGAGGTGAGCCTGTAGTTGCCAAAAGTCCTTTTAGAAATAGTCCAGAGGTTACAGTCCAATGTCCATGCTTAGGGTGACTCCAGCCAGTGACTGGATCTCAATCCTTATGGCTCAGGCTTCCCCTGCATGAAACCTTAAGCAGACCTGCGATAAACAGGATCAGCTCCAGCTCCTGCAGCCTCTTGGGCATTCAGTCCTGGGTGAACAATAGACTTCGGAGCTAACTCCTTGTCTTCCCAATATCCTGGTCATTAACACAAGGCCATTTGGCCATTCAGCAGTTCATAGACAGTTTACCACAGACTTTAAAGAGACACATAAACAATGCCACTACTTCAAGGTTCTCCTAAAAGTCAGCCTTCCCTTTTGATCTGTGCAGCAGTAGCGCGGGGAATAGACCGGAGCTGGCTGGTTACAGGGTTAGCATCTAATAGATAAAAATAAACGTATCTAGCGAGTAATTACCTCCAATTTCTAACAATCCACCTTTGCACTTCGAAGTTCTATCCTCACTAGCATTGAATGGTCCTAATGATCATTTGCAACCTGTCCTCACCTGCCTCTCCAGGTTACTCTGGGTCAGCTGGCCTGCGGGATGCGTAACCCTTTCTGGCTGTGGGCCATACTTCAATGAGATGTTATATTATAATCAGATAATGTCATACTCTCCGAGCTCCAGGAACGGGAATTCACTGTGGCCTGGGGTGGGACTCTGGAGAGCTGGGGGCTGATCCCCTGGCCAACCCTCCCCTGTGCCTGTTTCCCCATCTGTGCCGTGGGGTTGGCGATCCTGCCATGCTCTGTGATGGGCTGTGAGCTCTGCGGCTGGGACGCGCTCGGGACGGTGACGGTGGGTGTCGTTCCAGGGTGACGCGAAGAACGACACGTGGATCTTCGCGCTGGCCGTGCTACTCAGCAGCACCCTGGTCTATAACAGCATGGGCACCATCAACCAGCAGGCCATGGACCAGCTGCAGTATCCTTGCCTGCGGGCCGGGGAGCCGAGTCTGGGGGCTTGGGGGGGCCCCATATCCCCAGGGAAGGGCCTCGCGGTTCCCTCCAAACGCTTCACCCCCAGTGAAATCGTGACCCTCAGCGCGGGGTGTGCACCACGGCCCCCTCTAGTGGCCGCTCTGCATGATGGGATAACAACCCACTACTGCCACCAGCTGGCAGAGTTGCTCCTTCAGCTCCAGTGCTGTAGGGGGCTGCTCTGGACCCTGGAGGTGGTGGGTTCGACCCCTGCTTCTGAGGGTTGTGATGGACTATCCTTCCCTTCCCCTTGTTCGTTCTGAGCCCCTGTCGCAGGCGGGGAGGGGAGGCTCTGAGGGAGCAGGACCCCCTCTTTCAGAGGGCGCCACACTTCTGGTTCCTTAGCCAGCCTCCAGCTACGTGACGGAGCTGACGGAGCGCATCAAGGTGAAGACGGCGGGCAGGGGCGGCCGGCAGGAGGGGGAAGATTCAGCCGAGTTCGTGCGGTTCTTCCCGGCCTTCGTGTGGGCCGTGCGGGATTTCACGCTGCAGCTGGAGCTGGACGGGCGGAAGATCACCGAGGACGAGTACCTGGAGAATGGCCTGAAACTAAAGACAGGTAGGGGAGCGGTGCTGGCCCCAGTGCAGCTCTAAGGGGCACTGGGATGCAGGGGGTGTGGGGCCTCTCCCCTGGCTGTCAGGGCTGGCCCCAGGGTGCACTAGGGCGCGCTGTGCTGCAGGGGGCGGGGTGGGGCCTCTCCCCTGGCTGTCAGGGCTGGCCCCAGGGTGCACTAGGGCGCGCTGTGCTGCAGGGGGCGGGGTGGGGGCTCTCCCCTGGCTGTCAGGGCTGGCCCCAGGGGGGCACCAGGGGGCGCTGTGCTGCAGGGGGCGGGGTGGGGGCTCTCCCCTGGCTGTCAGGGCTGGTCCCAGGGGGGCACCAGGGGGCGCTGTGCTGCAGGGGGCGGGGTGGGGGCTCTCCCCTGGCTGTCAGGGCTGGCCCCAGGGGGGCACCAGGGCGCGCTGTGCTGCAGGGGGCGGGGTGGGGGCTCTCCCCTGGCTGTCAGGGCTGGCCCCAGGGTGCACCAGGGGGCGCTGTGCTGCAGGGGGCGGGGTGGGGGCTCTCCCCTGGCTGTCAGGGCTGGCCCCAGGGTGCACCAGGGGGCGCTGTGCTGCAGGGGGCGGGGTGGGGGCTCTCCCCTGGCTGTCAGGGCTGGCCCCAGGGGGGCACCAGGGGGCGCTGTGCTGCAGGGGGCGGGGTGGGGGCTCTCCCCTGGCTGTCAGGGCTGGCCCCAGGGTGCACTAGGGCGCGCTGTGCTGCAGGGGGCGGGGTGGGGGCTCTCCCCTGGCTGTCAGGGCTGGCCCCAGGGTGCACCAGGGGGCGCTGTGCTGCAGGGGGCGGGGTGGGGGCTCTCCCCTGGCTGTCAGGGCTGGCCCCAGGGGGGCACCAGGGGGCGCTGTGCTGCAGGGGGCGGGGTGGGGGCTCTCCCCTGGCTGTCAGGGCTGGCCCCAGGGTGCACCAGGGGGCGCTGTGCTGCAGGGGGCGGGGTGGGGGCTCTCCCCTGGCTGTCAGGGCTGGCCCCAGGGGGGCACCAGGGGGCGCTGTGCTGCAGGGGGCGGGGGTGGGGGCTCTCCCCTGGCTGTCAGGGCTGGCCCCAGGGTGCACTAGGGCGCGCTGTGCTGCAGGGGGCGGGGTGGGGGCTCTCCCCTGGCTGTCAGGGCTGGCCCCAGGGGGGGCACCAGGGCGCGCTGTGCTGCAGGGGGCGGGGTGGGGGCTCTCCCCTGGCTGTCAGGGCTGGCCCCAGGGGGGCACCAGGGGGCGCTGTGCTGCAGGGGGCGGGGTGGGGGCTCTCCCCTGGCTGTCAGGGCTGGCCCCAGGGGGGCACCAGGGGGCGCTGTGCTGCAGGGGGCGGGGTGGGGGCTCTCCCCTGGCTGTCAGGGCTGGCCCCAGGGGGGCACCGGGGGGCGCTGTGCTGCAGGGGGCGGGGTGGGGGCTCTCCCCTGGCTGTCAGGGCTGGCCCCAGGGGGGCACCGGGGGGCGCTGTGCTGCAGGGGGCGGGGTGGGGGCTCTCCCCTGGCTGTCAGGGCTGGCCCCAGGGGGGCACCAGGGGGCGCTGTGCTGCAGGGGGCGGGGTGGGGGCTCTCCCCTGGCTGTCAGGGCTGGCCCCAGGGGGGCACCGGGGGGCGCTGTGCTGCAGGGGGCGGGGTGGGGGCTCTCCCCTGGCTGTCAGGGCTGGCCCCAGGGTGCACTAGGGCGCGCTGTGCTGCAGGGGGCGGGGTGGGGGCTCTCCCCTGGCTGTCAGGGCTGGCCCCAGGGGGGCACCAGGGGGCGCTGTGCTGCAGGGGGCGGGGTGGGGGCTCTCCCCTGGCTGTCAGGGCTGGCCCCAGGGGGGCACCAGGGGGCGCTGTGCTGCAGGGGGCGGGGTGGGGGCTCTCCCCTGGCTGTCAGGGCTGGCCCCAGGGGGGCACCAGGGGGCGCTGTGCTGCAGGGGGCGGGGTGGGGGCTCTCCCCTGGCTGTCAGGGCTGGCCCCAGGGGGGCACCAGGGGGTGCTGTGCTGCAGGGGGCGGGGTGGGGGCTCTCCCCTGGCTGTCAGGGCTGGCCCCAGGGGGGCACCAGGGGGCGCTGTGCTTGCAGACGGGGTGACTTTTGCTCGAGACAGAAACCCAAGCTGTTGACACCTTGCGGGGGTTACTGGTCCCTGGGAGTTGGGGTGTTTGCTGTCCTGGCCACATTGCAACTTGGACAGTTCCCCGGCTCCCCTCAATCCCCTGTGGATATCGGGGTCTCTTCCCCCCAGGGGAATCTGTCCAACAGTCGCCGTGCTGCCCCCCAGAAGCAGCCGCATGTCGGCGCAGGGCTGCTGCCCAGCTCCCGTCTCCTCCCCAGGCAGCAGCCAGCGAGCCCAGCTCTTCAACCTGCCCCGCGAGTGCATCCGCCAGTTCTTCCCGGCCCGGAAATGCTTCGTCTTCGTCCAGCCGGCCAGCAGGAGGAACCTGGCCCGGCTGGAGGAGCTGCGGGAGGACGAGCTGGAGCCCGAGTTCCGGCAGCAGGTGGCCCAGTTCTGCCGCCACGTCTGGGAGACGTCGAAGCCCAAAACCATCCCGGGCGGCCACGTGGTGACCGGGGCCAGTGAGTGTCGGTAGCCCTTGGGCGGGGACACTGGGGTCAACGTGGCTCATGGGGTGCTGGGCGGGATGAACCGAGCTGGGAGGGGGTCCCCTGTGGCCGCCACTGGTGGGGTCAGCGCTGGAGCCTGCGCCCAGCTCTGGGGTGCGCGGTTAGAAGGGCTGCTGGAAAATCATCGAGGGGTGGAATAAAGCCCGACAGCAGATCTGGTCAGTGGATCCCAGGGGAGATGAGGAGAGGCCTAGATAGCAGGGCGGGCGCGTCTCCCCGGGGAGGGACGCCCGTGTCCCGAAGGGCCATTGCTGGGACCCTACCAATTGCACAACCATGAAAAATGTGTCACGGACTGTGAAATAAGCCCTTCCCCGTGAAATCTGATGTCCCCTTGTTCCTAGGAGCACCCCAGCAAAGAGCCCCCTGTGCTCCGGCAGGGCAGGAGGGACAGGACTTGTCCATCTCCTGCACAGCTGCTTGGGGGGGGGGGGAAAGGGGGATCAGACCCACGTCCACCTCCAGGAACCTCCTGCGGCTGCTGCCTTCAGAGTCCAGCTCTGACCCCCGCACAGTCCCGTTTTGGGTCAGGACCCCCCGGTGACAAATCTGAAATTTCAGATTTAATCATCTGAAAACGTGAAATTGACCAATTTTCAAATCCTATGGCTGTGAAATTGACTGTGAATTTGGTAGGGCCCTGAGCCATTTCTCTGCAAAGAGAGGCAGAGCAGGGCCCCACGCCTGGGGGGGAGCCGGGCGCATCCCACCGGGAAACGAGGCACCAATTGCTCATGGAGAGGGGGTTTTAGGGTGCATCCAGGGTGGGGAAGGGGGCACATCCTAGGCTCGGTGTCTGTCCTGCAAGGAGGGGCAGGGAGCAGGTGGAGTCCTGGAGAGTGTGGGAGGGGCTGGGTGGGGACCTTACCCCTGCCCCACTCCAGCCGCTCTGGGCCCCCTGGCGCTGACCCTGCCCCCCTCTGGCCGCGCTGGGCACCCTGCCCCTGCCCCCCTCCGGCCGCGTTGGGCCCCCCGGCGCTGACCCTGCCCCCCTCCGGCCGCGTTGGGCCCCCTGGCGCTGACCCTGCCCCCTCCGGCCGCGTTGGGCCCCCTGGCGCTGACCCTGCCCCCTCTGGCTGTGATGGGCACCCTGCCCCTGCCCCCTTCCAGCTGCGCTGGGCCCCCTGGCGCTGACCCTGCCCCCCTCCGGCCGCGCTGGGCCCCCGGCGCTGACCCTGCCCCCTCTGGCCGTGATGGGCACCCTGCCCCTGCCCCCTTCCAGCTGCGCTGGGCCCCCTGGCGCTGACCCTGCCCCCCTCCGGCCGCGCTGGCCCCCTGGCGCTGACCCTGCCCCCCTCCGGCTGCGCTGGGCCCCCTGGCGCTGACCCTGCCCCTCTGGCAGTGCTGGGGAACCTGGCGCTGACCTACGTGGACGCCATCCGCAGCGGGGCGGTGCCCTGCATGGAGAGCGCGGTGCTGGCCCTGGCGCAGATCGAGAACTCGGCGGCGGTGGGGGAGGCCGTGGCTGTCTACGAGGAGCAGCTGGAGCGGCGGGCGGCGCTGCCCACGGAGACTGTGCAGGAGCTGCTGGATCTGCACGCCCAGTGCGAGCGGGAGGCGCTGCGGGCGTTCATGGCGCGCACCTTCAAGGATGACGACCGCCGCTTCCAAGGGGAGCTCATGGTACGGCCCCTCACGCCGGCCCCAGGGGTTATGGGATAGCTGCCCCTCTGTGGGATGGGGGGGTGGGGCTCCCCAGCACCCTGACCCCCTTCCATGGGGAATCTCCCAGCCCCAGTGTGACGGGTTCCCCCCGGGGAGCCACCTGGAACTGAGGTACCACAGAGCCCCCTGACCCACCAGCCTGGGCTCCCTCTCACACCGTTCTGCTGTGACACGCTGCAAAACCCCCCAGCTGCACTTCCACCAGCATCACACAGGTCAGGACACACCCAGCTGCCAGGGCCGGCTCTACCTTTTTTGCCGCCCCAAGCGGCGAAGCAAACAAAAAAGCGGCCGCAGCAGTGCTGCCGAAGAAGAAAAAATGAAAAAGCTGCTGCCGAAGAAGGGAAGCAAGTCGGAGTGCTGCCCCAAGAACGGACGGAGTGCCGCCCCTTCAGATTTGCTGCCCCAGGCACCTGCTTCCTTGGGGGCTGGTGCCTAGAGCCGGCCCTGCCAGCTGCAGTTACACGCAGGCTCTCTGACCAGCCCCTGCATGGGCAGGCTACTCCCAGCTCCTCAGGCACCCCCCCCTCTGGAGCATAAACCCGAAATTACACCGCCTTGCACTGTACAGTGCAAGCTCATAAAATTTGCCCCCTCCCTCAATGCGGAGAGGAATATGCAACAGCCTTTGCCCCGAGTTATGATTCCCGCACACGTCACTCCAACGCCCTGGTTTAGATAAAGCAAAACCAAGTTTATTAACTAGAAAAGATCGTTTTTAAATGATTATAAGGGATAGCGAGCAAAGGAGATTACCTAGCAAATAAACAAAAAATGCAGACTAAGTTTAAGATACTAGAAAGACAGGATATGAACTAAGAGATTCTCACCCTGATGGATGATCCACGCCGGCTGCAGACCCTTAAGGGACAAGCTGCCCTCGCTGACAGCTCGGAACCCCCGGGTGTTCCATACACAGACTAGAAATCCCTTTAGCCTGGAGCCAGCACTTCCCCCCGGTCAGTCTTTGTTCCTCGGGTGTTTCCAGGGGTCTCTTTGGGTGGGGAGCGAAGAACCCCAGGTGACGTCACTCCCCACTTCATACAGCTGTAGCATCTGGCGGGAGCCCTTTGTTCCGAAGCCTGGTTCCCAGACCGGGTTGTGGGAAAATACTGACACCCCAAGATGGAGGCTGGAGTCATGTGGTCTCATCGCATGTCCCTGTCGCGTTACAGCAGCGTCACTCACAGGCTGTGTGTGGGGTTCTCAGGGAGGCTCCCCAGGTGGGAGATGAGCTTCTCCTAAGGCCTGTTGTTCTTTCCTAATGGCCCATTGCCCTGAACAGGCCATTCCCCACCCGCTATCTAGACTGAAAACATCGTGTCCAGTGGGCGTTCCCCAGGTGTAACGACATTCGAAATACAGACACATGGTCAGTATTCGTAACTTCACATACAAAAATGCTCCACGCACACACCTAGGATAACGGTATTCAGCAAATCCTCCCTTTTCCAATGACCACGCACATGCCTGAACTTGCATAAAATACAGCAAAACGATGCCAGACTCGTATCACCATCATATCACTGAAGAATATGGGGGGCAGTGTCACACTCGGCCTTGCTTAGCTGGGGACCCGAGATGCCAGGCCAAGGGGACCCGGCCCAATCTCCAGCCCAAGGCGCATGTGGATCGGCTCACAGTCCTGCCCCATTCAGGCCCTGTCATGGCTCGTACCCCTGCCCCATCTGCACCCCCCCACCCTGGCTCATGCCTCCCCTGTCTGTGCCCAACCTGGCAGCGCCGCCTGGAGGAGCAGAAGCAGAAGCTCTGCCGGCGCAATGAGGTGGCGTCCTCGGACCGCTGCACGGCCGCCCTGCTGGAGCTGTCGGACGAGCTGGATGACCGGATCGGCGAGGGGGTCTACTCAGTGCCTGGGGGCTACCAGCGCTTCCGGGACGACCGGCAGCGCATGGTGGAGAGATACCGGCAGGTGCCGGGGAAGGGGGTAAAGGTAGGAGAGGGCTGGTGCCCGGCTCTGTGTGTCTTTGTGCCCCCTTGTGCAGCCCGGGAAGCCCTGCTGAGAACCAGGCACCAGCTTCCCTCACCTGGGCAGTTCCTGGATCCTTCCTAGAGCGGGGGCAGCATCAGGGTGTGAGCCGACCCCACCCTCACAGCCCTCCTGACTGCCAACGTGCCAGGGTGTCTGGTTCCCGTGGCCCCTCCAGCCCTCGGCCACTCTGCTGGGGCTGCTGGGGGGGGCCCGGTTAGTGCCTGGGTGATGATGCCATTTGTCCTGTTAAAAACCGGGTTCAGCCCCCAGCTCATCCGGAACAGGCGCCGAGGGTGTCGAGTGGAAACCAAATGCTGACTCTGGAGCTGGATGGGAACTGGCGCCCCCTAGAGGGGAAAGGCCCTGCGTCCCAGCACCCACCCCCCTCCAAGCCAGCCAGTCCCGTTACTCTCCGGTGCCATGATCCAGAATCCCGACCTGGATCCGGCTCCGTGCGACAAACCCCCCTGACCTGGTGGCTCCCACTCTCCATCCCCAGGCCGAGGCAGTGCTGCAGGAGTTCCTCCAGTCCAAGGAGGCCGTGGCCCAGTCCATCCTGCAGACGGACGAGGCCCTGACGGAGAAGGAGAAGGAGATGGCAGGTACCACTGGGGGGACATCACGCCGCTGGGACGGGGGAGAAGGTGCCTGGGCTGCAGCCCTGGTGGGCAGAGTCACCATGGCCCTCCCCATGCTGACCCACCTCTCTCTCCCCGTGCCAGCCGAGCGAGCCCGGGCCGAGGCGGCCGAGCGGGAGCAGCAGGTCCTGAAGCAGAAGGAGGCTGAGTTGCAGCAGAAGCTGGAGGACCAGGACCGCAGCTACCAGGAGAACCTGCGGCAGCTGGAGACGAAGCTGGAGGACGAGAGGAAGAAGCTGCTGGAGGAGCAGGGCAAGATGATGGATCAGAAACTGAAGGTACCAGGGGGGCCGCGGGTGCTTGGCGCTGCGGGGGATGGATGGGCAGACCTGCTGCGGTCGACCCTGGCCCTGTGCTTTGGGGGGCCCCCTCGCTTCAGGGGGATGTGAGGCCTGGGTGACGCAGGGGCTGGTGGCAGCTCTGCTCTGCCCCATTTTGACGGCTCCCAGCATTAATTGGGAGAGGAGGGGGCAGGGCAGAATGGGGGCAGGGAGGGGGCAGGAAGAGGTGGGGTGGGGCTTGGGGCAGGGGGGGTGTTCGGGCCCCGGATCCGCCTAGGGACAGCCCTGCGGATGGGCACAGCCTGGGCAAGGGCGCCCCTGCCACCGGCCTCTGCCTGCCCAGGGGTGGGACTCCCGTGTGTGGGGCAGCCGGGGCGCTGGCAAATGGCTGTCGGGGCGGGATACCAGGCTAGATGGCCCGTGCGGCGGATCCCCCCGAGATGGGATTGCTGGGGGGCGCAGTGTGGGGTACAGCGCGTGCACACACACAGCAGGACTCATCCCCTCCAGGAGGGGGCGGCAGGGACAAACACACCCTGGCCCCCCTGCCCTGGGCCCCCATTCCCCCCAGGCCAGCCCCACGCTGTTGCCGTGACCTCTCCCTGCCTGTGGGGTGGGGGATGTACCGTGGGGATCCCCCTCACGCTCTCGCTGCCCCCCAGGAGCAGGAGGCCCTGCTGAAGGAGGGGTTCCGGGAGGAGGCCGGACGCCTGGAGAACCAGATCCGGCACCTGCAGCAGCA
The DNA here is from genome assembly GCA_023634205.1 of Actinemys pallida. Lineage (NCBI taxonomy): Eukaryota > Metazoa > Chordata > Testudines > Emydidae > Actinemys > Actinemys pallida. The sequence goes on along the minus strand of JALMGD010000039.1, from coordinate 161,454 downwards.
GAATGAGGAGATCCGGAAGCCGTCGTGGATCCAATCGGCGCTGGGGGTGCTGACCGACGTGGCCACCCTCATGCTACCTGGCATCATCGGCAAGGTCGCCAGGGTCGCCACCAACATCTTCCGGCGCCTGTTCTGATGGGGTCCCCGGCCGCCCACTCGCCTCTGTACCCCAGCGCCCGTTCACCTGCGGAACCCCCCTCCACAGGACACTCCGCCGGCGAGCAGCTTTAACATCCAGCAAAGGCTCCCAACCTCCTTGCTTCCTGGCCGGGGCTGGCCCCCCACTGGCGGGGTCAGGAAGGAAAATCTCCCCCACAAGGCCGTGCAGGGAGGGAGACGTGCTACCTCAAGGTGCACAGGTGCTGTTGGAGAGGGATACCGGGATGCATGGGCCCATTGGCCTGAGCTGTGGGCACGACCCAGGTGAACTGGTCACCAGAACGTCACCCCTCAGGGGGAGTGAAATGCTGCCCACACCTGGAGCTGAGGCAGCCTTCTGCTCCGGGTACCTCCCCAGCCCCAGGCTGAGGGGTGGGAGCTGGTGTGGGGGGAGGGTGCCTCTCTCCTTGCCTCGTAGCTGGTTGGCTTTAAACTCTGCAGTTAAATAAATGTCCCCACGAACCTCCCTTATAACGTGTCTGGGTCTCTTTGCTGCTCTCTGAGGACATGAATCGCCGCCCCTGAACAAAACATGAGGGATGCCTGCGTGCTGGGATGAGCCGTGAACCTGCCTTGGCTGCCCTGAACTTCTCGCTGTCAAGGCAGGGTCAGCGCGGTGAGATTTTTAAGCAGCAGGGCACCTAGTGGTTAGAGCAGGGGGGCTGAGAGCCAGGACTCCTGGGTTCTGTCCTGGCTCTGGGAGGGGAGTGGGGGCTGGTGGTTAGAGCAGGGGGGCTGGGAGCCAGGACTCCTGGGTTCTGTCCTGGCTCTGGGAGGGGAGTGGGGGCTGGTAGTTAGAGCAGGGGGGGCTGGGAGCCAGGACTCCTGGGTTCTCTGCAAGCTCTGGGAGGGGAGTGGGGTGCAGTGGTTAGTGCGGGATGGGGTTGGGAGTAGACACCCACACTGGGTGGCAGAGCTGGGAGCGGGAGGAGAGCCCGGGGCTGGGAGAGCAGGCGGCTGTTGGTTGGTTGAGGGGCATCGGCACATGGGCCCGTTCCCAGGTCCGGTGCCTCTTGTGCATCCCTGTTTGGATTCCCCAGCCGGGAACACCAGAGCCGCCCGGCCCGGCCCTTTCTCGCCGGGATACCAATGCGGAGTGGGGTGATATCGGGGCTCCCGGGGCCTGCAAAGGGCATCCCGGCTGTTAGACATGTGCCTACATAACCGCGAGGAAGAGGAAGTGGAAGCTGAGCCGTGGGACCACGGAGACTGGAGTCACCGGCGAACCGTCCACCGACGCCCCCGCCAGAAGATTGCTTCTTCCCCCACTTTTTAACAACTAGAGGTGAACGTTGTAGTAAGGCTTGTAAAGGAATAAACCCTTTAAGAGACGAGCCTATCTGATATCACGTTCCTGCATTTAGCACTTTTGCACAGGGTTCAATAAAATGGGATCCTGCAGAAACATCCCAGGGTAAAACCACAGAGAACCTGTTTATAAACACAACGAGGGGTCCTTGGGGCACCTTAGAGACTGACGGCCTAAGTACCTCGGTCCCGGCGCTACCGGTCGGTCTAATGACCCTAAGAGGGCAGGATCGGGGGGGGGCGGAACTTGGTAGAAGTGGGGGGGCCATGAGGTCTGGCCCCCTCCAGGGCTCTGTCCCTGCTCCTCTTCTCCCCCCCGACACCCTGCCCCCTGACCAGGCCAGAAGCCAGAGCTGCTGTGGTGAGTCCGGGCCCCCCACCTGCCCTGGCCGATGCACCTGAGGGGGTGGGGACATGGGCTGGGGGCTGCTTTCATCGGGTGGCCCCTGGTTCGCCTGGCATGTGAACACTTCCCTGGTCCCGTTCTCTGCACCAGCCGTGAGGTTCTAGACCTCGCTCACAGTCCCCCTTAGGCGTCTCTTTTCCAAGCGGAACGGTCCCAGTTTAATCTCTCCCCATGCGGACGCGGGTCCAGCTCCTTTGCCACGTTTGGTGCCCATCTCGGCCCCTTTTCCAATTCGAATTTGTCTTTTTGGAGCCGGGTCCCCAGAACTGCCCGCAGTGCTCATGGGGTTGGCGGCCCCTGGGCAGTGGCATTAGGAGCGTGTCTGTCTGGTTATCGCTCCCTCGCCTGCCCATCTCTGCGGCCCGTTCGCTGTTCGGGCTGCTGTGGGTGGAGCGAATGTGTCAGAGAAATATCAGAGGGGTAGCCGTGTTAGTCTGAATCTGTAAAAAGCAACAGAGGGTCCTGTGGCACCTTTAAGACTAACAGAAGTATTGGGAGCATAAGCTTTCGTGGGTAAGAACCTCACTTCTTCAGATGCAAGATCTTGCATCTGAAGAAGTGAGGTTCTTACCCACGAAAGCTTATGCTCCCAATACTTCTGTTAGTCTTAAAGGTGCCACAGGACCCTCTGTTGCTTGTGTCAGAGAAATGTCCGTGGTAGCGACTCACATACCGTGGCCGGGAGGGGGGCAGGCGGGGGAGAGACGAGCTGGGTCTGGCTGCTCTAAATCCCGTGAATGCGCCAGTCAGATGGAAACCGAAGCAGCCGGAGCCATTCCTGGCACCAGGCTGATTCCGGGAAAGCCGGTGGTGGGGGAGAGAGTCTTTCCAAGCTGGTGACCCCGGCTGACCCTCCCCTGATGAAACAAGAACCCACCATCCTTGGCCCCCTGGGATCCCAGTGCCCCCCCCAGCCCCCACCCCTGCAGCTCGGTGCCCCCTGCTGAGCCCCACCCTGGACTATAAGGTGGATAGAAAGCTGGCTAAATCGTCGGGCTCAACGGGTAGTGATCAATGGCTCCATGTCTAGTTGGCAGCCGGTTTCAAGCGACGTGCCCCAAGGGTCGGTCCTGGGGCCGGTTTTGTTTAATATCTTTATTAATGATCTGGAGGATGGTGTGGACTGCACTCTCAGCAAGTTTGCAGATGACACTAAACTGGGAGGAATGGTAGATACGCTGGAGGGTAGGGATCAGATACAGAGGGACCTAGACAAATTAGAGGATTGGGCCAAAAAAAACCTGATGAAGTTCAACAAGGACAAGTGCAGAGTCCTGCACTTAGGACGGAAGAATCCCAGGCACAGCTACAGACTAGGGACCGAGTGGCTAGGTAGCAGTTCTGCAGAAAAGGACCTAGGGGTCACAGTGGACGAGAAGCTGGATATGAGTCAACAGTGTGCTCTTGTTGCCAAGAAGGCTAACGGCATTTTGGGCTGTATAAGTAGGGGCATTGCCAGCAGATCGAGGGACGTGATCGTTCCCCTTTATTCGACATTGGTGAGGCCTCATCTGGAATACTGTGTCCAGTTTTGGGCCCCACACTACAAGAAGGATGTGGAAAAATTGGAAAGAGTCCAGTGGAGGGCAACAAAAATTATTAGGCGTCTGGAGCGCATGACTTATGAGGAGAGGCTGAGGGAACTGGGGTTATTTAGTCTGCAAAAGAGAAGAGTGAGGGGGATTTGATAGCAGCCTTCAACTACCTGAAGGGGGGTTCCAAAGAGGATGGAGCTCGGCTGTTCTCAGTGGTACCAGATGACAGAACAAAGAGCAATGGTCTCAAGTTGCAGTGGGGGAGGTCCAGGTTGGATATTAGGAAACACTATTTCACTAGGAGGATGGTGAAGCACTGGAATGCGTTACCTAGGGAGGTGGTGGAGTCTCCTTCCTTGGAGGTTTTTAAGGCCCGGCTTGACAAAGCCCTGGCTGGGATGATTTAGTTGGGGATTGGTCCTGCTTTGAGCAGGAGGTTGGACTAGATACCTCCTGAGGTCTCTTCCAACCCTGATATTCTATGATTCTACGATCCCAAGAGGCCAAGGACTGTGGGTTCCTGTTTCATCTGGAATTTCATTCCCCGAGGAGGGAAGATTTTCACTTTGGAGGGGGGAGATGGGGAAACTGAGGCAAGGGGGGGGTCCGAGGCAGCAGCTGCAGCTGAGGTTGGACACATCTCCCCACTCCCAGCGCACTGGGGCTCAGCTCTGCCCCCTAAGCAGGGGGGCAGCGGCAGGCTTTGCAGTGAGGCCTTCCCCTGAGTGCCCTCGGGCCGCTGTGCTGTGCGTCATGGCCCCTGTACTGCCAGCAGCTGCCTCCAAGCCTGGAAACCCGGCGTGGCAAGCCCGGGGTTAAACACCCTCGGGATGGAGACGCAGCCCCTGCGCCCCGCGGGACCGGCCCCCCAGCTGGGCGGCTGCAGGCTCCGCCGGGCCCCAGCTCCGAGAGACTCGCGCCCCCCCGGGTTTCCCGGAATCAGCCCCGTGCCGGGAAAGGCTCCGGCCGCTTTCGGTTTCCATCGGAGTCTGACACGTTCAGGGATCGGAGCTGCCGGACCCGGCTCGTCCCCCGCCCCGGGATGTGGGGCGGCAGCTGCAGGGCGGGGCCGGGCACCCTGTCCTGCGGGGGGGGTCACTCCCCAAGCACCCGCCCCCCCCAGCCAGAGAGAGAACCCAGGAGTCCCGCCCCGGCCGGAGGAGGAGCCGAGTGTCACGCAGCGGCTGAACGGGGCTGGGCTCTGGGTGACTTCTCCTCTCATTTCCCAGACGGGCTGGGGGTGGTGACCGAGCAGGAAAGACGCTGCCACCCCGCTGAATTCAGCCAGCTTCCAGGCTGAGCGACCAGCCCCTGGTAAGAGACCCCCTGCGGGACATATCTGCCTTGCTGGCCCTGGGAAACGAACCCAGGAGTCCTGGCTCCCAGCCCCCCACTCTCATCCACTAGACCCCACTCCCCTCCCAGAGCTGGGGAGAGAACCCAGGAGTCCTGGCTCCCAGCCACTAGACCCCAATCCCCTCCCAGAGCTGGGGAGAGAACCCAGGAGTCCTGGCTCCCAGCCACTAGACCCCACTCCCCTCCCAGAGCCTGGGAGAGAACCCAGGAGTCCTGGCTCCCAGCCCCCCACTCTCATCCACTAGACCCCACTCCCCTCCCAGAGCTGGGGAGAGAACCCAGGAGTCCTGGCTCCCAGCCACTAGACCCCACTCCCCTCCCAGAGCTGGGGAGAGAACCCAGGAGTCCTGGCTCCCAGCCCCCCACTCTCATCCACTAGACCCCACTCCCCTCCCAGAGCTGGGGAGAGAACCCAGGAGTCCTGGCTCCCAGCCCCCCACTCTCATCCACTAGACCCCACTCCCCTCCCAGAGCTGGGGAGAGAACCCAGGAGTCCTGGCTCCCAGCCCCCCACTCTCATCCACTAGACCCCACTCCCCTCCCAGAGCTGGGGAGAGAACCCAGGAGTCCTGGCTCCCAGCCACTAGACCCCACTCCCCTCCCAGAGCTGGGGAGAGAACCCAGGAGTCCTGGCTCCCAGCCCCCACTCCCCTTCCCGAGCTGTGTATGGAGCCTGTCAGGGCACGGAGCTCGCACCCGCTCATTAGGGAGTTCCCCAGGGAGGTCCTGGCAGGGCAAAGACCGGAGGACAGTTTAAGCAGCGGGCCAGGCTGGCACACATGGGGGTAGGGGGGCAGGGAACCCAGCCCCACTCCCCGGCTGTGTGAAACCCAACCGGATCAGGGCCCTGCGGGGTGTTGTCATCTCACTGCTGCTGGGGCAACGTGGTGTTTAGCCTGCTCCGGGGTCGCTCTGGCCTCGCCCCCAGGCTCCGGGATCCCCCCACCATACGGAAGAAGCACAAGGACTGCGAAGGGGCTTTTTGCCCACGAAAGCTTAAGCCCAAATACATGTTAGTCTTTAACTCCTCGTTGTTCTGGTGGCTACAGACTCGCACGGCTCCCCCCTGACGCTGACGGACTGGGTGTTCCTGCTGAAATGATCAGCAGTGACGGGGGGGCCCTAGCGCCAGTGACAATCCAGCCCTGCCCTGCCCGCCTTTGTGGCTGCAAAGAAAACATTTCCAAATCTGATCTCTTCCAGACAGGGTTTTCTGCCTGAGTGTGCAGAGAGCCTGAGCCGAAAGCCCTGTGAGTGGCATGAACTGCCCTGTTTCTAGTGTTGGTACGTTAACTCTGAAACCTAATGATGACACTGTGACCTATTTCACTGCTCATTCCAGCTATGGGTTGGCCCAGGCATAGCGCCTGAGGTTGGAGCCATTTGTTGCTGGGGGGGGGGGGGGATTTGGGAGAAACGCTCCCTTTGTGTGCGCCTCTGGGGCAGAGCGCCTTGGACACCAGCTGTTGACACCCTCCTGTCCTTCCTGCAGGGCTCTCTGCTGCTCCCTCTCTTTAGCCCGTGGCCATGGAGGGGCCCGTGTGCCTGGTGGGGAACGGCGCCGACGGGGAGCTGGAGGTGAACCCCGCAGCGCTGGAGATCCTGCACGGCGTGGCCCAGCCCGTGGTGGTGGTGGCCATCGTGGGGCTGTACCGCACCGGCAAGTCGTATCTCATGAACTCCTTGGCCGGGAAGCAGAGAGGTGAGAGCTGTCCCAGCCCCCTTCCCGTGGGCCCCGGGCTGGAGCCGGGAGCTAGGGGGCAGGCGTGCCCGGGCACTGGGTCTCTACCCCGTCTCCTCTCTCCCCAGGGTTCTCGCTGGGCTCCACGGTGCAGTCGCACACCAAGGGCATCTGGATGTGGTGCCTGCCCCACCCCCGCCGGCCCGGCCACACCCTGGTGCTGCTGGACACCGAGGGGCTGGGCGACGTGGAGAAGGTGAGCGGGGGGCGGCGGGAGGGGGCTGGAGAAAGGGGCCGTGCGGCCCTTGCCTCGGGAGCAGATTCAGAGACCCCAAGGCCAGAGGGACCCTGTGACCATGTAGCCTGGCCCCAGGGCCGGTCTAAGGGGTGGGCGGCTGGGTCTCGGCCTGGGGTACGGTACTCAAGGGGTGCCCTGCCGGGACCTCCCACCCACTGGCCTGCCAAGGGGCTAGGGGCAGCCAGGCAGGGGCGGCAGTGTCTGGAGGGGGTGGACGGACCAAGCTGTGGGGGGGGGGGGGGCAGGTGGAGCAGCCAGGTAACTCCTCCCAAGTGGGGGTGCCCCTCCTCCCCCGCTGCCCTGCTCCACTGCCCCCCCCGGGGGCGGAGCCGCCCCCCCCAAGCTCGGACCTGGAGCCTGGCGGGGGGCAGGTTCTGATGTGGGGGTGTCCTCCTCCCACCCCGTGTATCCAGTCTCAGCTGAGCTGAGGGAGGGCTCAGGGGGGCCTGTCTGTCCTGGGACCTCTGGCCAGGGATGCCAACTGCAGAAAATTATTTTTATGGACAGTACAGAAAAAAATGACGGACGACCCCATCTTTTTACGGAAACATTCTTCCGTAATATAAAGAGCCAGTGACGGCCTCTCTGTGACTTACCAGCCAGGAGCCTGTGGGAGGCTGCTGGGCCTGGCCCGCTGTACCCCGACCCCCAACTCCCCCCCAGGGTTCATTCCGCTCCCTGCTCAAAACCGGTGCCCGATTCCCAGGCTGAATTTGCCGCACTTCACCTCCCGGCTGCTGGCTCACACCCCTTCCCCCTCTGCTCGACGCCCCGAGCAAATCTCTGCTCCCCACAGCCGGCTGGCCAGACAGACGGGAATCGCGGTGCCCTGGAGCCTGCCCTGGGCCCAGCTCAACAGTGGGAGCCCTGGCCTGGCTCGCTGTGGGGCAGGGCTTCGAACCTTGAATCGCCCTCGGAGCTCTGCTCCAGCCCCTTCCCAATGTATCACCAGCCGCCAGAGATGGCTGGGCCCAGAAGTGGGTGTGGGGATGGCTGGGCCCAGATTGGGCACACATCCAGCGTGTCGCCTTCAGGCCAACCCCAGAGGGGAGATCCCCTCCCTGATCCCACTGGAAGGCCCCTGTTTGTGCAGCCCAGGCCGGTGCGCTCGGCCCCGGAGCAGCCCCCTCTGGCCCTGTGCTGGGCACCCGGGCTCGTGTTTCAGATCCAACCCCCCTTCGCTGCCCAGGGCGACACCAAGAACGACGTGTGGATCTTCGCGCTGGCCGTGCTGCTCAGCAGCACCCTGGTCTACAACAGCAAAGGGACCATCGACCAGTACGCCATGGAGCAGCTGCAGTATCCTTGCCTGGGGGGTGGTCCGTGGGGGGCATGGGGCTGGGGGCTCTGGGAGTGGCCCTTGGGGGATGTGGGGCTGGGATCCCCCCCATTCAGTCCCACGCTGGGTGGTAGCACCCAGGCCTGGCCCCAGTTTGAGTCCTCAGCCCCTGGCCCAGCTTCGTGTCGGAGCTGACGGAGCACATCAAGGTGAAGGCGCAGGGAGGGGACGACACGGAGGAGGACACCGAGTTCGTCCGCTTCTTCCCCAGCTTCGTCTGGGCCGTGCGGGATTTCACGCTGGAGCTGAGGATCGAGGGGCAGTTGGTGACGGAGGATCAGTACCTGGAGCACGCGCTGGCCCTGAGGAAAGGTGAGCTGGGGTCCGCTGTGTGCGGGAGGGGCCCATCACCCCTGGTATCCTGCCTCTTCCCTGCCCCCGAGATCAGGCCCATGGGCCCATCTACCCCGGCGTCCCGGCCCCTGTCACCGAGGCCCAGGAGCCCAGTGCGCTGCACAAACAGAACAAAGATACAGGCCCTGCTCCAAGGAGCTGACGGTGTAAGAGACACGCGGTGGAGATAGACAGATGTGGGGGCGCCAGGGGAGACGATAGGGCAACGTGATCAGAACCGCCCTTCTCGGCCCTCGCATCTGTGAACGTTCCTTGGCCAGGTCCAAATGAAACCCAAGAGCGAGGAGCGCGATTCCTAGGAACCCTAACCCTCTCCCCTAACCCTAATTCTAAGTGGCCTAATCCCAACTCGATCTGTCCTACCCATGTAAACCAAAACACCAACTCTAGGTGCCTACCCATAAGAATCCTAACCCTGACTCCAAGTGGCTTAACCATAGAAACCCTAAATCTAGGGTGGGGGGCCCTACTCACAAGTACCCTAACTGCGGTGACCTACATATAGCATCCCTGACCCTAAAGCAGGGAGCCCTACCCAATAGGAACCCGAATCCTAACTCCAAGTTCTCTACTTGTCGGAAATCTAACCCGAACTCTCAGTGGCATAACCCATAGGAACCGTAACCCTTGGGCAGGAATCCGTACCCATAGGAACCGTAAGTGTCGGGCAGGGAGCCCTACCCGTAGGAACCCTAACCCTAACTCTAAGAGGCATAACCCATACAAACCCTAACCCTAGGGAAGGGAGCCCCATTCATAGGAACCCTAGTTCTAAGTCTAAGTGGCATAACCCATAGGAACCTTAACCCTAACTCCACATGGCCTACCCCCAGGAAGCCTCCTCGACATATCCTACCCACGCAAACCCAAACCCTAACTCTATGTTGCCTACCGCCGAGCTCTGCCACTACCGCTGGATAACGCGCAGGTCTCCGCGTCTCCCGAGTGCCGCGCGCCCCCGACCCCCGAAGCTCCCGCGCAGCGGGTGGGAGAGGTGTGTACTCACGGCCGACCGTTTGGGTTTGGTGAAATCTGCAGATTAAGGCGCCATTTCGCAGGTTCTGGTTGGGGTTGTTGACTTGTTTTGTTGGGGGGAAAATAAATAATAAAAAAATCCAAAAAATTGGATTTTGTTTCTTTTGGTTTTAAATAACGTTTGGTTCCAAAATCTCCATTTGATTTTATTCCACGTCCCAACTCCAAACGTGTTTAAAAAAGGCCGGGATGAAAACACCACGTTTCCTTTGGCCCCAAAGTAGGGTTTTTTTCAGCTTTTCATTTGCCCAAACTTCTCATTTTCCACCTGACCTAAGCCTGAAATTTTCCCCTGACATTTGGAAGCTGCCAACGACCCCAAACTCCGTTATTAGCGCAGTGCTGGGTGTAACCTCCTGCTTCTCCTTGGCTCTCCAGGCAACAACAAGAAGGTGATGGAATACAACCTGCCGCGTCAATGCATCCGCAACTTCTTCCCCACCCGCAAGTGCTTCGTGTTTGTCCAGCCGACATCGCGGCAGGAGATGGGCCAGCTGGATTCGCTACCCCCCAGTGCCCTGGACCCGCAGTTCCTGGACCAGACCCGGCGGTTCTGTGACTACGTCTTCCAGTGCTCCCACGTCAAGACGGTTAGAGGAGGGATTCAGGTCAACGGGCGAAGTACGTCAGCCCCGCGGCTGCTCTGTGGAGACGCAGGCCGATGGCTTTGCCGGCCGATCTGCCCTCTTCGGACGAGAGAAACCCAGCCCCGAGGAGGGGGGAATTTCCCCTGCATGCAGGGGGCTATTTTCAGAGAGCATTTAGCAGGTGTTGGAGAATCGAACCGTCTGTGACACTGGGAGATCCCCTGGGTCCTTGGTCCCTCTCCCTTTGTCCTGTCTGGTGGCCTCCTTCTTGCCCAACACCAGGGGTGAAAGCAGAACCCTCCCAAGCAGAAGCTGTTACCCCTGGAGCTAGAGAGACGAGGGTCCCCTAGCGGGGCTGTGACCGCTCGGATCCCCTGGGGATGGGCATGGGAGGGCACCGGTAACACACTCTGCCGTGGGTCGCACCTGGCCTGTAGCAGGGATGGAAACTGGGGCCTCTCCTGCATTCAGGGATCCTTGAGCCGCTCGGCTTCAGATTCGGCCAGATGCCGACACTCAGCCGCCTTGGCAAGCTGCCGGTTAAACGGCCCCGGCCCGGTCCCAGCTCTGCAGAGCCCTGCTGACTGCGGAGACGGTGCTGGCGTAATCCGCCGGTGGGTGGGCGTGACGGGTGCCCCTCGCCCCGGGCTGACCTGCTGTGGAGAGGAGCTCATTCCGGGCCCGGCTACGGAGCCCTGGCTCTGCTCAGAGGACGCTTGTTCTGAGCCTCTTGCGGTTCGAATCCCAGATGAGCCCCGTTGGACTGGGGCCTGTGACCAGAATAACCTCTGTTCCCCGGGGGTCAGCGCGGAGGAGAATCTGGGATACGCTCCCCAGCGGAGTCCCCGGGGTGCCAGGTGCTGTACAAATGTACAATCCCCTCCCCCCAGCTCTTACCCCTCCCCCTTCCCTCGCCCAGGGTTCGGCTCCTTAGTGCAGAGCTACGTGGGCACCATCCGCAGCGGGCAGGTGCCCTGCCTGGACAACGCGGTGACCGCCATGGCCGCCATCGAGAACGAGGCGGCCCTCAGGGAGGCGCTGGCTCACTACGCGGCCGGGATGGGGGGGCTGCGGCTGCCGGCGGAGCTGGCCGAGCTCTCGGTGGCGCACGGGACATGCGAGGCGGACGCCCTGCGGCTCTTCATGCAGCGCTCCTTCAAGGACGAGGAGCAGGAGTTCCAGAAGCTGCTGGTGGTAGGTGGGGGCGTCCCGGGCCGGGCCCAGCGGCAAGGAGAGCATTGCTGGGATGGATCTGCACTGCGGGGGGCCCGCTGGGCACCAGTGGTGGGTCAGGGCCCCTTTGTGCCCTGCGCTGTACGGATACCCGACCGAAACCTGGTCCCTGCTCCAGGGACCGTCCAATCCCCAGGTGACCTGATTCACCAATGAACCATTGGCTCCCCCAATCCTCCGATTGGCCAATGAATCTGTGACCCTGCTATCCCCTGATTGGCCAGTGGATCATTGGCCCCCTGTTCCCCCGATTGGCCAATGACCCTTTGACCCGCTGATCCCCCGATTGGCCAATGAGCCTTTGACCCACTGATCCCCCGATTGGCCAATGACCCTTTGACCCGCTGATCCCCCGATTGGCCAATGAGCCTTTGACCCTCTGATCCCGACTGGCCAGTGACCCACACTCGGGTGCAGGCGTCAGCCAGGGGAGGCGGGGGGGGCACCGGAATCCAGCCCCAGCCGTAGCTCTGCGATGGGGTTTCTCCCTTTCCGTGCCCAGGCCGGGATCACGGAGCGATACGCAGACATCCTCGCAGAAAACGAGGCCGTTTCGGAGCAGACCTGCCGCGCCCTGCTGGAGGAGCTCTCAGCCGCCATGCAGCAGAGACTCAGCGCCGGGCTTTACTCCCAGCCCGGCGGGTACCAGGCCTACGACAGGGACCAGACCCAGGTGGTGGAGAAATACCGGGCCAAGCCCAACAAAGGGGTCAAGGTGAGTGTCTGAAATTAGCCCCCCCCGTCTCGGCCTGGCAGCTACAACAGCGACTGCAGCTCCGGGAGAAGGAGCCGGATTCCGCTCCGGCTCGTGTCTCGCCAGCAGAGCAGGTGCCTAAACCCCCGCGGCTGAGTCAGGCTTCCCCGCTTCGCTGAGGACAAAGCAGAGGGGCGACGGCAGGGAAAGGCCAGGGGGGAACCGGGGTCTGACCAGTGACAGATTCAGAGTTTGTGGGGCCCTGGGCTCAGCTTCATTTTTTGGGGTCCCCCCTGTGGGGAGAGTATTGTCTCTTATCTCCCTCCCCCCCGTTTTTCATTTTTTTCTCCATTCTCCTCCTGGGGCTCAGGGTTGGGGGTGCAGGGGCTGGGAGGGAGTTAGGGGGCAGAAGCAGGCTGGGGGTGGGGGTCTGGGAGGGAGTTAGGGCGTGGGAGGGGGCTCAGGGATGGGGCAGGGGGTTGGGGTGCAGAGCGCTTACCTGGGGCAGCTCCTGTTTGGTGCTGGGGGTGCAGGTGGCTCCGTGCGCCCCCGCAGCTCCCATTGGCTGCGATTCTCGGAGCCGCCTCCCCCTGCCAGGCAGGGCTGCTCGGAACGCGGGGGCTTTGGGGGCTGCAGCCCAGGGCACAGCCGGCGGCCGGAGAGAAGCATCAGTTTCCCCTTCAAAGCGTCGCTTCTCTCCGGCCGGCTGCACGGCCGCCCCGTGTCCTCCTGAGTCCTCCGGCCGCGTTCGCGGCGCTCCTGCCGCCCGCACCTCCCGCCTGCTCCCCCCAGGCTGCGGGTGAGTCTCCCTCCCTGCTCCCCTGCCCCCCGCAGCCCCCCTCCCGCCGGTGCTGAGCTGCCCAAGTGCCCGGCCCGGGGGCCCCACGCCAGGGCACTGTGTGTTTCATGGTAAATTGTGACCTGCAGTCACTGTGGCCCATGGTGATGGACTCCGATCCCACGGGGGGAGTTGGAAAGGTCTCCCTTGGTCACAGAGCAGGAAAGCGCCGGGGGCAAATTCCCCCCAGGATCCCGGCCCGCTCTGCCTGGGCCCAATCCAAATCTTTCCATTGGCTGCGATGGGCTTTGGATCCGGCCCTGTATGAACAGAGACCGGGCCCTGGGTGAAACGACACCACATGCATCAGTGGTTCATCGATTCTCAGCCCACGAGGGGCCCCTGTGATCAGCGGGTCCGACCTCCTGCATAGCACCGGGCGTAGGACGTCCCTGAAGTGATTCCTGTTTGAACGAGAGCAGGTCTCATAGAGAAACACCCACATTGCCCCGCGGGTGACAGCGTTTGCCTTGCGGGCCGGCAGCTCCTCTCGACCCGGTCGCTTGCTTTCTAACCCGGGGGTCTGGCGCAGCGTCGGGAAGCCCCCTCCAAAGCGTTGATTTTCCAGCCCCGAGGGGATGAGGCGGAAGAGAGGTGGGATCAGCCCCTGTGCTGCAGCTCAGCTCCCATCTCCCCACCCCTGACTCCAGCCCATGCGATCCTCCGTCTTCATGGGGGGAACATTTTGCCCCGAGGCGGAAAAACGTCCCCCTGTGAGGCCTGCTCCCCTGAGAAAGGAGGGAGCTCATTAGCATATTGATTGGAGCTCATGAATAATCCAGTGCTTGGCCATCTCTGGTCCCAGGCGGAGGAGGCTCTGGAGCAGTTCCTGGCCGGTAAGAAGGCCGAGGCGGAGGCCGTGCTGAAGGCCGACAACCTGCTGACGGAGGCGGAGAAGCACGTGGCCGGTGAGACCCCACAAACAAGCCCCTGCCCCCTTTTCTTTGCAGCAGACCCAGTTTCCGTCGCTGTAGCGTGTCTGTGCAGCGCCTGGCGCCAAGGGGCCCTGGGCCGGGACTGGGGCTCGTGGGTGCTACGACCATGCAGACTGCAAATAATACCAGGGTCACACGCTGTAGAGTGTCTGATGGCCAAACTCATTGCACCCACCAGGAGCTCCCTGCATCCCCCACCCCCCCAGCAAACTCCCCGGGTGCCCCCTCCCAGCCCCCTTTATTTTAGAGACTCCCTGCAACCCCCTGCCCCTCCTCCCATGCCAGGTGCTCTGAATGCCCCTCTCTGCCCCCCATGCCAGGGGCTCTGTGTGTCCCCATCCAAACTGCCCTTCGAGCCGTGGTTAGGTAGGTCCCATGCTGAGATGCTGGTGTCAGGGGATGGCTGCCTAGTTACCCGTCCCGTCTCATGCCAACCGAGTCGGTGTGGGTTTGCGTGGTACCCAGGGGCTGCTCCAGGCGGTTGGGGGAGGGGTTGTGCCTCTATTTCCCCCTTTCTTTCCCCCCCAAAGAGGAGAAGCAGAAGGCTGAGATGCTGGAGCAGCAGCGGAAGGCGGCGGAGGAGAAGCAGCTGCAGACGGAGCAGCTGATGAAGGACCAGGAGCGCAGCCACCAGGAGAACGTGAAGCAGCTGGAGGCCAAGGTGGCGGAGGAGCTGGCCAGTGCCCGGCAGGAGGCGGAGCGGGCGCTGGAGAGCAAGCTGAAGGAGCAGGAGGCCATGATGCAAAAGGGCTTCGTGGAGAAAGCCAGGCTGATGGAGGACGAGATCTCAGGCCTCCGGCGGGAGATCAGCTCCGCCAGCACGACCGACTTTCTGTCAAAGCTTTTCGGCGCCATTGGGGAAGGGCTGAGAGCCGTCGCCAGCGTGTCCGATTTTCTGACATCCAGGCGCCAGTGGGGGAAGGGGACGAGTAACCCGAGTAAAACCCAGAGACGAAAGTAGCCGGGCCCCTGTGGGGTCCCCTCCGGCGGCAGGTCCCACAAATGCAGCTTCTCTGCACAACCGAAAGCTTCTGCTGACTAGTTCCTGTGATCTGCCAGATCCCCCAGCTACTAACACAGGGCCCGGAGCTGTCTGCAAAAGGAAATCACAGGACGCCTGGGTTCTGTCCCCAGCTCTGGGAGGGGAGCAGGGCCTAGTGGTCAGAGCAGGTGGGCTGGAGCCAGGATGTCTGGGTTCTGTGCCCACCTCCTACACTGTAATTCTGTGTAACTCTGTGCTGGGCACATCACTGTTCCGTGCCTCAGTTTCCCCTCTGTGAAATGGGGACCTTCCCTCTGGGTGGGGAGGATGAAGTGTTTGTTTGTTAGGTGCTGAGCGGATGGTGCTATCTACACACACAGTGTTAACACGGGGATCTCCAGCGACCGGCTCCGATTTCCTTGCATGCCCCTATGGCCGTGTAAATGCAGCCCCACTCCCAGGGCCCTATCCCTGCCGGCGCTGTAACGGGGCTGCCAGGTGTCTAGGGAGAGGCAGCTGTGGGGATGGCTCCTTTCCCCGGCTCAGCATGCTGAGAGCTGGGTCATTATCCCCCCGTCTGTAACGGGAGGGGCCGGCAGGTGGCTACAAACTCCCCAACGCCTGTATCTCCCTGCACCGGGAGACGCTGCCCCCTGCAGCCCGGGTAGGAATTAAACAGGTTTGCATGAGCTGGAGCAGCCCTGTCCCAGTGTCTTTATTAATGACATCTCTCACTCTCCCTCCACCTGCAAATCTGAGAAAAGAGAGCCGGAGGGGCTATTTTTCTCCTCCAGTGGAAGCACGCAGCTGTCCTATGAGGCTTTGCAGCATTAGATCCTCCTTGCATATAGACAGATATCGATATGGAGAAGATTCTACAATCAGAGGCTAAATGGAAGGAGCAATTAAGCCCCTTCATGGAGTGAGATTGCCAGAAATTAGAGAAGCCACTGTCCAAGGCACTGGGCCACAGGCGAGGCTAGAGCAAAAATTAAAGGCAGGTAGTTTCCCTGGTTGCAAAGGCAGCGGCAGAGGTTTCAGGCTGATGTGTCCGTGGGTGTTTAGAGTAGAAGATCTAGGAGAAAGGGAAAAAAGCAATGGCGAGCTAGCGTGACCCCAAGCGGGAAGCAAAGGGACAGCTTCTTGGGCACAGATCCGGCTGGAGAGAGACGCTGGGGATGTCTGAGCAAGGAAACTGCCCACTATTGTACGTCTCCACTGCGGTCCGGGCAGCAGGCCTGGGTGGGCGTTCGTTGTAAAGACACAGGACCGCACCCAAGGACAGACCTGACTCGTAGCTTCATTTTCTCCTTGTCCTGGAAACACCCTGCAAAGCCCCAACTATCAGCAAACCCCACGGGCCCAGAAGAGCAGCAGCAGCTTTCTGAACGGCAGCCGGACAGGCTCTGGGGTCCTGCAAAGATCCAGCGCTGGGCGCGTGTTCCCGTGGCTAATCACCCGCCTGGTTAAATATATTGGTCTTATTTCCAGCTGGAACATGTCTGGCTTTAACCCCCAGCCGGCAGTTCTTGTCCTGCCTTTCTCCACCCGCTCCCAGGCAGGGACTCCGCGGGGGCGTCAGATGGCAGGACGCCCACTCCTGAGCGGGGGCAGGGCGGTGTCTGGGCATTTAACTCCAACTGCTTTGACCAGAACACCCCGAATGTGCACCAGCGGCTCAGTCTGCAGAGCCGGGCGCAGGCACTGCCGAGCCTGACGAGAAATCCGCTTTTAACGGAACGCTCTGCACAGATGAGGGGTGTGTGTGTGTGTGTGTGTGTGTGTGTGTGTGTGTGTGTGTGTGTGTGTGTGTGTCCCTGCCGCCCCCTGCTGGAGGGGCTGAGCCCTGCTCTGTGTGTGTGCATCTACCGGCACAATGAAATAACAGCATCCGTTGTGGTGTTTGCAAGTTGTAGGTTCACTCCAGCTGCTGGCCTGCGGGCGGCCGGGGGCATCTCTGACCCCTCTCCCCTTGAGACACTGGGGCTGATTTTCAGACTGGACAGGCGCTGTGGGGGCTCAACCCCACTCCCCAAACCAGGCCGAGGGGGCAAATTGCCAAAGGGCTTTAGGCACCTAGTGGGATGCTCAGCCCGGCCTGAGGCGGTTGGGGCCAAACGCCCCTTGATCTCGCTGGCCGTGCCGGGGCAGACCAGACCCAGCAGTTCGTACCGTGCTGCGTTAGCTCCCTGGACAGCACACGCCATTCGCACTCAGGGTCCGTCTACACTGGGATGGCAGCTGTGGGGCAGACCCACGCCAGCTGTGAGGTAGCTTACGCAGTTAAAAATAGCTGGGAATCTGCCATTGCCTCGGCAGCCCTTGCGGTAACAGGAACAAATACGGTAAGGCCAGGCCCAGGGTCAGGTGCTCAGGCCCTCGGGCCGAAGCAGAGTTGTGGCAGTAGGCCCAGGCCTCCACAGGCCGGGGAGAGGGGGAGACGGCCACCCACGGGTTGGGGGGCAGAGGGGACGCAGGCCCTCCCACTCCCCTGCGTCCCAGCCCGGGGCCCCAGCAGCGGCACGAGACCCGCTGCTGTCAGGGGGGATCCCGGCCACAACACACTGACATGGGCTTTGGCAGTGCTGCAGCCAGACTAGGGTCAGCTGCCCCCGGGCGACTTCCAGACTCCCCCTCGGGTCGTACCTGGGTCAGGGTGGTGTCCTCTGGGGGGTCCAGCACCAGGGGTTCCTCGGCGAGCGGCGGGCCCGGCAGCTCCTCCGGGCGGCGGGCGCGGGGCAGGGCCGGCAGCTCCTCCGGGCGGCGGGCGCGGGGCACGTCCGGCAGCTCCTCCGGGCGGCGGGCGCGGGGCACGTCCGGCAGCTCCTCCGGGCGGCGGGCGCGGGGCGCGTCCGGCAGCTCCTGCGGGCGCGGGGCGCGTCCGGCAGCTCCACCGGGCGGCGGGCGCGGGGCAGGTCCGGCAGCTCCTCCGGGCGGCGGGCGCGGGGCACGTCCGGCAACTCCTCCGGGCGGCGGGCGCGGGGCACGTCCGGCAACTCCTCCGGGCGGCGGGCGCGGGGCACGTCCGGCAACTCCTCCGGGCGGCGGGCGCGGGGCGCGTCCGGCAGCTCCACCGGGCGGCGGGCGCGGGGCAGGTCCGGCAGCTCCACCGGGCGGCGGGCGCGGGGCAGGTCCGGCAGCTCCTCCGGGCGGCGGGCGCGGGGCACGTCCGGCAGCTCCACCGGGCGGCGGGCGCGGGGCAGGTCCGGCAGCTCCTCCGGGCGGCGGGCGCGAGGCGCGTCCGGCAGCTCCTCCGGGCGGCGGGCGCGGGGCAGGTCCGGCCAGTCCTGGCGGGCACCTTGGGCCGCGGTGGTTTCCCAGTTGCGGGCTAGGCTGGAGGCATCTGGCCTCCCTGGGGGCTGGGGCCCCACTGAACTCTGAGGGCGAGGCTTTATACTTCCGGGTCGCCACCTGACCCTCTGAGGGGCAGGCTCAGAGCTCCCTAGCTCTGCCCACTCCGGCCTCCGGACGGGCTCTTCCCTCTCCGGGGCGGCGGGGAGCCACACCGCCTCACTACACTCCCGATCCCAAAGGACCAAGCCCCAGACCCAGGTCAATATGCAAATCAGATCTTACCCACAAATCACGCTGTTGCCAATCCTTTACAATCTAAAATCTAAAGGTTTATTTATAAAAAGAAATAGAGATGAGAGCTAGAATTGGTTAAATGGAATCAATTCCATACAGAAATGGCAAAAGTTCTTGGTTCAGGCTTGTAGCAGCGATAGAATAAACTGCAGGTTCAAATCGAGTCTCTGGAACATCCCCAGCTGGGATGGGTCATTCAGTCCTTTGTTCAGAGCTTCAGTTTGTAGCAAAGTTCCTCCAGGGGTCAGAAGCAGGATTGAAGACAAGATGGAGGAGATGCAGCAGCCTTTTATAGTCTCTTCCAGGTGGAAGGACACCTCTTTGTTCTTATTGGGGAAAATTACAGCAAGATGGAGTCTGGAGTCCCATGGGCAAGTCCCATGTCCCTGCATGACTCAGTTCTTTACAGGCGACAGCCATTGCTGACATGCTACCTTGAATGTTCCCAGGAGGACTTCTTATGTGGATTGGAGTCTCCCAAGGTTCATTGTCCATTAAGTGTTTCTTGATCGGGCACTTACTGAGAATAGTCCCTTCTCAAGAAGCTGATCAAATGCTTCACTGAGGCTACGTAGAATCAAAACACATTGAGGTACAAGGACATAGCCAATATTCATAACTTCAACTACAAAATTGATACACCCATACAGACAGCATCATCATAATTAGCAAATCAGAACCTTTCCATAGACATCTTATACAACAACCTTTGTATAATATTTGCTGCAAATATATAACAGTGGTTGCAACAATGATTTATATGGTCACAGGTTATGTCAGTAACGTCACACCAGTCCCTCGGCTTTGAAGACGTACAGTGGGAAGAACACAAAAGCGAGGGCTCTGCCCTGAACGGCTAGACCGGCGGTGTATCGCACACTGTGCTAAAAAATGCAAGCTTTTGCTTTAAATCCCCAGGGGTTTTCCTGAGCCTGCTGGCTGGTTGGGGGCTCTGTAAGGAAGTGTGCAATCCGAATTAGTCTGTGGAGAGCCAGCCTAGAGCAAGGTGGGGTGAACTGGGCCTCTCGGCCTTTTGGAGCAGCCTGCTTTGTCTCTCTCTGGTTTTGGTTCTTGTGTGTGATCGTCCTGGATTCTAAGCAATGAAGTCGTGTTACGCTGCAGCCTTCCAGCAAGAGGATTCGATGGTTTTATCTAAAATCTCTACCTGCGTGGCGTGAAATGTAACCTTAGCAGAGTTCATTTCTGATGGACCCATCCTATTGCTAGCTAATTATTACAATTCCCAGCAAAGAGGGCATGGCAGGGTTGGAATTTGCTCTGTGTGTTGTTCCCAAGCCCCAGTGAAATCAATCTTTTACCTCCTGTTTTCACTTTCAATAAGAAAACTTTGCAGGGCAGCGGTAGCCGTGTCAGTCGCAGGACGTTAGAGAGACAAGGTGGGGGAGGGAATCGCTGTCATTGGCCCAGCTGCTGTGGGGGAGAGAGATGAGCTTTCGAGCTGCACCGAGCTCTCCTGGAGGGCTGGGAAATGGACTAAGGGCTCCTCTAACCTACAAACATACGTCCATCCACGTTAGACTTACAGCCACTTACCCACTCAGCTCTGTGCAGCTCCCCCGGCTCTCGGCTCCCCGCTCCCTCCCAGTGGGGAACAGGGGCCCCAGAGCCCGGGCATCAGCCCGGCTGGGAGCAGGGAGCCAGAACCCCAGGGACGGGGCAGCTGGGCTTTCGCTGGAGCCCCGCACTTGCTCTGGGGTGACAGCGTTTCATGGCTCCGAGCAGGGAAGCAGGGAGCCATGAAATGGACAGGAGTGAGAGCCCACAGCCGAGGTAACCCGCCGTGTCCACACTGGGGTAACTGCACCAACATAAGCCCTGTTCTCAGTTCGGGGGAGTAGGGCACGTACGGAGTGTGGACACAGACAGAACTGGGCTGACGGAAGCTGCCTTCCCCCGAACTCTTGTGCAGGCCTCAGTTTCCCAGCCCCGAAGAGGAGCTCTGCGTAAGCGCGAAAGCGTCTCTCCCCCGCAGGAGTGGGTCCCGCACCAGCTATTCCCTCCCCCAGCCTGTCTCACTCAGAAATCGATTTCACTTTCAATCTCAAACATCCGCCAAGGTGCAGAGAGAAGAGAGGGAGGCAGAGAGGAAGCGACCGGCTGGGACGTTTCTCTCCGTTAGCGGGGGAATTACAGCTCTTCAGGTGAGCCGGGTGGGGAATCTCTGGCTCTGTGGCTGGTCCAGTCGCGCTCCAGTGTTTGACCAGCCGCGGCTGAAGGCCGAGGGTTGTCCTGAGCGAGCTGCGGGATCCCAGCCGGGCCGGTCAGTAGCCCACGGAGCTGAACGCTTGTGTAGCGGGGCTGGAGCTGGTGGGGTGGAAAGGGAAGGAAGCGGGAAGTGCAGAGAAGTGACTGGAATAAAGATTTCCCTGGGGGAGTCGGATGGAATAAAGAACGAGAGGGAGGGAAAGTTTATCTCTTGCCACCTACATTTCCTAAGGTAGGATGGTCTTGTGGATTAAGCAGAAGCGTGGGAGCCAGGACTCTTGGGTTCTGTCCCCTGGTCCGGGAGGAGAGTGGGGTCTAGTGGTTAGAGCGGGGGTGGAGGGGCTGGGAGCCAGGACTCCTGGGTTCTATCCCTGCTGTGCCACTGACTTCATACGCAACCTTCAGCGAGTCACTTCCCCTCGGCGGCGTCTCTCTTGGAAGGGTGGCGAGGCAGCGGTCGCGTGTCTGACTGATTCTCACGCTGGGGGCTGCGGCCCCTGCGGAGCGGCCTGAGAACAGGGGTTTGGGGTGGGGGGAAACGCCGGAGCCGCCCTTCCCCCACTCTCCCACGGCTCCAGCTCTGCGCCTGCTGTTCCACAGGCGGGCGATGGAGCAGCCCGTGTGTCTCATCGCCAACCCGGCCGACGGGGGGCTGGAGGTGACGGAGGAGGCGCTGAAGGCTCTGCGTGGCGTGGATCAGCCCGTGGTGGTGGTGGCCGTGGCCGGGCTGTACCGCACCGGCAAGTCCTACCTCCTGAACCAGCTGGCCGGCAGGAGAACGGGTGAGAGACCTTCTGCTTCACCTCCCCCTCTGGGCCAGCCGTGAAATCCCCCGGCTCGCGTGAGTCTGTTATCGAGCCACGGGAACGTGGGGCTGGAAGGGACCTCGCGGGGTCGTCACGTGCAGCCCCCGGCGCGGAGGCAGGGCCAGGAACCGAGAGCGGCCGGGACGGGGGTTTGTCCAACCTGTGACCAATGTGTGCTGGCTAGTGGGCGACCTTCCACATAGCTAACCCCGTACACAGCCGCTGTCTGTCTGTCTATCCCCGTACACCGCCTCTGTCTGTCTATCTATCATATGTAGTAGCTGTACCATATATGCCCCAGCTGAGGCCCCCCCTCCCCCCGGTGCCAAGGGCAGTGTGACAATGACCTCCCGGGATCCAACTGTGTCTGTCTCTCCCCAGGGTTCTC
The DNA here is from genome assembly GCA_023634205.1 of Actinemys pallida. Taxonomy (NCBI): domain Eukaryota; kingdom Metazoa; phylum Chordata; order Testudines; family Emydidae; genus Actinemys; species Actinemys pallida. The sequence continues at coordinate 139,706 of JALMGD010000039.1, read as the reverse complement.
GCTGGGCTCCACCATCGAGTCGCACACCAAGGGCATCTGGATGTGGTGCCTGCCCCACCCCCGCCGGGCTGGCCACACCCTGGTGCTGCTGGACACCGAGGGGCTGGGCGACGTGAAGAAGGTGAGGAGGGCAGGAGCTGCCGAGGTCACTGGCAGGGTCTGAGCGAGGGGCGGCCTCTGTGTGCAGGGACCCAACCCCCCTCTGGTGAAAGGGGGTGCGTCACAACCCCCTGCTGCCCTGGGGGGCAGAGCAAAATGCTCCCCAACCCACAGACCTGAGCAAAAGGGGGCATCTCCCCTGGCACCCCAGCAGGGAATGTCAGAGGGCAAAATCATTGCCCCGAATGGAATTTGAGTAGCACCCTGCCCCCAGCGGCACAGCACCCCTCAGTGTCAGCCTGGGGCATCGGGGCAGCCCTGACTGCCAGGGGAGAGACTCCCACCTCGCCCCCCTGCGGCACAGCGCCCCTCAGTGTCAACCTGGGGCATCGGGGCAGCCCTGACTGCCAGGGGAGAGACTCCCACCCTGCTCCCCTGCGGCACAGCACCCCTCAGTGTCAGCCTGGGGCATTGGGACCAGCCCTGACTGCCAGGGGAGAGACTCCCACCTCGCCCCCCTGTGGCACAGCACCACCTAGTGCCAGCCTGGGGCATCGGGACCAGCCCTGCCTGCCAGGGGCGCGGGCCCCATGCCCACCGCTCCCGGGAGCTCCCTGCATGGCCGACACGCACGACTTCAGGAGACGGAGTGCACCATTCTCAGAGACGGGTGAGGTGGAAATGTCCTAGCGGCTCATCTCGTCCATCTCCCGGCCTGTGCATGATTGGCCGCCCCCCTTGCCAGACCCCTCTGGTGCACCGTGGGGCAAACCCCATAGCGGGATGTCACGGAGTATGGGGGGACTCAGGGCCCTGCACCCCCGGCGTCCTGCGATTCACCATGACTCTCAGCCAGCCAGTAAAGCAGAAGGTTTATTTAGACGACAGGAACACAGTCCAAGACAGGTCTTGCAGGCACAGACAACAGGACCCTCTCAGTTAGGTCCATCTTGGGGTCCCCGGGCACCCCAGCCCCCTTGGGAGGTCAGAGCCCCGTCTGCCTCCCAGCCATGGTCACTAGCCAGCTCCTGAAAACTCTCCCTTCAGCGACCCCTCCCACAGCCTTTGTTCAGTTTCCCGGGCAAAGGTGTCACCTGGCCCCAGCCCCCTCCTGGGTTCTCAGGTTACATGCTCAGGTATTCTCCCTAGGTCAGTCTCCCATCCCCCAATGCAGACTATCCCAGCCACACTCCCCTGTCAGCATTCACAGACCACAGTAAGAACAGTCCCAGTTCGTCACACGGGAACCCCAAACTCCCTGGCCTCATCCACGTGTTCTCCTGCCGGGAAACATCCCTTGTTCTCGTCCCTTCGCGGCAGCCCCCAAACGCCCCCTCCGTGTAAATGGTGTCATGCTGGCGGCTGGTTATTTGGATCAATTATTGTAACTTCCTGAGAAATGGCGTCGTTTTCCCCCAGCTCCCCCGCCAGGCTCAGAACTGCCCCCTCCCCCTCTCCCTTCCCCCCCCCCCCGTGCATGGCAGGGAACGCAGGAGCTCCTAGGTGGGGTCAGGGGCTCGTGTTTCCCGCTCCCTGGCCTCTGTCTGCTGCCCTGGTCCCCAGGCTGACCAGCTCCCCAGTTCCGGCTCCCCCCAGTCCCTGGCTGCAAGCGAGACTCCAGCTCTGCCCCCTCCCCAGACGGCTGCCCGGCTCCGTGGCACATGGAGCCCAATTCACGCCCAGGAGGGAGCTGCCCTCAACTGCTGGCAGGGCAAGGAAACTAAACGAAACCTTGGGCGCCTGGCTGCTGTGATGTGGGATCTCCAGGGCATCTTGGGCAAACAGGTCCAGTTCCACGGGGGGGTTCCCAGGCTCTGCAGGACATCAGGACCAGAGTAGGGTTACCATATTTGAACCTTCAAAAATGACGACACTCCACGGGCCCCCTGCCCCTGCCCCAACTCCGCCCCTTCCCTGCCCCATTGGACCCCATCCCCAAATCCCCGCCCCGGCCCCGCCTCCTCCCCCGAGCGTGCTGCATTCCCCCCGCCCCCCTCCCTCCCAGCAGCGCGAAAGAGCTGGTTCGCGGTGCAAGCACTGGGAGCGGAGGGAAAAGCGGGCAGTCTCTCAAGAGATGGCAAAATCCCGGACGTTTTTAGATATTTAAAAATTCCTCCCGGACGGCGATTTAAGAACCAAAAAGCCGGACATGTCCGGGAAAATACGGACGTATGGTAACCCTAGACCAGAGAGGCCCCGGGGAAGGTTAGCGCCGTCTGCGGGAGCTTTCTCCAGAGCGATCCGGGGTAGGAGCCGCTGAGCGGGAAGTAGAGCTGCCACCTGGCCGGTTGCCGGTTGAATGTGTCGGGGGGGTTTCCCCACTCGGCACAGGTCAGCCCAGCTCAGGAGGGAGGGAGGCCGGCCCGGTAACTGACAGCAGAAGCGGTGGAGCTGGAGGACTCGGGGCTCAGCTCTGGGGGGGCCGCCTGGAGTTTGGGCTGGTCGGGCGGCAGCCGTGTGGCAGCTCTCGCAGGGATCGTGCGTTCAGCAGCACCCCCAGAAATCCCGGAGCCAAGGGTGCAAACCCAGGCAAAGGCCCACGTCTCTCGGGCTGGCTGTCCCTCGTCATGGCGTCGCTGGGAGGGGGCTTGTCTCTCCAGCCCCGCTGGCCGCTAGGGCCCCAAAACTCAACCCCACCAGCCTTCTCCTTCCTGCGCAGGGCGACACCAAGAACGACGCATGGATCTTCGCACTGGCCGTGCTCCTCAGCAGCACCCTGGTCTACAACAGCAAAGGGACCATCGACCAGTACGCCATGGAGCAGCTGCAGTATCCTTGCTGTGGGGGTGGCCCCTGGAGGGCGGGGGAGGGCTCCACGTTAGACACGGGGGGACTGTTCTGCCCCATGCCTTTGCTAGGTTCCTCAGCCCCATGAGTAGCTTTGTGTCTGAGATCAGCACCCACATCCGGATGAAAGCCCAGGCCGGGGATGGCTTTGAGGACGACACTCAGTACTCCCGCTTCTTCCCCAAATTCATCTGGGCTGTTCGGGATTTCACGCTGGAGCTGAAGCTCAACGGGCGGGAGGTGACGGAGGACGACTATCTGGAGAGCGCGCTCGCGAGGAGGAAGGGTAAGAAAGACACGTCCGTGTTTTCCCCCAGCCTCGTCACCACTCAGGCAACGACGGCCTCGGCTTTGAGCTTTGGCGACAAGGCCTGGCTGTGTGGGTTCCTTCTGGCCAGTTCGCTCTGGGAGAGTTTTCTCCACAGCCCAGCCCCGGGGGATCTCCAGGTCTTCCGGTGATCCGGCACCAGCAGCAAAGTCCCTGCGAGACTTCATGGAACCTCTGTTCTTTTAGGGCCAATTTTCTTCAGCGTTTTTTGCATCTGTATCGTAAGAGCGGCCAGACTGGGTCAGAGCAAGGGTCCTGGCAGCCCAGTGTCCTGTCTCTGACAGCGGCCGGCGCCAGGTGCTCCAGAGGGAAGGAACAGAACAGGGCATTTCTCCAGTGAGCCATCCCCTGTCATCCCATCCCAGCTTCTGGCAGTCAGAGGTTTAGGGCCACCTGGAGCATGGGGTTGTGTCCCTGCCCATCCTGGCTAACAGCCATTGACGGACCTGTCCTCTATGAACTTATCTAATTCTTTTTTGAACCCACTTATACTTTTGGCCTCCACAACATCCCCCGGCAGAGAGTTCCACAGGTTGACTGTGGGTGAGAAGATCCAGGAAATTAACTTCTTGGCTCCTGAATCTAAAATGATGAGCCTGTTTGGCTTGAGCTAAGCGACCAGGTCCGTTCACTCTGACGCTATGGCAGGCTGGGGCCATGTCTACACTACGGGCGGGTCTCAGCGATGTAGATAATCCACCTCCCCGAGGCTGGCGGGAGAGAGCAGACCCAGGAGTTGTGTTAATGTGGGTTACGGACACAGCCACGTTCTGAAGTCAGTCGAGGTTGTTTGTTCCTGTTTGCTGGCTTGCGGCGTCGGTCCCCTCTGCACACAGAGCTCTGGGCTCTCCTCTGGGGGGAGGGAAACGGGGTTCCGGGGTTCAGGTCTTGTGTGACTGGACAAGTCGCCTAATGACGCTTCCTCTTTCCCTGGGGTGGGGGGGCTGGGAGGCTGAATTCGGGGGGGGGGGGGGTTGTAAAGCCCATTGGGTGGAGAAAGGCAAACGGCTGCTCAGCGTTTCAGACACTCCAGCAGCAGCCCCAGGTCCGCCCCGCACTGAAGTAAGATGCGAATCCAGCACCCAGAAAGCCCCTGGAGCTGCTTTGCAAGGGCCGGGTGGGGGCCAGCAGTGGGGTCCATGGGGCTGAGCGGGTCTCTGTTTCCGAGTCTCCAGGTTTCACGAAGGAAGTGTCCGATTACAACGTGACCCGGGACTGCCTTCGCAACTACTTCCCCACCCGCAAGTGCTTTGTCTTCGTGCCGCCCGTGGCGGGGGAGGAAATGAGTCAGCTCTCCACACTGCCGGACAGCGCCCTGCACCCGCAGTTCCTCGCGCAAGCCACTGGCTTCTGCGAGTACGTCCTCCGGGAGTCGCAGGTCAAGACCGTCCCCGGAGGGCAGCCCGTCACCGGCCGACGTACGTCAGCTCAGGGACCACGGCCTTCGGACCGTCTTGTAATAGCTGCTGCTCAGCGAAAGAGGCCCGTGTCCCAGCCTCCAGCGCTCGCTTGCTGCATTTCAAACCAGGCCCTGGGGGCTTTCTCCCCGGCTGCCCCCCGCGCTCGGCAGGAGCCCCCGTAAACAGCCCCAACGCCACCTCGCGGTCCTGCTGCAGGGCCTCCTCCAAACTATCTCTCTCTCTATCTATCCCCATCCACCCCCTCTATCTATCTATGAATCTATCTATCCCCATCTGCCCCATCTATCTATCTATCTATCTATCTATCTATCTATCTATCTATCTATCTATCTATCTATCTATCCCCATACACCCCATCTATCTATCTATCTATCTATCTATCCCCATACACCCCATCTATCTATCTATCTATCTATCTATCTATCTATCTATCTATCTATCTATCTATCTATCTATCTATCTATCCCCATCCACCCCATCTATCTATCTATCTATCCCCATCCACCCCCTCTATCTATCTATCTATCTATCTATCTATCTATCTATCTATCTATCTATCTATCTATCTATCTATCTATCCCCATACACCCCCTCTATCTATCTATCTATCTATCTATCTATCCCCATCCACCCCCTCTATCTATCTATCTATCTATCTATCTATCTATCTATCTATCTATCTATCTATCTATCCCCATACACCCCCTCTATCTATCTATCTATCTATCTATCTATCTATCTATCCCCATCCACCCCATCTATCTATCTATCTATCTATCTATCTATCTATCTATCTATCTATCTATCTATCTATCCCCATCCACCCCATCTATCTATCTATCTATCTATCTATCTATCTATCTATCTATCCCCATACACCCCATCTATCTATCTATCTATCTATCTATCCCCATACACCCCATCTATCTATCTATCTATCTATCTATCTATCTATCTATCTATCTATCTATCTATCTATCTATCTATCTATCCCCATCCACCCCATCTATCTATCTATCTATCTATCTATCTATCTATCTATCTATCTATCTATCTATCTATCTATCCCCATCCACCCCCTCTATCTATCTATCTATCCCCATCCACCCCCTCTATCTATCTATCTATCCCCATCCACCCCCTCTATCTATCTATCTATCTATCTATCTATCTATCTATCTATCTATCTATCTATCTATCTATCTATCTATCCCCATACACCCCCTCTATCTATCTATCTATCTATCTATCTATCTATCTATCTATCTATCTATCTATCCCCATCCACCCCCTCTATCTATCTATCTATCTATCTATCTATCTATCTATCTATCTATCTATCTATCTATCTATCTATCTATCCCCATACACCCCCTCTATCTATCTATCTATCTATCTATCTATCTATCTATCTATCTATCTATCTATCTATCCCCATCCACCCCATCTATCTATCTATCTATCTATCTATCTATCTATCTATCCCCATCCACCCCATCTATCTATCTATCTATCTATCTATCTATCTATCTATCTATCTATCTATCTATCTATCTATCTATCTATCCCCATCCGCCCCCCCCTCTATCTATCTATCTATCCCCATCCACCCCCTCTATCTATCTATCTATCTATCTATCTATCTATCTATCTATCCCCATCCACCCCCTCTATCTATCTATCTATCTATCTATCTATCTATCATCAGTTGTAACCAGCCCCTCAGCACTTTCAGTATCTGGTGCATTTCATGTAAAATCAATAGCAGTAGCCACGGCGAGGGCCGGTGCAAGGAAGTTTCGCGCCCTAGGCGAAACTTCCACCTTGCGCCCCCCCCCAAGCCCTGCGGCAGCTCCCCGCCCCCCCCTCCACCCTGAGGCGCCCCCCCCCCGCGGCAGCTCCCCCCGGGAGCCATGCGGCAACTCCCCACCCCAGCTCACCTCTGCTCCGCCTAGTTCGCCTTAATGGTAGCACCGGCCCTGGCCACGGCCCAGATCCTCAGCAGTACCGAGGTGCCTAAGTCCCGCTGCAATCAATGGGCGTTAGGAGCCGACGTGTCTGAGGAGCTGGGCCCAGCCCTTGGGGGCTTCCTGGAGTCTCTGGTTCTTTGGTAAAATCCCTGCTGGGCTCTGGCGGTTTAGGGGTTCGTTGGGTTTGGGGTGTTTTGGTGAGTGACTGTCACCCCAGCTCATCTTCTCGGCCCAAGCTTATTTATGATCACATGGAAGGTCCCTTTGTGCTCCCAGACGAGCCTTCGCCTCGCTGAGGCCCAGACCTCCTGAGATCTCAGAGCAGCGCAGAATTCGGCTGGGCAGACCCCACGTCCCGGGGGCAGGTGGCCGAGCAGGATGCCCCCGGCTCAGTCTGGAAGCCGGGCCTGCACTGGACTCTCTCCTCCCTTCCTCCCCGCAGTGTTCGGCTCCTTAGTGCAAAGCTACGTGGACACCATCCGCAGCGGGCTGGTGCCCTGCCTGGACAACGCGGTGACCGCCATGGCCGCCATCGAGAATGAGGCCGCCCTCAGGGAGGCGCTAGCTCACTACGCGGCCGGGATGGGGGCGCTGCGGCTGCCGGCGGAGCTGGGCGAGCTCTCGGCGGTGCACGGGACACACGAGGCGGACGCCCTGCAGCTCTTCATGCGGCGCTCCTTCAAGGATGAGGGTTACACGTACCAGAAGCGGCTGATGGTATGTGAACATCAGGGGCCCTGCGGTCCTCCCTGAACACTTTGCTGCCAGGCCGTGCGCACAGCGCGGCTAACCTGCGACAGACGCCCTGGCCCTGGGATTCTGAGGGCGAAACCCGGATCCTAAGGCCTGGCCCAGACTTAAACCCCTTCTGTCAGTGTAGACGTAGGGAATGTGGTGACCTCACTTATTTCGGCTTCCAAAAGGCTTCTGAGGTTGAAGGCAAAGTCATCCTGGGGGAGAGGCAAAGGATGGTCATGGATCTAAACCAGGCAACGGGACTAGATGGACTTTGGCTCTGATCCGGGGTGGGAATTCCTATGAAAACAGGACCCAAGGGCAACTAACGCCGAGCGAGGTCTCTGAACCTGAGCTCCAAGAGGTGGGACTTCATCCCACTCGAATGTCAGAGGTGATACTTTACCTCGCACACTCAGTTATGATTTCACTGAGCAGAGCAGGTGAGAAAGGGGAGGGTGAGCCAGTGACAACGACCTGGCCCCCGTCAGACAGGCAACCTCTTATCAAAAACTGTCCCGGCTCCTTTAGAGGTACCATGAGAGTGAGAGGGAAGCAACGTCTGGACGCCAGCAGGGCTGAGCCGATCTGATCTGTTCCTGCCTCTTTCGAGAGCTGGACAGAGGAGAGTTGATCTTGCAGGGGAGAGAGATTTTCTTGACTTTGGTTTGTAAAAACCTTTCCAGCAGCTTGTGGTCCCACGGCCAAGCGGGCGAGAAACACTGCCGCTCTCCCTTCCCAGCCATCGCCCAGTTTGATCCCCGAGTCGGTGGGCTGCCTGGTGGCTGACGCTATTTTCCATCCCGGGGGAGATGTAGCCAAGAGCAGCCGGGCGCGCGAGCCCCGCGGAGCTGGGGAGGGCGCTGTTTCCAGTCCAGGGAGCTAAGCCCGGTAGAGCTCGGAGAGCAGGCGCGATCGTAGGGTGAGCGTCTGCCCTGCGGACTGAGGGCAGCGCTGCCTTTCGGCGCGTTCTCTTTTGTTGATTAGGAGGCGATCAAGGAAAGTTACGGGCGGTTGTTGGGCCAGAACGAAGCTGCGTCCAAGGACTCCTGCCGCGCCCTGCTGGAGACGCTCTCAGCTGCCATGCAGAAGCAGCTCAGCGACGGGGTCTACTCCCAGCCCGGGGGGTACGAGCTCTATCTGAGAGATCGGAACCAGGTGGTGGAAGATTTCCGCAAGACCCCCAACAAAGGAGTCAAGGTGAGTCTCTGGAGCCAGCCCAGGCAGCGCGGGGTTTCCCATTGGCCGTGTTTTCCTGGGGGGAAAGGGCTGGTATCGGACGCCTGGGCGCACACAGACAATTCCAAGCTGCGTGCTATGCGATCTCTTCTTCCCAGGCGGAGGAGGTACTGGAACAGTTCCTGGCCAGCAAGAGGAGCGAAGCAGAAACAGTCCTCAACGTCGACAAAAAGATGACTGAAGCAGAAAAGGACCTGGCCAGTAAGTCATAAAGTCAAATAAGATATTTGATAATATTGTACGAGAAATATTAATGCAAGAAAACATTCTTTTCCCTCTGTCCTTCCCCCTGATCTGCTGTGCTCACAACACGCATGCGGAGAAGTTAGATACGAAACCATCAGTCCTCTTGCTGGAAGGTTGAACCGTAGCATGACTTTATTTCTGAAGATTTCAGAGCACAAACCAGAGAGAGACAAACCAGGCTGCTCCCTAAGGCAGTGAGGCACCATTCACCCCCCTTGATTTAAGCCGTCTGCTCCATGCTTTGCTACAGCCTTCTAGCAAGAGCAGAGACCCCCCTGCTCTGACGACGAGAGCTTGCAATTCCAACAAAGTCCTCAAGACCCCACCCAACCCTTTCCTGCCTCACCTTCCCTCTTTCAGGACTTGCCACCCTAGCGTTTTTGAGGTTGGCTGCACACACACCTGCTCAGATTCCCGTCTCAGGTACACCGGTGTGAATCCAGAGTGACTCCATCTGAAGACAACAGAGTCATTTCTCGTCTACACCGGGATAACTGAGACTAGAATCTTGCCCATTGGATGTCACTAGACCTGCTCCGCCATTTCCTTTGTACGTATTTAAGGCAGGAGGTTCCAAACGTCTCAGCGCTGGCCAACCTCTGCTCCCGGGGAAGGGAAAGGGGTTTCCAGGGGAGCAGAATAAGGCAAATATGAAGGGCTTTTGAAAGTTATCCGGGGCCAGAGCCCTCTCCATGTGCAATAGCCATGTGAGTGGGCACACAGCTGGCAGTACGGCCTTGCCCATGTGCTGTGGGTCGGGTAGCGGTGCCCCACGATGCTTTCTCTCCGATACTTAGCCTGCAAGGGTCCAGGGAAGCTGGAGACTGGCTTGCGTTTTAATTGTCACCTGCTTTTCCAAAAGCCCAGAAGCAGAAGGCGGAGCTGCTGGAGCAGCAGCAGAAGGTGGCGGAGGAGAAGCAGCTGCAGACGGCGCAGCTGCTGAAGGACCAGGAGCGCAGCCACCAGGAGATCGTGAAGCAGCTGGAGGCCAAGGTGGTGGAGGAGGCGGCTAATGCCCGGCAGGAGGCGGAGCGGGTGCTGGAGAGCAAGCTGAAGGAGCAGGAGGCCATGCTGCAGCAGGGTTTTAAGGAAATGGCCCAGATGCTGGGGGAGGAGATCGCCGACCTGAGGAAGGAAATAACCGATTCCAAAGGGCAGGAGCTTCTCAACACGGCGAAAGTCTTAGCTAAGGCTCTCACGATCGCGTATGATGCGTGGGTCCGTGACGACGAAGATGCCCACCCCCCGCCTTCCCGGAGCCAGGCCGGCGAGAGAACCGGGCGGCGGGTGTAAACCAGGCCATCAGCCAGGGCTCCGCACGGCCCGCTCCTGGACGCATGAAGCAATGGGGCGTTTTGCTGCGGCCCGACCCAGACGCAGAGTACGCAGCTGCGTAGGGCACCAGGAAATGTGGGGCACCAAATTCCCTGGTGCCCTACGCACCTGCCTGCTGCTCCAGCCCCACCCCCACTGCCTCTTCCTACCCCTGCTCCGCCCCCTCCCCGCCTCTTCCTACCCCTGCTCCACCCCGCCCCGCCTCTTCCTACCCCTGCTCCGCCCCGCCCCGCCTCTTCCTACCCCTGCTCCGCCCCGCCCCGCCTCTTCCTACCCCTGCTCCGCCCCGCCCCGCCTCTTCCTACCCCTGCTCCGCCCCGCCCCGCCTCTTCCTACCCCTGCTCCGCCCCCGCCCCCACTCCACCCCTTCCCCAAAGCCCCCGCCCCTGCTCCACCCCCGCCCCGCCTCTTCCTACCCCTGCTCCGCCCCGCCCCGCCTCTTCCTACGCCTGCTCCGCCCCCGCCCCGCCCCCACTCCACCCCTTCCCCAAAGCCCCCGCCCCTGCTCCACCCCCGCCCCGCCTCTTCCTACGCCTGCTCCGCCCCAGCCCCGCCCCCACTCCACCCCTTCCCCAAAGCCCCCGCCCCTGCTCCACCCCCGCCCCGCCTCTTCCTACCCCTGCTCCGCCCCCGCCCCGCCCCCACTCCACCCCTTCCCCAAAGCCCCCGCCCCTGCTCCACCCCCGCCCCGCCTCTTCCTACCCCTGCTCCGCCCCTGCCCCGCCCCCACTCCACCCCTTCCCCAAAGCCCCCACCCCTGCTCCACCCCCGCCCCGCCTCTTCCTACCCCTGCTCCGCCCCCGCCCCGCCCCCACTCCACCCCTTCCCCAAAGCCCCCGCCCCTGCTCCACCCCCGCCCCACCTCTTCCTACCCCTGCTCCGCCCCTGCCCCGCCCCCACTCCACCCCTTCCCCAAAGCCCCCACCCCTGCTCCACCCCCGCCCCGCCTCTTCCTACCCCTGCTCCGCCCCCGCCCCGCCCCCACTCCACCCCTTCCCCAAAGCCCCTGCCCCTGCTCCACCCCCACCCCGCCTCTTCCTACCCCTGCTCCGCCCCTGCCCCGCCCCCCTCCACCCCTTCCCCAAAGCCCCCGCCCCTGCTCCGCCCCCGCCCCGCCTCTTCCTACCCCTGCTCCACCCCAGCCCTGCTCCCACTCCACCCCTTCCCCAAAGCCCCCGCCCCTGCTCCAGCCCCACCCCCACTGCCTCTTCCTACGCCTGCTCCGCCCCCGCCCCGCCCCCACTCCACCCCTTCCCCAAAGCCCCCGCCCCTGCTCCACCCCCGCCCCGCCTCTTCCTACGCCTGCTCCGCCCCAGCCCCGCCCCCACTCCACCCCTTCCCCAAAGCCCCCGCCCCTGCTCCACCCCCGCCCCGCCTCTTCCTACCCCTGCTCCGCCCCCGCCCCGCCCCCACTCCACCCCTTCCCCAAAGCCCCCGCCCCTGCTCCACCCCCGCCCCACCTCTTCCTACGCCTGCTCCGTCCCCGCCCCGCCCCCACTCCACCCCTTCCCCAAAGCCCCTGCCCCTGTTCCACCCCCGCCCCACCTCTTCCTACCCCTGCTCCGCCCCTGCCCCGCCCCCACTCCACCCCTTCCCCAAAGCCCCCACCCCTGCTCCACCCCCGCCCCGCCTCTTCCTACCCCTGCTCCGCCCCCGCCCCGCCCCCACTCCACCCCTTCCCCAAAGCCCCTGCCCCTGCTCCACCCCCACCCCGCCTCTTCCTACCCCTGCTCCGCCCCTGCCCCGCCCCCCTCCACCCCTTCCCCAAAGCCCCCGCCCCTGCTCCGCCCCCGCCCCGCCTCTTCCTACCCCTGCTCCACCCCAGCCCTGCTCCCACTCCACCCCTTCCCCAAAGCCCCCGCCCCTGCTCCAGCCCCACCCCCACTGCCTCTTCCTACGCCTGCTCCGCCCCAGCCCCGCCCCCACACCACCCCGTCCCCAAAGCCCCCACCCCTGCTCCACCCCCGCCCTGCCTCTTCCTACCCCTGCTCCACCCCCGCCCCGCCTCTTCCTACCCCTGCTCCGCCCCCGCCCCCACTCCACCCCTTCCCCAAAGCCCCCGCCCCTGCTCCACCCCCGCCCCACCTCTTCCTACGCCTGCTCCGTCCCCGCCCCGCCCCCACTCCACCCCTTCCCCAAAGCCCCTGCCCCTGTTCCACCCCCGCCCCACCTCTTCCTACGCCTGCTCCACCCCAGCCCCACCCCCACTCCACCCCTTCCCCAAAGCCCCCGCCCCTGCTCCACCCCCACCCTGCCTCTTCCTACGCCTGCTCCGCTCCACCCCTGCCCCGCCCCCACTCCACCCCTTCCCCAAAGCCCCCGCCCCTGCTCCACCCCCACCCCGCCTCTTCCTACGCCTGCTCCGTCCCCCGCCCCGCCCCCACTCCACCCCTTCCCCAAAGCCCCTGCCCCTGCTCCACCCCCGCCCCGCCTCTTCCTACGCCTGCTCCGCCCCCGCCCCGCCCCCACTCCACCCCTTCCCCAAAGCCCCCGCCCCTGCTCCACCCCCGCCCTGCCTCTTCCTACCCCTGCTCCACCCCCGCCCCACCTCTTCCTACGCCTGCTCCGTCCCCGCCCCGCCCCCACTCCACCCCTTCCCCAAAGCCCCTGCCCCTGTTCCACCCCCGCCCCACCTCTTCCTACGCCTGCTCCACCCCAGCCCCACCCCCACTCCACCCCTTCCCCAAAGCCCCCGCCCCTGCTCCACCCCCACCCTGCCTCTTCCTACGCCTGCTCCGCTCCACCCCTGCCCCGCCCCCACTCCACCCCTTCCCCAAAGCCCCCGCCCCTGCTCCACCCCCACCCCGCCTCTTCCTACGCCTGCTCCGTCCCCGCCCCACCCCACTCCACCCCTTCCCCAAAGCCCCTGCCCCTGCTCCACCCCCGCCCCGCCTCTTCCTACGCCTGCTCCGCCCCCGCCCCGCCCCCACTCCACCCCTTCCCCAAAGCCCCCGCCCCTGCTCCACCCCCGCCCTGCCTCTTCCTACCCCTGCTCCACCCCCGCCCCTCCTCTTCCTACCCCTGCTCCGCCCCAGCCCCACCCCCACTCCACCCCTTCCCCTGAGGACTGCAGCAGGGGTCGGGCTCCCTGCACTCACCTGCCCCCCAAGCCTTCTCCTGCCCCTCGCAGACCTTGGACACAGCCCCCCCCCCGTGGAGGCCTGGGCCACACCCCTCTCCCCCACAGGGGGGCTGCGTAGGGCACCAAAATGGCTAGGGACGGCCCTGCTTGCAGCACTTGGGAGTACCCTGGCCCAGGGAAAGGAGCCGTCCCCGGGGTTTCAGGCATTGGCACCACCGCCCTGTGTCACAGAGGCCCCGGGCGATGCTCTGGAACTGCTCCCCACAAAGCCAGTCAGGACTTTGGGGAGCCTCCTGTCCCTCGGAGCAGACTGTCTTCAGGGCAAGAAGCTCACACGGCTTCACCTCCTGGGTCTCTCCTGGGAGCGTTCAGCATCTGCCCCTCCATGCGCTTCCCGCAGCGAGTCCGCCCAGGCGGGGTCCTGGGGCAGCCAGAGGGTCCTGCCCCCCCACTTCGCAGTCAGACGTGACTCTCAGCCAGCCAGTAAAACAGAGGTTTATTAGACGACAGGAACACGGTCTAAAACAGAGCTTGTAGGTCCAGCGAACGGGACCCCTCAGCCGGGTCCATCCTGGGGCCCAGCGAGCCAGACATCCCTCACTTCCCGTCCCCAGCCAGCTCCAAACTGACCCACCCTCCAGCCCCTTCTCCTTTGGGCTTTGTCCCTTTCCCAGGGAGGGAAGTTTGCTACAGACGGAAGCTCTGAACAAAGGACTGAAGGACCCATCCCAGCTGGGGATGTTCCAGAGACTTGATTTGAACCTGCAGTTTATTCCATCACTGCTACATGCCTGAACCAAGAACTTTGCCATTCCTGTATGTCATTGATTCCATGTAACCAATTCTAGCTCTCATCCAGGTCTTTTTCCTTTTATGAATAAACCTTTAGATTTTAGATTGTAAAGGATTGGCAACAGCGTGATTTGTGGGTAAGATCTGACTTGTATATTGACCTGGGTCTGGGGCTTGGTCCTTTGGGATCGGGAGAACCTTTTTCTTTTAATGGGGTATTGGTTTTCATAACCATCTGTCCCCATAACGAGGGGCACTGGTGGGGATACTGGGAAACTGGAGTGTCTGAGGGAATTGCTTGTGTGACTTGTGGTTAGCCAGTGGGGTGAGACCGAAGTCCTCTCTGGCTGGCTGGTTTGGTGCCTTAGAGGTGGAGAAACCCCAGCCTGGAGCTGTAACTGGCCTGCTCTGAGCGATTTGTCCTGAATTGGCACTCTCCGTTGGGTCCCCCCAGAACTGCATCGTTACACCGCCTGAACTGTGTGCAGTGCCTTTGGGTGGCATTGCATTGAAACGCGATTGTTTGGGTGTTGTGTGGCCATCTGTCACGGGGGGCTCGTGGACTTCCTCCTCTCAAGCCGGCCCGGGAGGGGCTCACGCAGACTAGCTCACACTGGATTCTCCAGGGATCGGCAGCCAGAGAAAGGGGGTTGGGGCTAAATCGCCGGGATTTGAACAGGGTTGGGGCCTTTAACCAACCCCGCCCCTGGCCCGTGGGGGGCCCAATCCTTTGGGGAGGGCTGGCAGGCCCCACAGGGCTGGGAGGTGGCTCTGAACTGCGGCATCACAAGCGAGACGCCTGCTGCGGGGGACTGTGAAGGACTCACACTCGGGCCGGGGACTCGCTGGGGAGCTCGTTAGCAGGCGGGCAGCTTCTTGGATTGTTTTCTCTGTAACGCTTCTACCCGAAGAATAATAAACCTTGCCCAGGGAGCGCTGCCCGCGAGCGCCCCACACCTGGCGCTGACTCGGGTATCGGTCTCTGAGGAGAAAGCAAGCCGGCCCGCTCCGTCTGCCTTTGCTGGGGAGTTCGGGAGCTGGGCAGGCCGGGGAGCCTCGAATGGGAGCCTTGCTGTGCTGTTGAGGGGGAACAGAGCTCGGGCCGCGGCTCTCCGGCTCCGGGCCAGCAGCCGCTGCTCCAGACTCTGGTTCCTGAGCTCTCTGCTCCCCCCAGACTTGGGATCGTCTCTCCCTTGTAATCCCCAGGGCAGCCCAGCCCTCCTCCGTACACCAAGCTGGGGCGCGACTGGCCTGGGACATTAGATGAATGGCAATTGGGACAAATTACAACATGGGTTCACGAAAGGCAGATCGTGCCAAACCAACCTGATCTCCTTCTTTGAGAATGTAACAGACCTTCTAGATAAAGGAAATGCGGTGGATCTAATATACCTCGATTTTAGTAAAGCGTTTGATACTGTGCCGCATGAGCAATTATTGGTTAAATTGGAAAAGATGGGGATCGATAGGAAAATCCAGAGGTGGATAAAGAACTGGCTAAAGGGGAGACTGCAGCGGGTAGTACTGAAAGGCGAACTGTCAGGTTGGAGAGAGGTCACCAGTGGGGTTCCTCAAGGTTCGGTTTTGGGTCCGATTTTATTTAATCTATTTATTACTGACCTCGGAACCAAATGTAGGAGTGGGCTGATAAAGTTTGCGGATGACACAAAGTTGGGAGGTATTGCCAATTCAGAGAAGGATCGGGATATTCTGCAGGGAGACTTGGATGACCTTGTAAATTGGAGTAATAATAATAGGATGAGATTTAATAGTGAGAAGTGTAAGGTGATGCATTTAGGGATGACTAACAAGAATTTTAGTTATAAGCTGGGGACGCATCGGTTGGAAGTGACGGAGGAGGAGAAGGACCTCGGAGTCCTGGTTGATCGTAGGATGACTATGAGCCGGCAATGCGACGTGGCTGTTAAAAAAGCTAATGCGATCTTGGGATGTATTAGGCGAGGTATTTCTAGTAGGGACAAGGAGGTGCTGCTTCCGTTATACAAGGCGCTGGTGAGACCTCATTTGGAGTACTGTGTGCAGTTCTGGTCTCCCATGTTTAAAAAGGATGAACTCAAACTGGAACGGGTACAGAGAAGGGCCACAAGGATGATCCGAGGAATGGAAAACCTTTCCTATGAAAGGAGACTCGAGGAGCTCGGTTTGTTTAGCCTAACCAAAAGAAGGCTGAGGGGGGATATGATTGCTATCTTTAAATATATCAAAGGGGTAAATACCAAGGAGGGAGAGGAATTATTTCAGCTCAGTACTAATGTGGACACGAGAACGAATGGATATAAACTGGCCGTGGGGAAGTTTAGGCTTGAAATTAGACGAAGGTTTCTAACCGTCAGAGGGGTGAAATTTTGGAACAGCCTTCCGAGGGAAACGGTGGGGGCGAAGGACCTCTCTGGCTTCAAGATTAGGCTAGATAAGTTTATGGAGGGAATGGTTTAATGGGATAACGTGATTTTAGTCAAATACGCAATAAAGTGCCATCGCTGGTAAAATGTGGGTCCGGCTGGAGAATCTTGCCTGTATGCTCGGGGTTCCGCTGATCGCCACATTTGGGGTCGGGAAGGAATTTTCCTCCAGGGTAGATTGGCAGAGGCCCTGGAGGTTTTTCGCCTTCCTCCGCAGCATAGGGCAGGGGTCGCAAGCTGGAGGATTCTCTGCGACTTGAAGTCTTTAAATCACGATCTGGAGACTTCAACAGCTGAGTTAAGGGAAAGTGGGGGGGTCAGCTTTTGTGGCCTGCATCATGCAGGAGGTCAGACTAGATGACCAGAATGGTCCCTTCTGACCTTAAAGTCTATGAGTCTATGAGGTGGGGGACCGGCTACCAGGCGACAGGACCTTTGGAGGCCTCGATCCTCGGCGGGGCGAGCGCTTTCCCGCTCCCGAAGCCCTGGGCACTGCACAGCCCCCGAGCAGGGCCCGGCCTGGAGAACTCACAGCAGGGCGACAGCGAGGGTCGGGTCATGGCTCTGCACAGCCGCTCCCCTGGGCGCTCGGGCGGCTGGCGTGAATGGCGGGCTGTGTGCATCGGCCGGCGCATCTGTGGCCGTTGGCGCTTCCTATTGGCACGGGTTTCCTCCGGCTGACTTGGCAATATGGAGGTGGAGGAAACATGAGGCGGCTTATTTTTCCTCCCAATGAATGAATCCTTCCCTTCCTGAACATAAGAGCGGCCGGACTGAGTCAGACCAAGGGTCCATCTAGCCCAGTGTCCTGTCTTCTGACAGTGGCCAGTGCCAGGTGCCCCCGAGGGAATAAGCAGAACAGGGAATCATCAAGTGATCCATCCCCCGTCGCCCATTCCCAGCTCTGGCAAACAGAGGCTACGGACATCATCCCTGCCCGTCCTGGCTAATAGCCATTGATGGACCTATCCTCCATGAACCTATCTAGTTCTTTTTTTAACCCTGGAGCCTCCCCCAAGCTTTGGGACTCAGCTGTGGCATGAACCCCCCGGCACGGCCGGGCAGACACTGGCACTGGTCTATAGCGGGCAGAGAGCAGGTGGCACCTAAGTTCTGCCTCTTTGTACCTGCTGCGATTCGTGACTCTTTCTCGCAGCCGTGGGAGGCTCCCGCCTCGTCCCCCCTGCTCGTTACAGACCCGAGATCCTTTATTGGTGAGAGACAATCATAGAATCTCAGGGTTGGAAGGGACCTCAGGAGGTATCTAGTCCAACCCCCTGCTCAAAGCAGGACCAACCCCAACTAAATCATCCCAGCCAGAGCTTTGTCAAGCCTGACCTTAAAAACCTCTAAGGAAGGAGACTCCACCACCTCCCTAGGTAACGCATTCCAGTGCTTCACCACCCTCCTAGTGAAATAGTGTTTCCTAATATCCAACCTAGACCTCCCCCACTGCAACTTGAGACCATTGCTCCTTGTTCTGTCATCTGCCACCACTGAGAACAGCCGAGCTCCATCCTCTTTGGAACCCCCCCTCAGGTAGTTGAAAGCAGCTATCAAATCCCCCCTCATTCTTCTCTTCTGCAGACTAAATAATCCCAGTTCCCTCAGCCTCTCCTCATAAGTCATGTGCTCCAGCCCCCTAATCATTTTTATTGCCCTCCGCTGGACTCTTTCCAATTTTTCCACATCCTTCTTGTAGTGTGGGGCCCAAAACTGGACCCCGTCCCCCATAAACGCTCCTCTCGTCAGAGCCCGTTTGCGCCGCTCGTTAGACAAACCCGGCGGGAGGGCTCTATGGAGCTCGGCAGCTTGGCCCTTTCGCCAGCAGAAGTTGGTCCAATAAGCGATATTAACGCCCCGGCCTTGTCACTCCGTAGAGGGAGGCAGGCGCGTCACAGCCCTCTCTAGCCGGGAGGTCTGTATTGCAGCTGCCGAGGCACCAGATCCGGTCACCTTGCGGGGCCGGTTAGTCTAGGGAGCCACCCGCAGCGTGCACCCGCCCGGCCGGTAGCTCCCCACGGCAGGAGGACGCTGGGAGACCCGCCAGGCGAAGGTCCCTGCTTCTCGCGAGGGGCGACTGGGACGGATGGTGCAGGGCAGGGAAGGGCGGGCGGATCGTCGCTCTCCAGCTACCAGCACCTCCCTCTGCTGCCGCCCACGGGGCTCCGGGGCCATCTGCTCTGCCACCCACACTAGCAGTGGGTCCCCAGGGCTCTGACGGCCCCGGCTGCAGCTCTCGGAGCGCTGGGGGGGCCACCAACAGCCCCCACTGTTCTCCAGCACGGGCCAGCAGCCTGTTTCTCCAAAGGCTGTCCTGGCCCGGGTCCCCAGCACTCCAGGGGCTGCACGTTCGAATGCTATTTATGAGATGTATTACGGTAGCGCCCAGGTCCCCAGTGTGCCAGGGGCTGCATGTGACTGTTGCTATTTATTAGGTGTATTATGGTAGTGCCCAGGAGCCCCTGGCCTGGCCCAGGACCCCAGTGCGCCAGGAGCTGCACGTTACAGTTGCTATTTATTAGGTGTGTTTACGGTAGCACCCAGGAGCCCCCATCCTGGCCAAGATCCCCAGCGTGCCAGGGGCTGCACGTTACGGTTGGTATTTATTAGGTGTATTATGGTAGCACGCAGGAGTCCCCGTCCTGGCCCAGGACCCCAGCGCGCCAGGGGCTGCACGCACACAGAACCCAGAGCCGGGCCCTGCCCCAGGGTGCTCCCAGCCCTGCATTCGTCATGAGGGGCGAACCGCTGAAGTGCCAGAATTAGAGGTCAGGCGTTTATCTGAACCTCTGGTTGGGGGGGGACCCCTGCCCCCCCCCCCACGAGCAGTGCCTCAGTCTGCCCGCGCCCTCGCTTGCTCCCCAAACCCGCAGGCACCTCGCTGGTCCCCGCCGTTCTCCCGCCGCCAGCTGGCGCCTGTCACCCGCGTGGGAGCCGGATTGATCCACGCGGCGCCCGCCCTCCACAGCCCTCATCTGTTTGCTCAGGGATCGCTCGGCAAACGCAGCCGGCAGCCGCTTATCACTGGGCAGGGCCGGCTGCAGGGGACGCTCCCTTCAGCAGCAGGGCTGGCAGGTGCCCCCTTACCTGTGCCCCAATGGATCTGTACCTCGGCTTCGTCATTCTGGAGGGGCTCCTGGCCCTGGCCGTGGTGGCCACCAACCTGCTGGTGTGCGCCGCGCTCTGCCTGCACCGGGAGCTGCGGAGCGTCACCAACTGCCTGGTGGCCTGCCTGGCGCTGGCCGACCTGGGCGTGGGCACCCTGGCCATCCCCTTCTCCGTAGTACTCAGCCTGGAGCTCACCCTGTGCTTCTACACCTGCCTCTTCCTGGCCTGCTTCCCGCTGGTCACCACCCAGTTCTCCATCCTCCTGCTGCTGCTCATCGCGCTCAACGCTCACCTGAAAATCCGGCTGCCCAGCAGGCAAGAGAGATGGGCCCCCCCGAGCGCGTGGGGTGGGGGGCAGGGCCTCCCGGGGGTGTGGGGACTTCCCCAGCCAAGGGGCAGTGGGACACGCCAGCTGGGCTGGCTCCAGGGCCGGGCAAGCCAGTCTGCAGCCCCGGTGGGTCTGGGGGCCGTACTGCTCCTAGCAGGCCTTGGGGGGCAGCTGCCCCTCCGGCCAGCAGCATTGGCACGCAGGCTCCAGCGCACGCCAGGCCATCCCGGTGGGAGTGGCTCTGCCCAGGCTGCTGGGCGGCTAGAGGGCGTCTGTGGAGCCCACCAGGGCCCTGAGCCGGCTCTCTCCTTGCAGCTACGCCATGTACGTGAGGAGGGGCCGGGTGCTGGGCGCCGTGGGCCTGTGCTGGCTGCTCTCGCTGCTGATCGGCCTCTCCCCCATGATGGGCTGGAATCGGCAGGGGCGCTACGTGGAGCGGAACCGGACCCTGGCCGCCAGCTTCGCCGCCGAGCGAGCCGCCGTGGTCCTCATCGCCCGCGACCAGCCCTACGGCGGCTTCCTCTCCAAGGTGTACCCGGGCACGCGCGGGGCGCCCCCCTACAGCCAGCTGCACGACGAGCACCTGGGGCGCTGCTCCTTCACCTCCGTCTTCGCCCCCGAATACCTGGTCTACTTCATCTTCTTCGCCTGCACGCTGCTGCCCCTGGGCGCCCTGCTGGGCATCTACGCCGACCTCTTCCGGCTGGTGCGCGGGCACTTCCTCACCCAGCCCCTGCGGGCGGCCAAGCGAGGGGAGCTGCCGATGGCTCGCACCCTCCTCCTCCTGCTCGGCATCTTCTGCCTCTGCTGGATCCCGCTGCACGTCATCTACTGCGTCCGGCTCCTCTGCCCCGGCTGCCGGAGCTACGCGGCCCTGGACCGCCTGGCCGTGCTGCTGTCCCACCTCAACTCCCTGGCCAACCCACTGGTCTACGCCATGAGGAAGAAGGACTTCGGGCGGACGCTCAGGTCCGTCTGCCTCCGCTACGTCCCGTGCTGCTCCCGCGCCAAGGTTCATCCCCAGGGCCGGAGCGGCCGAAGATAAGAAGGACCAAGGCCCAGCCCTGCTCCTTATTCCCCTGCCAGCGGGAGGGGCTGGCGGCCCGATCCCAGCTTAGCGCCCCGCCGAGCTCCCTGTCCTATTTGTAAAGGGAAGGGGTGACGCCCTCCCACCCCCAATCTCTGATGCCTGCCCCCTCAGCAACTCCCCAGCCACGGGCTGGGTTTTCTTCTCCTGTCTTTGTGTCCCTGGGGTTATTGGCTGTTAAATACGGGCCCCATCCTGGACAGTGGCTTGCGCTGAGCTCTGGCCATGGGTTCAAGGACTTTGGGTGCCATCCCTGGCTGGGCGAGTTGGAGACACCCAGCCCCGCCAGCCAGCGCGAGCAGGGAAAACGGGGGGGCTCCCTCCAGCTCACGGAGCAATTATTGAAGAAGTTGTGGTAGGGATTGATCATGCAGCTGTCGGGCAATAAAACCGTCCCGTGACGGCAGCATGAGCCTGGCCTCCGTCTTGTACTGAACGTTTGTTAAATCGATTCTGGGAAAGGGCAGGGGTGGGGGGCCACGGGCCTGGGAGGGACTGGCTGGCTGGGGCGGGGGGGAACAGACCACGGCTCCCTTCCAACCAGGCTGTTTCCAGCTGGGGGGGGGCAGTGGGGGGCTGGGGGGGGGGTTCCCAGCTGGTGGGGGGCCAGGGGCAGTGGGCTGGGAGGGACTGGCTGGCTCGGGGCGGGGGGGATGGTTCCCAGCTGGGGCGGGGGCGTGGGCAGGGGGCTGGGAGGGACTGGCTGGCTCGGGGTGGGGGGTGGGGGGATGGTTCCCAGCTGGCAGGGAGGGGGGTGTTGGGAAGGACTAGCTGGGGTGGGGGCTGGTTTGGGGTGGGGAATGGGCCACAGCTCCATCAAAGGCAGCACGTTTCCAGATGGGGGGGGGGACTCAGGAGGGACTGGCTGACTCGGGAGGGGGAGGGGGATCGGGTCATGGCTCCGTCCAGCGCAGGTTGTTCCCAGGTGGGGGGGGGGGGACTGGCTGGCTCGGGGGGTGGGGGGGAGAGAGGGGGCAGTAGCGTAGCTAGGGGGGTTCAGGGGAAGCAGCCGCTTCCCCTCAGTACATTTTTCAAAAGCGGCGGCTGCCGGGCCGCCGCTGGGGTCCTGCAGGCAAGTGGGGGGGCAGCACGGCCGGACTCCGGAGGAGCCATTGGGGGGGGGGCGGCGGGCGCGGCCAGAGGAGCGAAGGGGCCGGCTCCTCGGCCATCGCGCCCCACGCTCAGCGCGGCCCCAACATCGCCGCCGCGGCCGCCTCCTGCAGCGGCTCAGGGCTCGGCGGCCGAGCGCTCCGCCGCTGGCGGGCAGATCCCCTCTCCCCGGCAGCTTCCGGGCCGAGGGAAGCAGGAAGCGGCCGGGGAGAGGGGATCTGCCCGCCAGCTGCTGCCCGCCCCACTGCTCCGCTCCCCCCAGCCCCTGGGAGAACCGAGCAGCGCCTGCCCATCACTCCTTCCCCCGCGCCCGGCCCCCACCCCAGTCCCTCCGAGGGGGAACACAGCATGGCCGCAGTGTGGCCGGAGGAGCCAAGGGGGGGGGGGGGGGCGCGGAGCGGCCAGAGGAGGAGCCAAGGAGGGGCGTGGCCAGAGGAGGAGCCAAGGGGGGGCGCCTTATTTATGGTTGCTCCCCCTGCACTGAGAAGCTGGCTACGCCACTGAGAGGGGGATTGGGTCATGGCTCCGTCCAGCGCAGGTCGTTCCCAGGTGTGTGGGGGGGGGGGGCCTGGCTGGCTCAGGGGGTAGGGTGACCAGACAGCAAATGTGAAAAATCGGGACAGGGGCTGGGGGGTAATAGGAGCCTATATAAGAAAAAGACCCAAACATCGGGACTGTCCCTATAAAATCGGGACATCTGGTCACCCTAGCTGGGGGAGGGGGATTGGCTCCATTCCCAGCTGGTGAGGGGGGAGGGGCCTGGCTCCAGCTGCCCGGCAATGGCAAAGGTGTCGCAGTGAAACTCCCCAGCATGGCAATGAGTCGCTGTGATGTCACAATGAGACTGTGATAAGGTGAGATGATGTCACAATGTCCCAATGAGTCGCTGTGATGTCACCAGACTGTGATCAGACGCGGTGACATCGCAT
The DNA here is from genome assembly GCA_023634205.1 of Actinemys pallida. Taxonomy (NCBI): domain Eukaryota; kingdom Metazoa; phylum Chordata; order Testudines; family Emydidae; genus Actinemys; species Actinemys pallida. The sequence continues at coordinate 116,684 of JALMGD010000039.1, read as the reverse complement.
TTGGATGCTGTGATGTCATGGGGCTGCGATTAGATGCGGGTACATCACACGACGAGGCAGTGATGTCACAACGAAGCGATGTTACGTCACACTTCCGCCCCGCAGCTCCGGACAAGCGGCGTTTGCGCCCCGCGCTGATTTCCCCGCCCCCTGACTTCCGCCCCGCGCGGCCCCGCCCGCCCCCCTCCCGCTCGGCGGCGATTGGCCGAGCCCAGCTCTCGGGGGGCGCGATTGGGCGAGCAGCTCTCGCGGGATCTGGGGCCCCGTGTTCTGAGGGCGGGCGGCCCCGTACGGCCCTTTCCGAGCCCGGCAGCGCGGAGCCAGCAGCGAGGTGAGGAGCGGGGGGGCGGGCTGGGACCCCCCCCGCGCCCGGCCCCGCCCGCCCGGCCCCGGCCCCCGCTACCCCCGGCCCGCGGGACCCCCCCCTCCCCGGGGACCGGCCGCGGTGGGGGGGGCGCTTCGGGGTGGGGCAGAGTTGCTGGGTGCGGGCACTGGGGGGGGGCAGCCCCGTGTCGGGGGGGGGCAGCCCCGTGGGGGGGGCGGGCTGGGGGCAGCCCCGTGTCGGGGGGAGCAGCCCCGTGTCGGGGGGAGTCGGGGGGGCGGGCTGGGGGCAGCCCCGTGGTGGGGGGGGGGGGGCGGGCTGGGGGCAGCCCCGTGTCGGGGGGAGTGGGGGGGGCGGGCTGGGGGCAGCCCCGTGTCGGGGGGAGTGGGGGGGGGCGGGCTGGGGGCAGCCCCGTGTCGGGGGGAGCAGCCCCGTGTCGGGGGGAGTCGGGGGGGCGGGCTGGGGGCAGCCCCGTGGTGGGGGGGGGGCGGGCTGGGGGCAGCCCCGTGTCGGGGGGAGTCGGGGGGGCGGGCTGGGGGCAGCCCCGTGGTGGGGGGGGGGCGGGGCTGGGGGGCAGCCCCGTGTCGGGGGGGAGTGGGGGGGGGGCGCTGGGGGCAGCCCCGTGTCGGGGGGGGGGCAGCCCCGTGTCGGGGGGGGAGTGGGGGGGGCGCTGGGGGCAGCCCCGTGGTGGGGGGGGCGGGCTGGGGGCAGCCCCGTGTCGGGGGGAGTCGGGGGGGCGGGCTGGGGGCAGCCCCGTGTCGTGTGGGCTCCGATCTGCCCTGTGGGCCATGCTGCAGCCTTTCCCTGCCTGCCCCTTGCCCAGCGGGGGAGGGGCTGGCCCTTGAGGCTGGGGGGGGGGCTGGTCCCGGGGCTGTGGTACCTGAAGGCCCCCCTCGCCCCCCCGGGGAGGGGGGCAGCCAGGGGGTGCGGGTGCCTGGGCAGGATCAGTCTGCTCCGGGGCTGAGCTTATCTGGATTTGTGCCGTCTGCCCCGTGGGGCACCAGGAACCCAGACCCTGCTCCCTGCCCTCGCCCAGCCCAGCGCCTACAGTCACGCCTGGGTTTCTGCAGCGCCTGGCAGGGTGGCACCCGGCTGCTGCCATGATACAAACAGGCTGGCCCGTGGGGACTGCGGGGGGCCCAGCCTAGGCTGGACGGAGAACCCCAATCCCCGCTGTGCCCACGCCGGGCGGGGGTGCTCTCCCTGTCCCAGGGTTGCCCCTGGGTCTGGGCCCAGAGCTCCCACTTTGCATCCCAGCAGGGTCAGCTCCGCCGTGGAGCTAAACCCAGCTCCCCGCTGTGGCACTCGACGCGCCTGGGGAAAGCCGGGGTCCTGTGTGCGCGTCCAGGGGCCCTGAGTAGCTTGTAGCACGGCTCCCCTATCTTGCAGATGCCTGGTGTCACGGTGAAAGACGTTAACCAGCAGGAGTTCGTCAGGGCCCTGGCTGCCTTCCTCAAGAAGTGAGTTTTACCCTTTGCCGGGGGGCCGGCAGGACGAGGCTCATTCCGACTGGGGGAGGGCTGGTCGGGGCAGCTGCCGCGGATCTGGCCAGGATAAGTTTCCTCTCCCAAAATGCCCCTTTTGATCTCTGGAGGGGCCTGTGGGTCCCCGCACTCCTCGGGCCCGTGGGCAGTCTCCCCTGCAGGCCTGCCCGCTGTCGCGTGGACATGCAGCGTTCCCCCTGGCTAGGCTGCTCGGGAGCTGCTGCTGACTTGTCCCTGGCTTGATTCCAGGTCAGGAAAGCTGAAGGTGCCCGAGTGGGTGGATACGGTCAAGCTCGCCAAGCACAAGGAGTTGGCCCCGTACGATGAGAACTGGTTCTATACCCGAGCAGGTAAGAATCCCAGCCCTGCCCATACAGCGAGGGGCGCGTCTGCCTCCCCATAGCCAGCGGAGCAGTGACCCCGAATGAGCTAGGGGGTCACAGCCCACTTCCCTCCCATGCCGGCTGTCGCTGTCCAGTCTTCTCGGGGCTTCGGCTTGTGTGTCGCGCCCTGCGGAGCGGCCGCTAGCCTCAGCCAGCAAACGCCGAACAAATCCGGAATCTGAGTGTGGCCTTGCGTCTCTGATCCATGGGTTTGGCCACCGCGGTTCCTCTGTCCGTCTCCTGGTGCTGTCTGAGGGCCTCTGGCAGTTCATTTGTGACTCTTGGGTTGACTCGTGAACACGCCGCGTAGGGCAAAGGGACGGGCTCTGAGTTCAGCCTTTCCTGCCCGGGAGCCTCGTCTGGCTGGCGAGAGGCTCTCTAACGCGTCCCGCGTCCCGAACCCTCCAGCGCTGAACTAGAGAAACGTCCGGGCTCTGATCCCAGGCCCCTTTGCCCTGGGTTTGTTAGTGAGGGGTCGGCTTGCTGCCAGGGGCTGTGCTCTGATTTCACCAGCCCCGCAGGCTGGGGGGGTGGTGGCGGGAGGAACTCTGCCCTGTGCAGCGATTCTGGCGCCGCCGGCTTCCTAGCTGGCAAACCGAGCCCTGAGCCCCCGAGTCTCCTGGTCGCTGCCCAGCTGGGCCGATCCCTGGCGCCTTCCCTCGCCCGCCGTGTTGGCCAGGGCAGAGTGGCTGCGCGGAGCGGCTGGGCAGGGGAGGGGGGTGTTATTGCTTTGGCTTGGAAGCAGCTGCCGGGACGCCAGGCTAATGGGCTCTGCCTGTGGTTCTGCAGCGTCCACGGCCCGGCACCTCTACCTCCGTGGCGGTGCCGGCGTCGGCTCCATGACCAAGATCTACGGGGGCCGGCAGCGCAACGGCGTCATGCCCAGCCACTTCAGCCGCGGCTCCAAGAGCGTGGCCAGGCGGGTGCTACAGGCCCTGGAGGGGCTGAAAATGGTGGAGAAGGATCAGGATGGGTGAGTGTCGAGGGGCCTGGCTGGACGTCGCTGCTGGGTGGGAGGAGAGGCGGGGTTCAGAGCAGCCCGTCGGGTTTACACTGAGTGCGCCGGGCGTCGGAGCCCGATCTGAACACTGCGTGGTGGGCAGGGGCTGCAGCTGAGCCGGCTCCAGGGGCTGGGGCGCGGGGAGAGCGTTATTCCCCAGTGACGGATTCTTTACCCTTCCTGTTTCCTTCCAGAGGTCGCAAACTCACCCCCCAGGGACAGAGAGATCTGGACAGAATCGCCGGCCAGGTAACGCTGCCTTCCCCCCCCCCGTGTGCTGGGTAGGGCCTGGGGACCCCGCCCGTGTGTCCAGGGTCACTGAGAGCGGGTTTAGGTCAGCCCATGGCAGTGTGGCAAGGGACGTTCTCCTGCCCCCACGCCCAGGAAAGAGCCAGCCCCGGCCTCGTAGTGCTGGGCGTCCCCATTCCTCGCTCGCTCGCTTGCCTCTCCTGCAGGGGCCGAGCGCTTCCAGCACAGAACTGAACCCGACCCCGGCTCCGGCCCAGTGCCCGTCGGCAGAACGCGGAGTCGTGCCTAGACAGGAACCAAAGCTGCTCTGAGACAGTCAGCAAAGACTGACCGTTCCTGCTGCGCTCTAGTGCTGTTGGGGTCTGCGCGAAGTGGCCGTGTGACCGGCACAGCCTGTCCCGGGGCGGGGGGGTGCACCTAGACTGTCTTACCGCCACGGCTCTCACCCGCCTCCTCTCTTCCAGGTGGCAGCTGCAAACAAGAAACATTAAAACGAGTGTCAGAGAATAAAACCCGGTTCCTGTTTCACGCCTGCGCCTGTTCCTTTGCGAGGCTTCCATCGCGCTGGGGCGGCCGGCAGCTGGGCACGCCAGGGGGCTTCACAGCCGGCCCGTTCTGCGGCGACCCTCGGGGATGGGGAGCATCCGCAACGGAGACCTGGAGCTTTCTGACGGCCATGGGTCGAATCCAACCGGGGGGTGGGGGGGGGATTTAGCTGCAGAGTCTTTCTCCTCTGGGCACTTGTTTGAAGCCCCCTAGGTGGCCAAAAGTTGGTCCCTGTCTTCCCGGGGTCCCAGGTCGTTTTCTGGTGGGCGGGGAGACATGTCACCATCTTGGGTATCTGCAGAGTGTCTCCCCGCCCCGAGCAGGGCTGTGTATTACACTGGGGAGCCTGGATGTGAGGGCCCCCCAGAAGGGCAAGGGAGTGTGTAGGACACCCCGTCTGCTCCCCATCTCTGCAGCACCCTGGGCCGCTCCCTGCTGTCCTGTAGAGCCGGAGCCTGGCTCCCGTGACCGGGATCTCCGCAGACAGACACCGGCTGCTTCCCTGTGGCGCAGGGCGGGTGTGTCTGAGGGCAGCTCCGGGCTGGCCGCTCGCTCCAGGTCCCAGCCAGCGCTGAGACCCGGCTGCCCTGCAGGGGCAGTGTGGAAAGCCCAGCGCGCCCCGGGCACTTGGCTTCTCGTCTGTCTCTGGGGGACGAGGCCGGCTTGTGCTCGGCTGGGTGACGTTTCAGTGCTGCCGGGGGGGAGGTTTCCTGGGGGAGTGTGTGTATGTGTGTGTGTGTGTGGGGGGGGGGGGTTGGGAGGAACTGCCTGGGATTCGTTTTTAATGAGCTGCGATCGTTCCAGCTGTCCTGGGAGGCCCCTTCTGGCACTCATGAGAGCCGCCCAGAATTCTCAATTCCAGCCACGGCAGGAGCTGCCGTGTCTCCACACCTGTCGCCCCTTCCCCAGAGGAGACCCCAAAAAGGGGAAATCAGCCCCCGAGGAAGGGGGGAGTTGCGCCCTGTTAAATGGGACTTTGGTCCGGCTGGGGGCGGAGCCTCATGGGCTCGGGGGTGTGTGGGTGTGGGTGTGGGTGTGTGTGGCAGTGACAGTTTGGAGACACAGCAGCTGTTGTGTTCTGCTGCTCCACTCCCCTCTGGCTCCCAGGAGCTGGGTTTCCTGGTCTATAAGGAGCCGAGGTTGGATGACTGGGCAGGGGACGTACGACGCAGGCGGTAACTAGCCAGATCTACGCGGCACTGGCTCACTGGGGCTGGTTTTGGGCACCAAGAGGTGGCTACGTTGGCGAAGCCACACAAACGATGGAGGTTGGGGCCGCCTGGCCTCGGAGGAGCTGCGGGAAGATCTGGGCGTGTTCAGCCTGCAGCAGGTGGTGGGGGACTGATGGGTCTTCACTGGCTTTGAGCAAATGTTCTCCGAGTCCCCCGCGTCTTCTGGAGCAAGGGAGGTTTCAGTGGGACATTGGGGAGAACTTTCCACGGCCGCTTCAGCAGGGGGCGGGTGCCCCAGGGGCCTGTGGGATCCCAGCCCCAGAGGGTTTTATGACCAGGTTGCATGAACCCCAGTCAGGGCTGGTCTAGGGTTCCTTGGCCCCGTCTCCCTGCAGGGGCTGGAGCAGGGACCTCTTCACTGGATCGGTGGCTTGCAGAGGAAGCCGGGCGCCAGGGGTGAGCAGCTCGGAGGAATTCCTCTTCCCTGGGGGCCGGGCAATGGCCTGAAGCCCATCGTCCCTGCTGCTGAGAGCCCTGGGCTAGAGCTGGTCTTAGCTCTGTGGCCATAACAGGGCCATCAGCCCAGCCCGCCTGGCTCTGGGCAGTCCAGGGGTCCCCAGGCAAAGAGTACAAAGCGGTTTGGGACTCTCCCCGGTCAGTCACCCCATGTACCCGTCCAAGGAGGACCCCGGGTTTCTCCCGCTGCTACGTTTGGCAGTGTGGGGGTGTGTCTTCGCTCCCGCTCAGAGCCCAGATCCGCCGTGCAGCGTCTGCTCCGTTCCCCGGTTTCACGAAGAACCTTTGCTGGGCCGAGGCCTTGCGAGCTGAGTGCTGCTGGGCCAGGAGCCCGGGGTCCCTCTGCCAACGAGTGGCGCCAGGCCGGGGTCTGATCCGAAGCAACCTCTGCTGGCCAAACAGACGTCGATTTTCCAATGGTCAGTGATGGAGACGCCCCCATGGACGCAAAGACGCCCAGATACTGCTCCCAGCCAGGGGTCCCCCTGCTCCCTGAGGGGGGGAGTGAGGAGCAACGCTGGCTCCCTGCATCCAGGTCGCTTTCCCCTCCTGGGCCGCGCGGCTGCTCTCTGCCCCCTCCCCTGGCCGGGAGCACAGGGGGCCTTCCCCTAGGGCTGGGGGTTTTGCTCCCTGTTTCGGAGCCGGGGAGCGGCCCCAGTGGCCGGTCGGGTCTAGAGACAGGCAAGGTGCTGCTGTCATGAACCACGGCTGCTGTAACATGGCTTCACTAGGGCTGGGTTGCAGCCCTGAGCCCCCCCAGTTCCTTCATTGACACCCCCCCCTTTCAACCTGTGCGAATGTTCTTAACATTGTGTCGGAATAGTGTGTGTGCCTCAGTTTCCCCAGTGTTGCTCCAGTATTTTGGGGGTGGGATCGGTGCAGAGGCCTCTGCAGGGCAGGAGTGACCCGGACAGGCTGCCCGGGCACAGAGACCGGCCAGCCGACACTGCAGCCTGGCGAGCGAGGGACGAGCCGTCCCCCGCAAGGAGCCAGCTGCAGTGCTGGAGAAGAAGGCGCGAGGTGGAGGCCAGGTGACCAGTTTGCCTGGGAAGGAGGCAAAGGCCAGAGGGGGGCAGCAGGTTCTGACTGAGGTTGGGCTGCGGGAAGGGAGTCAGTCTCCATTTTGGGGACTTGGGGGAGCCCTGGGCTCGGACTTTGCTGCAGGTCCCTGCTCCCTGTGCTCACAAGCTCTGTTCTACGCTGGGTTCCTACGACTAATAACCCGTCTGAGTCACTCGCTGGCTGGGAGTCGCTGCTGGCTGGGGGGGCAAGGCCCTTTGGGGGTGTGTGTGAGGCTCCCCAGGGGTCCCAGCCAGGGGGCCGAACGCTCCAAGGTCCGACCCAGGAGGCTCCTGGCCCTGGTGGGAGCCCTGCGGGGAGACGCTGCCCCAGAGTCCTGCCTGGCTTCATCCGGAGCTGTGCCAGAGCCCCCAGCCCGGGACGCAACCGTCTCCCTTAGCCGGCTGGGAGCTTGCCGACGCTCTGGGGGCTGTCGCTCCGTCCCTTGCAGGGCGCGCTCGGTGCATTACCGAATGGCCGGCAGCATCGGCCTGAGCGAATTAACTCTTCAGCCGGGGGCTATGGGCACTCCTGGCGCTACAGGGGCAGAAACCTCGGTGCTCGGCCGCTTGCCAATACAGCCTCCCAGTTGCCATTGTTAACCTAACTCATCGGCAGCAGGCCTAGCTGAGATCAGCGCCCCATGGGGCCGGGCACTGCGCGGACACGCAGGGAGAGGCCGTGCCCCGGAGAGCTTCCAACGGCGCACCCTCCCCTCGACCCGGCTGCGTCTGTGCCGGGGGGAGGTTGGTCTAGTGCCGGCGTGGGGGCGGGTGGATTTTCTGTGCTCTGCAGCGTCGCAGCTGCCCCAAGCGCAGCCGAGCCGGGTAAATGACAGGGCAGGACGTGGGGGCAGGGGGTGCGGTGGGGGTCCGGTGTTTTGTCTGCCGGCCAGGTCAGTCTCTGGCTGCTCACCTGGACTCAGACGCTCTCAGCCCTGGCTGCGAGGAGCCCTGATGTGCCGCCCAGGCTGTGTCTGCCGGGTTATTCCTGCGGTGACGGACGTACCTGGTGTAGATCTGCCCCGGGGAACCAGGCTGAGAGCGAAACAGCCCCCACGGCACGGCGAGCGTGCAGAGGAGACCGAAATCTACCATGTGGTCTGTTTGTTTGGGGGCCGTGTGCTGAGCCTGGCAGCCTGCTAGGCAAGGCCCAGAGCTTCTTGATACCTAATCCCTTTAGCCCCCATCAACCCTTAAGCGGGGGGCTACTCAGGAAGACCGGGGCTTTACAGAGCCTGCTCCTACGCGACCAGAGGAGTGGCGAACGGGTGCGGCTAGCGGGAGTTTTGAGAGGCAGTTCACAGGGGGAGTGGGGGGGGGCTCGGGCCACTTCCCATTTCTTAAACTTAAAGCCCAAACACCCCCTGATCAAATAAAAGAACAACAAAGGAACGGGCTGCAGGCAGAAGCCCAGCAGCAGAGCGGGGGCTGCCCAGTTTATTGCACCCAATGCAGCATGTCTGATCACCTGCCCTGTGGGCGGGTGGCGGGTTTGTGCATTCGGTGCAAGGAGCTCCTGGCCCTCAGCGACCGCGTACGGGCTGTGGAGACCAGACTGGCTGAGCTGGAGGAGCTGAGGGAGACAGAGACGTACAGAGATGCGACTTTCCGGGACACAGTAGAACGGTCCCACGCCCGGTCTGGCAGCCTCTGAGCTGTTGAGGAGGATGAAAGTCTCGGGGAAGGAGAACATCCAACTGAAACAGAGGGAAACGATCCCATAGTTGGGACCCAGATGATGATGTGATATCCTCTCGCACTGAGGTTACCTCTCCAGGGGAGGGGACTCCAGTCATTAGGAAAAGGCAGGTGTTAGTAATGGGCGATTCGATCATTAGAAACATAGACAGCTGGGTTTGTGATGATCGGGAGAATCTCATGGTGGCTTGCCTGCCTGGTGCGAAGGTTGCGGATCTCTCGAGACATCTGGATAGACGTGTAGTGCTGGGGAAGAGCTGGTGGTTGTGGTACATGTAGGTACCAGTGACATAGGGAGGGATAGGAGAGAGGACCTGGAGGCCAAATTTAGGCTGCTAGGGAAGAGGTTGAAGTCCAGGACCTCCATGGCTGCATTCTCTGAGATGCTCCCAGTCCCATGTGCAGGGCCAAGTAGACAGGCAGAACTGCAGGTCTCAATGCGATGGTGTGTGTGTGGGGGGGTTAGATTCATTAGGAACTGGGGAAACTTTTGGGAAAGGGGGAGCCTATCCAGGAAGGATGGGCTCCACCTAAACCAGATTGGAACCAGATTGCTGGCACTTAACATTAAAAAGGTCGTTGAGCAGTTTTTAAACTAAGGACTGGGGGAAAGCCAACAGGTGGGGAGGAGCACGTGGTTCGTACAGAGACATCCCTTCGGGGAGGATCTATTCATGGAGATTCTCTGTGTCCTGGTGAGGACCAGAGGATGGAAAATGATAAAATACAGGCAGGGTCTGATCAGAAACAATCCAATAAAAAAGAGTCCCATTCAATTACAGTGTGCGATGGCACACAGCTAAAAGGAGACGAGTTTTTAAAGTGCTTATATACCAATACTAGAAGTCTAAACAATACGATGGGTGAACTAGAGTGCGTCGTATTCAATGAGGATTTCGATGTAACAGGCATCACAGACACTTGGTGGAATGAGGCTAATCAATGGGACTCTGTAATACCAGGGTGCAAAATCTATCGGAAGGACAGACCAGGTCGTGCTGGTGGGGGAGGGGCACTAGATGTGAAAGAAAGCGCTGACTCAAATGGAGTAAAAATTTTAAATGAACCAAACTGTACCAGAGAATCTCTCTGGATAGTAATTCCATGCTCGGATAACAGAGGCTCAACGTCAATGTATCCCCCGAAGTGAGAGAACCAAAGCAGAGCCCCCGTGGCTAACCGACGAAGGAAGAGAAGCAGGCGGAGGCGAAAAGGCTCCTTTAAAAGTGGAAGTTAAATCCCAGTGAGGGAAATAGAAAGGAGAATAAACCCAGCCCCGGCTCAGTGGAGAGGGGAGATCTCTGACTCTCCTCCGGATTTTTAATCAGCCTGGATTTTGGGGGCCAGATCATCAGTGGGCCCCCAAGAGCCATAGTTCCATGGAGTCGGCACCCCTCTGCGACCACAGAGGGGGACACTGAGGCACGCAGCGGCGGCGGCAGGAGTGTGGCACAGCAGGGAGTCACGGCCAGCTCTTCGAAGGCACCCTAACCTCCCTCCACATCCCCCGTCCCTCTCTGCCCCCGGCTCGGTTCTTGGCCGCCGGCCACCAGTGGAGGGACTGGCACCATCCAGACCAGCTCCTCCTGGGGGAGACGGGGCCAGTCCCGACCCGGGAGTGACGCTGAAAGCACCACCTACAGCCTGTGCTTTTCCCCGGAGACGACCTTCCCTGGGCTTCCTCGGGGGGACGCTGGGCCGAGCCAGTGCCTGAGCAGGAGAGAATCCAGACCCTCCGGAGCTGCGAACGGGGGACCAACAGTCCCTCTAGCCCAGTGGGTCTCAAATGTTTGTCCTGGTGACCCCGTTCACACAGCAAGCCTCTGAGTGTGACCCCCCTTATCAATGAAAAACACTTGTTTATATATTTAACACCATGATAAACGCTGGAGGGAAAGCGGGGTTTGGGGTGGAGGCTGACAGCTCGCGCCCCGGGGGAGGTCTAGGTTGGATATTAGGAAACACTATTTCACTAGGAGGGTGGTGAAGCACTGGAATGCGTTACCTAGGGAGGTGGTGGAGTCTCCTTCCTTGGAGGTTTTTAAGGCCCGGCTTGACAAAGCCCTGGCTGGGATGATTTCGTTGGGATTGGTCCTGCTTTGAGCTGGGGGTTGGACTAGATACCTCCTAAGGTCCCTTCCAACCCTGACATTTTATGATTCTCTGACTCCCATGTAAGAACCTCATGACCCCCTGAGGGGTCCCGACCCCCAGTTTGAGAAGCCCGGCGCTAGCCTGTACCCGGGGGATTCTGCACATCGGCGGACGCGCAGAATTCATCTGCCCCGCATCATTTTGTATTTTCCCGCAAAAAAAACCATTTCAGCCCCAGCTGTGCTGCAGTTCCGCCTTTGCCCACCAGAGGCCGCTGGGGCACCAGGACAGCCCACGGCATGGACGCAGCCGGCAGTTCTGGCGCCACAGCGTCCCCTGGTGGACAAGGGGCGGAACTGCAGCACTGCTGGGGCAGAATGTATTTTCGGGGTGTGTGTGTGGGGGGGACATCTGTGCCTGCCCAGTGCCGGAGAATCCCCCCCGGAGCAGAGTGCATCACAGCCCTTGCCCGCAGAGCCAGGCTAGGACAGAGTGGGGCACCCAGGGGTGCTGGGGGGGTCACAGACGGGGGCTCAGGAGCTAGTGGGGGGACAGCGTTGAACCTGGGGACGGGGGCTGCAGGGACCCATGGGGATGGGGGGTGCGGGGACCGGGGCAGACATGCCTGACTGAACGAGAGGCTTGGGGTCAGGCAGGGTCTGCATGGGGGAGGCTCCCCAACTCCCGAACAATCCCCCCCCAACACCCTCCAGGTTCACTCCCAGGCCCCCTCCCTCTCCCTCAGCTCCTCCGTTACCCCGACTCCCCCCAGGCTTTGCCCTGCTTCTGAGGGGTGCAGGAAATACAGGTCTGTCGTGTAGTGTAAATGTATTACACAAAGTTCTGTATTAAAATGCCTCGTAAGGAATCTATTTGTCAATTTTTTTTTTACCAGAATTGTTTTTTTTTGTCTGTATTGTTATGGACTGACTTGCTGACATTTATTTTGAAATAAATGACCAAAATCATTGAAACCGGCATGATTCTATTGTTATTTTGACAAATAAAAAAGAATTTTGCAGAATTTTCAGATATTGTGTGCAGAATTTGTAATTTTGGGTGCAGAATTTGTAATTTTGGGTGCAGAATTCCCCCAGCGGTACCTCCAGTCCAGCTGCTCCGGGGGAATGAACAGAACAGGGCAATTATCGAGTGACCCCACCCCAGTCGGCCACTCCCAGTGCCTGGCAGTCAGAGGCTTAGGGACACCCCGAGCAAGGGGCCGTGGCCCTGACCACCTGGGCTAGTAGCCATTGATGGACCTGTCCTCCAGGAGCTTAGAGTTTTGGCCTCTGCAGCATCCCCCGGCAGGGAGTTCCCCAGGTTGCTCTGTGGAGGGTGAAATTACATCCTCGGGCTAATCTTACACCTGCTGCCTGTTAATCCCGTCGGGTGCCCCCCAGGTCGTGGGGTCAGTGATGGGATGTTCGTGTGGCAGGTCTCCCTCTCCCACACCGTTGTGTGAAATGCGGGCGCTACGGCTTCTCTGCCGCTTCTCCCCCTCCCTCTGCCGTTTCTCCCCCTTCCTCCTTCGCTTCCCCCTTCCTCCTTCGCTTCCCCCTTCCTCTGCCACTTCTCCCGCCTTCCTCTGCCGCTTCTCCCCCTTCCTCTGCCGCTTCTCCCCCTTCCTCTGCCGCTTCCCCCTTCCTCTGCCACTTCTCCCGCCTTCCTCTGCCACTTCCCCCTTCCTCTGCCGCTTCTCCCGCCTTCCTCTGCCGCTTCTCCCCCTTCCTCCACCGCTTCTCCCCCCTTCCTCTGCCGCTTCCCCCCTTCCTCCGCTGCAGGTGCTGCCCTTTGCTTTCCCGCTTCCCAACCCACCTTTCTGTGAACCTGGGTCTATGCCAACCGCCCTCCCCGTGCCCCTCCCCTTCCCTAGAGGCGGCACCTGGCTCTCCCAGTGCTCTGGGCTGAAGTCCTGTTCCCCTTGGGATGCCCCAATCCCACCAGCTGGCAGAATGTGCCCCTGCCCCGTCTTTCCCTCCGGGGCCTGTGAACGGCTCCTGTGCTGGACTGTCGCTGGGGCACCCCGCAGGAGGGGCTGTGGGGCCCTTGGGCAGGTGGGGGCTAGCTGCAGAGGGGAGATACCAGGCGGGAAGGAAGAGGAGGGGAGGGGAGGGGAGGGGAGGGGAGGGAGGCAGCGGGGGCTCAGCAGGGTTGATTTTGCCCCATCAGCAGCGCAGAGGAAAGGTCTTGTTCGGGGTGGGGTGTTAAAACGCCAGGTGAGGTGTGAGGGCTGGGGCTGGAACGGGCTCCTGGCCTCCATGAGCTCTGGGGGTGGGGGGACAAGGCGCCACATTCCCTAGGATATGACAGGCTGTGGCCCACGGGCGGCGGCCGGCCCGGCTCAGTGCCTGGGGCTGCGCCGACGCACTGCAGAGTTCGGGGCTGGGCGCCGGAGTCCAGGCTCCAGCCCGAGGCGGCTGAGCTGGGCTCGGAGACCTTCGCTCCCTGCGTAGGGACGGATGGACTGGGATCACGGCGCCCCGGAGCGTGTCCTGGGCTCAGCTGAACCGGGAGCGCCTCACTCGGCGGCAGGGCTTTGAACCCTCGAATCGTCCTCGGGGCTCTGCTCCGACCCCTCCCCGACTGACTGTGCGCCCCAGAGCCGGAGCCAGGGCCCAGCAGCGGTGTGCCCGGCCAGCGCCAGAGGGAAAAGCCCTCCCCTTCCCACTGCAGACCCCCCATTTGTAGAGCCTGGGATGTCGTTTGCCCGTCGGGCCCAGCAGCGCGCTGGGAGCTCCCAGGCAGCTGCTGATCCGCCGGGGCCCCCAAATCTCGGGCAGGGGCAGCGGGTCACTGGCTGGGTCCCGCCGGGTTCTTCTCCCAGTCCTGGCCCTTGGGCGGTGATTTCTGCCGCTGCTTTCATGGCACAGGGGCCTCTGTCCTGGGGCATTCGGCTCTCGCCAGCTGGCGCAGAGGCCGCGGCCCCGTTGCATTCGGCTGGGGACCGAGTTCCCCTCGGGCGCTCCTGGGATTTGCCCTCCGGCACCTGGCTCCATGCTGCCCTTGCCCAGCTGCTCGACGCGCCACAGCCCGGGGGCCGCGTCTCCCTCCAGGCCCCCCCAAGCCCCCGCCCGTTCCTCCGGCAGGGCCCAGCCAGGCGGTGGCTGCAGAAAGGGGCCCCTGGGTGCAGGGTGAGGAATCAAGCGCCTGCCCCAGGGCCCGGAGCCGCCTAACGAGTTCTGCCGGCCCGGGTGGCGCGGGAGTTCGGGGCTGGCGCAGAGACGCCGCCCACGGGAACAGGCCGGGACTTGGTGCCTCGTTCGCTGTCTCGAGCGGCCGTAGGAACGCGGCCTTTGCAACCCCCTGCGGGCCGTGGCTCTGCTCCTGCCCCTGCCACCAACCACGGCCCGTTCACCAGGGACGAGCCCGGCTGGGGGCTGCCTCCAGCCGGGGCCAGATCTGTCCTGGGGCGACATCTGCGCCAGGCGCGGGGGCCTCCGCGGCTGTGATGGTCCCACCCCCAGCTCAGAGCTGCGCTCGGCCCGCTGAAGGGCGTGGGAGATTTTTTTGGGGGGGTTGGGGGAGATCAGAGATGCCTCAGTGCCCCCGGCAGGCGGGCACTCGGCCTGATCCTCACTCGCTTCGGTCCCAGGCTTGGAACTGGGCCAGGGGGGCAGGGCACAAAGGTGGCTTCGGGTCCCCTGGCTTCACTGCCCGGCCCCTGGGACAAATGAGAGCAACCTCGAGGCTGCTGTAATTTACGCTGTGCTACCCCTGGGCCCTGCGGTCACCGCCCCGATCCGCCCCTATGGGCCCTGGGGGGCAGGGAATAGCCAGAGTGCAGTGTGCTTGGCACAAGGCGGCCCTGAGCTCAGCGTGGGGGTCTGGGCAGCACCTGGGGTTCTCTCTCTGGCTCTAGGAGAGGAGTGGGGTCTAGTGGTTAGAGCAGGAGGGGGCTGAGAGCCAGGACTCCTGGGTTCTCTCTCTGGCTCTAGGAGGGGAGCGGGGTCTAGTGGTTAGAGCGGGGGGGGAGGGGGGGCTGAGAGCCAGGACTCCTGGGTTCTCTCTCTGGCTCTAGGAGAGAAGTGGGGTCTAGTGGTTAGAGCAGGAGGGGGCAGGGAGCCAGGACTCCTGGGTTCTCTCTCTGGCTCTAGGAGGGGAGTGGGGTCTAGTGGTTAGAGCAGGAGGGGGCAGGGAGCCAAGACTCCTGGGTTCTCACCCCAGACCTGCTGCTGCCTCGCTACTTGACCTGAGCCCCCTTTGTGCCTCAGTTTCTCCTCTTCACATACTCGTGCCAATGACCCTCCCCCCTTGTCTGGAGAAGCCCCTGGGTCCCTTCGCCCCCTGCTCTGGCTTTGAGGAGCCCCATTCGCTTTCCCCCTGGGGGGCAGAACAGCCCCCCCCAATCCAGCGGTGGGGGGCGACCTGCCAGCCAATCCCTGCCCGTTGCTGTGGTGGGGGGGGGGGCGACCTGTCCCTTTAAATCTCCGCCCGCCCCACTCCCGCATGCGACTTGTAAACACGCGGCCGCCGCTCCCGGGGCCCCGCCCGGCCGCCATTGGCCCGGCCCCTCGCATCTCATTAGCATCTCATTAGCATCCGCTCCGGCTGGAGCGGCCCCAGTGCAGGTGCAGCGGGAGCGATGGGGCCGGCGCGGTGGGGCCGGGGCCGGAGCTGGAGCCGGAGCTGGGGCCGGGCGATGCTGGCGGCACTGGGGCTGCTCTGGGCGGCCGGGCGAGGTAGGATCCAGGGGGGTTCGGGGGCTGTGGGGCTGGGCAGTGGGGCGCGCCCCCCCCCCCCCGGCCCTGCCAGGTGCGCGGCTCTCCTGCCCCCCAGCTCCGGGGGCGCCTTGCAGCGGTGCGCGCTGGGCGGGGGGGCCCGGCAGCCGCGGGATTTGCGGGGGGCTCTTGGCTCAGCCCCCCCCCCCCCGGTCTGCGTTGTGCGGGGCCCTAGGACGTTTGCAGCAGCTGCTGCGGCGGGGGGGGGGAAACAATGCCCCCCCCCCCCGCGCCTGCCATTCTGCAGCGGTGCCGCCTCTGGGCTTTGTTAGATCCCCCCCCCTTCAAATGATCCTTTGTGCCCCCCCAGGGGCGGGTCTGTGGGATTAGCCCCCCCCGCCCCCCCCGCCTGGGCTCGGAGCCCCGTGTCCGTCCCCCCCGGGCCGCCTCTCGCCAGCTTAGTATGCGGAGCCCATAGCAACCCTGCCCGGCCCCCCTTCCTGCCAGTGCCTCCCCCTGCACCCATGTATCGCATCCCCCCGTGCACCCCACTTCATTCCAGCATCCCCTGTGCACCCCTGTATCCATCCCTGTGCCCCCACTTTATTCCAGCATCCCACATGCACCCTGTATTGCATCCCCCATGCACCCCACTTCATTCCAACACACCCCTGTATTCATCCCTGTGCCCCCCACTTCATTCCAGCATCCCCTGTGCACCCCATATCGCATCCACCCATGCCCCCACGTCATTCCAGCATCCCCCTGCATCCCTGATTCACATCCCCCATGCACCCCACTTCATTCCAACACCCCCTGCACCCCTGTATTCATCCCTGTGCCCCCCACTTCATTCCAGCATCCCCTGTGCACCCTATATCACATCCCCCATGCACCCCACTTCATTCCAAAACCCCTGTGCACCCTTGTATCCATCCCTGTGCCCCCACTTCATTCCAGCATCCCCCTGCACCCCTGTATTCATCCCTGTGCCCCCCACTTCATTCCAGCATCCCCTGTGCACCCTATATCACATTCCCCCATGCACCCCACTTCATTCCAAAACCCCCGTGCCCCCTTGTATCCATCCCTGTGCCCCCCACTTCATTCCAGCATCCCCGTGCACCCCTGTATTCATCCCTGTGCCCCCTACTTCATTCCAGCATCCCCCCATGCACCTTCTGCATTGCATCCCCCATGCACCCCCCTTTTTTGCATGCCATGCACCCCACTTCAGTCTGGCACCTCCCCCCACTGTAGGGTGACCAGACAGCAAGTGTGAAAAATTGGGACGGGGTGGGGGGTAATAGGAGCTTATATAAGACAAAGACCCAAACATCGGGACTGTCCCTATAAAATTGGGACATCTGGTCACCCTACCCCCGCTGCTCCGGCCTCGGCCCGTCCCTTGTATTTCTGCGCCCAGACTGTCAATTCCGGCTTGTGCCCGTCTCACTGCTGGGAGGGGGGGGGTCCTGACCAGGTGCTGCATCCGCCCCCCCCCCCGCTCCCCTTTTCTTCCTCTCTCCTGTTCTGTTCCTGCTGCCGTGGGCACGGGAACTGGCCAGTGATTTGTCCCTGGGTCCTGTCGGGGTTGGGCCGGGGAGCAGGAGCCGGGGTCAGGGGGTTGGGGAGCTGGGGCTGGGCCGGGTTGGGGAGCTGGAGCCGGGGTCGGGTCGCCGGGGTCGGGTCGCCGGGCAGCCCAAGCGCTGGGCGTCGGGTTATTTTCATACATGATTAACGGGGACGCTGAAAAGAAAAAGCGGGAGGAAAATGGCGTTTCTCCCCCCCCCCCCCCCCCCCCAATCCTGCTGGCTGCAGATTTCCTGCCTTTGTTCTCCCGGCCCAGCGCTGGGCACCAGACGCAGCTCCTGGCAGGGCCCAGCCCCCCCCGGCCGTGGGCACCGGCTCCGGCTTTACCCCGGCCCCCTGCCCGGCCCACTGTGCCCGGCTTCCCCAGCCCGCCGTGGCATTTCGGTGCCCTCTGGCCTAGGCCTCGCCATGCCCCCTGCAGCCACCGTCCCAGCGCTGGGGGGGTGTATCCCTCCCCCCGCCCCCGCATGGCAAATTGTCTCCTGCCCCCCTGCCCCATTGCATCTGTGGGGCAGCTCCAGGATGGACAGTGCGGGGGGGCTAGCGATTAGGGGGATCATCTTTGCCTTCTTCCCGTCCCCTGGCGGGGTCTTGGGCCGAACCGGGGGGAAGTGGGACCCAGGTGTCCGGGTCCGGCTCCCCCAAGACATTTCGACACCTCCCTCCCCCGGATTGTGTCAGCTGGAGCTGGGAGCCCCAGCCTGGGGGGAGGGGGGACTCTGATCCCTGTCCCCCCTCCCCCTCCCCGCCCTTGTGTGGGACACTCTGATTATGTGAAGCCATAAATTGCTCCCTACGGGCTGGGAATTTCCAAGATTCGGTTTCGCTTTGGGAGGGGAAAACCGGGGGGAAAAGCTGCTCCAGGGTCAGCCCTGCGGCCTGGGGGGCTGGGCTCAGAGGAGAACCCCCCCCCCCTTGGGAGGTTTGCAAGATACCGGATGGGGGTGGTCCTGGCGGGCCAGAAGGGCATTTGAAAGACGCAGCCTCCCCCAGCGGCATGTGGAGATGTGAGGAGCGGGCGGCCTGCGACACAGCGATGTGGGGGGGGGACGTATCTTGCCGAGCCAGGCGTCGGTTTGGGGTCAGCGAGGGGGGGGTGTCCCCCGGCACCCAGCACAGGCTGCCTCCCCCCGCGCGGTGCTGGGCAGGGTTCGGGGTGCTGGGATCCCCGCTTGGATCCCCACGAGGTGTCAGGGGCTGGGGGGGTCTCTGAAGGGCTGGGGCTGGGCCTCCCCCTGGGTGTCGCCCTCCCCCCCTCCGTGTCCCAGCCCTGGCGGCCGGGGGGGCGGAGCTGGAGCCCGGTGAGGTTCCTGCCCCAGCACTGGGGGGCTCTGGTAGGGCTGGCAGGTGCCGCTGAGACTGGGGACACCAGCCGCCCAGACCCACAGGGAGAGAGAGACAGCCCCTGCCCTCAAAGGGGGGGGCATGTCACACAGCTGGTCAGTGGCAGAGAAGGAACCCAGGAGTCCTGGCTCCCAGCCCCCCTGCTCTAACCCACCAGCTCCCACTCCCTCCTAGGGCTGGGGAGAGAACCCAGGAGTCCTGGCTCCCAGCCCCCCCCGCTCTGTTGCTGTGAATTATCGCATCTCCCTCTTTATCCAACCCAAGCTGGTTTCCATGGCTGGGAGGGGGCTGGGGGGGCCCAGGGATTAGCCTGGTGGGACTGGCAGCGTTTGGGAAAGGGGCGACGTGTCACGGGTGGGGGCAGTGGGAGCCCGGGGGAGCCGGGTGCCTGGTTCTGGCTAGTGGTCAGAGTGGGGGTGGGGGTGGGGAGGGGTGGGAGCCAGGACTCCTGGGTTCTCTCCCAGGTCTGTGGTATGAGCTTTGGGGTCCTTCTGACAGATTTTCCCCCCTGCTCCCCCTTCCTTACTTACTGGAGGTGCTCTGGGACCCTCCCTTGGCAGGTTTGGGGGGCCAGCACTCTGTTTTCTGCCCCTGCCCGGCCGCCCCATAGCTGGGGACAAGCCTTGTTACAGAGCCCAGGCCCAGGCAGGGGAGTGGAGGGGGGCCGCAGCAGCCCCGGGGTGTCCGGGGGCGCCTGCCGCCCCCCCCCCCGCAGCACGGCTCTCCCCTTGTATCCGCTTTAATGGTGACTTGGAAACCTGCATTGGGAAGTGGGGGCTAGTGGTTAGAGCGGGGGGGGGGGGGGGGCTGGGTTCTCTCCCTGACTGGGCCCATTTTCCCCCCCTCCCCCCCCCGTTTTTCCCCAAGTGAATCCGCTGTTGGCCGTGGTCTGGCAGCCTGGCTGGCCCTTGGTCCCCGCCGCGGGGCCCCAACGCTTAGCCGCCCGCTCCCCAGCAGCCGGACACCCCCCCCGCCTGCACCCCGGAAAGGGGGCTCCAGGGGCAGACAGGAGCGTCTCCCCGCGCGGAGGGCACGAATCCCCCCCCTCAGTGCCAGAAAGCTGAGTTCCTCCTCCAGCCCTTGTGGGGGGCGGCTCCTGGCAGGGGGCGCTGTGGGGAATGGGGGTGCTGGCTGTGGGGGGAGGCTGTGGGGATACTATGGGGGGCAGGGGGCTGGTTCTGGGGGGGGCGCTCGCTGTCGGGGGCGGGGTGCTGGTTCTGAGGGGCGGGGCGCTGGCTCTGGGGGGGCGCTCGCTGTGGGGGGCGGGGCGCTGGTTCTGAGGGGCGGGGCGCTGGCTCGGGGGGGGGGGGGGGTCCGTGTGATGCTCAGCGGGAGCCGTGCCCGCTGGCAGCTCCTGGCGCGTGGGGCCAGCTCGTCCCAATTATCTCCCGTCATGAAATCGTCTCTGGGCCAGTGCCCGGCCGACACGTGCCGGCCCCACACCTGGGCTGCCCCCAGCGCCGGTTTTCCCCCCCCCCCGGCAGCCTCTCCCTGGGAACCGGGCCGGAAGAGACGCTTGCTCGGCCTGTCAGCGCCCGGGGGGGCAGGTCCAGCGAGCTCCTAACACGTCTGCCACCTTCGGGGGGCTGGGACGCGGCCCCTCTGGGGTGGGGGGGCTGGTTCCACGGGGACCCCTCGCCCGGCGCAGGACGCAGCCCCTCTGGGGTGGGGAGGGGCTGGTTCCACGGGGACCCCTCGCTGAGCGCAGGACGCGGTCCCTCTGGGGTGGGGGGGCTGGTTACAGGGGGACCCCTCGCCCGGCGCAGGAGGCGGCCCCTCTGGGGTGGGGGGGCTAGTTACACGGGGACCCCTCGCCCGGCGCTGGGACGCGGCCCCTCTGGGGTGGGGGGGGGCTGGTTACAGGGGGACCCCTCGCCCGGCGCAGGACGTGGCCCCTCTGGGGTGGGGGGGGCTGGTTACAGGGGGACCCCTCGCCCGGCGTAGGACGCGGCCCCTCTGGGGTGGGGGGGCTGGTTCCACGGGGACCCCTCGCCCGGCGCAGGACGCAGCCCCTCTGGGGTGGGGAGGGGCTGGTTCCACGGGGACCCCTCGCTGAGCGCAGGACGCGGTCCCTCTGGGGTGGGGGGGCTGGTTACAGGGGGACCCCTCGCCCGGCGCAGGAGGCGGCCCCTCTGGGGTGGGGGGGCTAGTTACACGGGGACCCCTCGCCCGGCGCTGGGACGCGGCCCCTCTGGGGTGGGGGGGGCTGGTTACAGGGGGACCCCTCGCCCGGCGCAGGACGCGGCCCCTCTGGGGCAGGGCGGGGGGGCTGTTTCGAAGGGGATATTGTATCTGTATGAAACCACCTAACCCCTGGGATGACACTGAACTGGCTGCTTAGAGCAGGCGGAGCTGGGAGCCAGGACTCCTGGGTTCTCCCCTTGGGGTGCCCTGGACTGGTCCGTGCGTCAGTTTCCCCCAGGGGGCTGTGCCAGGAGGAGACGGCCCGTGCAGGCCGTGGGGCTGACAGGCGGCTCTGTGCCCCGCACAGCAGGGCCCTTATCCCCGCCAGGCAGCAGAGAAAAGGCCATTGTCACCCCGCGGCGCCAGCTCCCCCGGGCACTAGCCCCTCCCCCAGGCCCTGCCCATCCCCTCGCTATGGCAACCGGCCCCCCCACTAGCCCAAGCCTTCATTTCCCGAACTCTCAACCCCCTGCTCTAACCACCAGCCCCCACTCCCCTCCCAGAGCCGGGGAGAAAACCCAGGAGTCCTGGTCTGACCCACTAGGCCCCACTTCCCTCCCAGAGCTAGTGGGGGGCTGTGGGTCTGGATTGAGGGGGGGTGGGGGGAGCCCACCCTGGTTTTGTGTGGCTGCCTTGGCCCATGTGTGTGTGGGGGGCAGCCTGAGCTGAAGTTAGGGACCCAGGTGTCCTGGGGACGGAGGGGCAAGGAGGGGTCTGATGGGGAGCGCAGCAGCCTGATCCAGACCGAGGGACCCAGGCGTCCGGGCTGGGGGTGGGGTGCCGGGAGCTCGCTGGCAGGGGAACAAAGGCCCCTTGTCCGTTCCCAGCTTGGCGGCACCGTGGGCAGTGGCGGGCGCTCCTGGCTTGGCAGGAATGTGTGGGTCAGGGCCGCACCCATGGGCGGGGTGCCAGCGTCCCCCCCCCCTGATGTCCCCCAAGGAATCTGCCCCTGGAGGGGGGGCTGACACCCCTGGGCCCCAGGCCTCCATATGGGCCCATGTGGGGTGGCTGGTCACTGTTTCCCCTCCACCCCCAGGGTTGCTGGGGCACCAGGGCTGGATGGGGTCCAACAGCCTGGACCTGCTGCCAGAGCCGGGGGGCTGGGAGCCAGGACTCCTGGGTTCTCTCCCCGGCTCTGGGAGGGGAGTGGGGTCTAGTGGTTAGAAGGGGGGGGGCTGGGAGCCAGGACTCCTGGATTCTCTCCCCGGCTCTGGGAGGGGAGTGGGGTCTGATGCATCAGAGCAGGGAGGCTGGGAGCCAGGACTCCTGGGTTCTCTCCCCGGCTCTGGGATGGGAGTGGGGTCTAGTGATTAGAGCGGGGGGGCTGGGAGCCAGGACTCCTGGGTTCTATTCCTGCTATTGCCTCACTCCATGATCTTAGCGCCATGTGCCTCAGTTTCCCCACCCAGGGGGCAGTGCTGGGCAGTGGCTGGAGGTGGATGGGGGGGCAGCTCTGTGGGGGGTTTCACTGGCCCCGGGAGGGTTCGCCCCCCTGGGTCACCAGGGCCGAACTGAGCCTCTCCCACCCAGGGGAAGGGGGGGACTGGGAGTCCGGGCAGTTCCTCTCTCTCCTTGTGGGGAAGGGGGTCGAGCTGGCAGAAAAATGGGCCCCATTGTTGGCACTGGCGGAGGGGGGCACTGCCCAAAATATGCCAGGAATCCAGTGCTGCGTCCCCTGGGTGGCTAGGCCAGCAGCGCGGAGTTAACCCGGGGCAGGGGGAGCCCAGGGCTGGGCTAACAGGGGCTGTGGGTCGGGAGTGAGCGGCACCGGCAGAGCTGGGGGGGGGCTGCGGTTCGGGAGTGAGGGGCACCGGCGGAGCTGGGGGGGGGGCTGTGAGTCGGGAGTGAGGGGCACCGGCGGAGCCGGTGGGGGGCTGCGGTTCGGGAGTGAGGGGCACCAACGGAGTTGGGGCGGGGGGGGGCTGCGCGTCGGGAGTGAGGGGGCACCGGCGGAGCTGGGGGGGGGACTGGTGACCTTGGTGGCGCGAGTGACCTTGACAGTCACAGCTGGCTGTGCCGCGGTCGCCGTGGAGACCCTGCCGGAGGTGGGAGGGGGGCTGGGGAAGGAGCTGACACAGCAATAAACCGCCCCCCTCCACACACCAGGGAGTCCTACAGTCTTGGTGCTTAGCAACGGGCGATGGGGGTGTTGCCACGGCAACCCCGGCTGGGCTGGTGAGGAGACAGCTGCATGGGGGGGCCCAGCTCTGCTGGTCCGGACCCGCCCAGCAGGGGGGCGCGGGGGGAGGGGCTTGCTGGGGGGATCCCGTGGGGAGACATGGGGGGGAGTGAACTACGGCCCCAGGGGTACCCTGCTCTGGCCACCAGGCCTTGCTCCCCTCCCAGAGCCGGGAGAGAACCCAGGAGTCCTGGCTGCAGCCCCCCAGTAACAGCCGGTGTTTGCAGGGGCCACGTCCCCTCCTGTGGGGCTCCAGCCCCGCTGTGGGGTCGAAGGGGGCTCGGCCCCGGGCCGGAGGGGGGCCAGTGCCCCAGAGGGGAAAGGCCCCGGGTGTGTTCAGCGGGACGTGCGGGCGTTGGTGGCTGGAATATCAATGCGTCGCTGGCGTGGGCGGGGGGGGGTGGTGGTGATGGGGGGCGTGGGTGGGGTGCCCTTGGTGTTTCCACGCTCTCTGCGTCCCTCTGGTCGGAGCCCAGGACCGGGCTGGTGCGGTGAGGGGCACCCCCAGGCCTCGGGGGGGGGGGAGTGGACGCTCGTTGGGGGGCTGAGACCCCGGGCTCCCCGCGTTGTGTCACCTTCGTTCCTCCGGGTCCAGCTCTTCCCACCCCCCCCGGGTCGTGGTTTCCGTTTGCCGGCCAGCTGCCTGGGGGCTCTGCCCCCCCTCCCGCCGTGACCCCCCTGCCCGCAGCCCCCCCACCTCTCCCTCCCTCGCTTCGTTCCCATCTGCTGCCCTTTGGCTCCGGCCCGAGTGAGGCCGTGACCCCCGCGAGACCCCCGGCCGGAGCGCGGGAGTGAATGAACGAACGAGCGGAGGGGGCGAGGAACCGGCGACGATTTCTCCATTCAGCCCTTCCTACCCCCCCGCCCTGCCCCCCATTGCCCTTCCGCCTGCCCCCTTCCTGACATTCCCCCTTCTCCCCTTTCTCCTCTGTCTCGTTCCGCGGCCTGCGCCCCCTTTCTCTGCTCTGGCGTCTCCTCCGCCCCGTCCTCACCTGCCTGCTGCCCCCCATGAGCCAGCCCCCCCAATTACCCCCTACCCCACTGCCCCCCATGAGCCAGCCCCTGTGCCAGGCCCCCCAATTACCCCCTACCCCACTGCCCCCCAGCGAGCCAGCCCCATTCTAACCCCACTCCAATTACCCCCCACCCCAGTGCCCCCCATGAGCCAGCCCCTGTGCCAGCCCCCTCCTTACTCCCCACCCCGGGTACCCCAAAGCCAGCCTCTGTCACCTCTTCCTGTCAGGGGCCGAGGGGTGTTAACCTGTGGGGGGAGGGGCCATGTGGGTCCCAGGCCCCAGTTCTCTGCCCCCCCCCCAATCTCCAGCCCCCCCATCTCCGCCTCTCAGCCAAATATTTAAGGACTCGGATATGCAAATCGCAGTGGCCGGCTGCCATGGCAACGCCTGATTAGCTGGAGCTGAATGGAGCCCTGGGGGGTGGGGATGAGGTGGGTGATGCTGCCAGCGCCCCCTGGAGGGCGTGAAGGGAACTGCCCCTGGTCCCCCTGACGCCCCCTCCCAGGCAGCGTCGGGGGTGTGTGTGGGGGGGATGGGGGGATCCCAGCTATGGGGGGTACAGCCCAGAACACCCTCTGGACAGGGCCCCTCCTCAGCCTGGGGGTTACCCACAATCCTTCACTGCTGCCGGCACTGGGGGGGTTGCAGTTTGGTGGGAGGGGCTGGGGGGGGGGGTCTAGGCCCATGGGGTGAGATTATTTGGGGGATTCTCTCCCATCCCTCCCACTGCCATCAGCACCCCCTCCCCCGGCCTTTCGCCCCCCCCCCCGCTCTGCCCAGACCCCCCCCCAGCTCAATCCCCCACGGACTGCGCCAGCTGATCAGAGCCATTCCCATGACAACCCATTGTGATGTCAAAGGAGGAGGAGACAAAACATCAAGGGACTTAAAGGGGCAGCATGACCTGCAGCCCCCCAACTCAACTGGCGCCCCTCCATCCCAACCCCCAGCGCCCCCAACTCAACCGGCACCCCTCAATCCCAATCTGCAGCCCCCCACAACTCAACCGGCAACCCTCAATCCTGACCCCAAGGCCCCAACCCGCTGGTGCTCCTCAATCCCGACGTGCAGCCCCCACAACTCAACTGGCGCCCCTCCATCCCAACCCCCAGCGCCCCCAACTCAACTGGCACCCCTCAATCCCAATCTGCAGCCCCCCACAACTCAACCGGCAACCCTCAATCCCGACCCCAAGGCCCCAACCCGCTGGTGCCCCTGAATCTGACCCCCAGGCCCCAACCCGCTGGTGCCCCTCAATCCCGACCTGCAGCCCCCCCAACTCAACCAGCACCCCTCAATCCCAACCCCCAGGCCCCAACCCACTGGCGCCCCTCTCTCCTGCCTTGCTGCCCCCCCAGCTCAGCCAGTGCCCCTCAATCCCGTCCCGCAGGCCCCAACCCGCTGGCACCCCAGCTCCCCACCTGTAGGCCCCTGTTCTTGGTGCAGGTGGGGAGTCCCGCTATGGTGGGGAACTTTCCTGGCTCATACATGCTCCGGTGCAGTGGGCTGGCGAAAGGATCTGAGTCCTCGCTCCCACTCCCTTCCCCCCCGAGACCTGCCTGAGCTCGGGGGCTCCCCTTCCTCCCTCCCACGTGCAGAGTCATAGACTCATAGACTATAAGGTCAGAAGGGACCATTATGATCGTCTAGTCTGACCTCCTGCACAACGCAGGCCACAGAATCTCACCCACCCACTCTTGTAACAAACCCCTAACCTATGTCTGAGTTACTGAAGTCCTCAAATCGTGGTTTAAAGACCTCAAGGTGTAGAGAATCCTCCAGCAAGTGACCCGTGCCCCATGCTGCAGAGGAAGGCGAAAACCCCCCAGGGCCTCTGCCAATCTGCCCTGGAGGAAAATTCCTTCCCGACCCCAAATATGGCGATCAGCTAAACCCTGAGCATGTGGGCAAGACTCACCAGCCAGCACCCAGGAAAGAATTCTCTGTAGTAACTCAGATCCCACCCCATCTAACATCCCATCACCGGCCATTGGGCATATTTACCGCTAATAGTCAAAGATCAATTAATTGCCAAATACTCATCATACTATCCCCTCCATAAACTTATCAAGTTTAGTCTTGAAGCCAGATATGTCTTTTGCCCCCACTGCTCCCCTTGGCAGGCTGTTCCAGAACTTCACTCCTCTGATGGTTAGAAACCTTCGTCTAATTTCAAGTCTAAACTTCCTGGTAGCCAGTTTATATCCATTTGTTCTTGTGTCCACATTGGTACTGAGCTTAAATAATTCCTCTCCCTTCCTGATATTTATCCCTCGGATATATTTATAAAGAGCAATCAGATCTCCCCTCAGCCTTCTTTTGGTTAGGCTAAACAAGCCAAGCTCTTTGAGTCTCCTTTCATAAGACAGGTTTTCCATTCCTCGGATCATCCTCGGAGCCCTTCTCTGTACCTGTTCCAGTCTGAATTCATCCTTCTTAAACATGGAAGACCAGAACTGCACCCAGTATTCCAGATGAGGTCTCACCAGTGCCTTGTATAACGGTGCTAACACCTCCTTATCGCTACTGGAAATACCTCGCCTGATGCATCCCAAGACCGCATTAGCTTTTTTCACAGCCATATCACATTGGCGGCTCATAGTCATCCTGTGATCAACCAATACTCCGAGGTCCTTCTCCTCCTCTGTTACTTCCAACTGATGCATCCCCAGCTTATAACACAAATTCTTGTTATTAATCCCTAAATGCATGACCTTATACTTTTCACTATTACATTTCATCCTATTACTATTATTCCAGTTTACGAGGTCATCCAGATCTTCCTGTAGGATATCCCGGTCCTTCTCGGTATTGGCAATACCTCCCAGCTTTGTGTCGTCCGCAGACTTTATTAGCACATTCCCACTTTTTGTGCCAAGGTCGGTAATAAAAAGATTAAATAAGTCCTCGTAAACCCGACCAGGCTGGGCCCGGGATCCGGGGGCTCTCTCTGCTCTGGGCGCTTCCCTGGCCCACTGATCACCGCACAGAGCTCAAGCAAATACAATTGATTAAACAGCAACCAGTTAAAAACTAAGGAGGAAATGGGGCAGGAAAACCCGTCACCCCGCTCCGTGGCATGGGGACCCCACACCCAGCCCCAGCCCCACTCTGCCTCCAGTACAGCTCCCTGGGTTACTGCTCTCCCCTTAGCTCTGCCCCTCTGGCCCAGGCTGCCCCAGCTCACACAGAGGACGGGACCCCCCTGGCCTCCTGACTCCCTCATTGGCCTGCCCGCCCTGTCAATCAGGCTGACCTGGAGTGCTGGCCTCTCCCCATTGGCCGTCCCCTTTCTGTTGGTACTGGGAGCCAGCAACCAAACCCCACTGAGTGTCCGTGAGGGGCCAACAGTCCCCAGGGCGACCGGTTTTCATCTGTGTTGTACAGGAGAGGGCGGCCATGTTTGTCCGTGTTGCCAAGGGGCGGCCACGTTTGTTGCTAGGTGATGATGTAATTTACACGGCATAATACGCAGCCACGGGTGGGAGTGAAGCAGGAAGTGACACGAGCCGTGGCTTCCTGGGTACGCACCAGGAGAGAGGTTAAGCCAAAGACAGAGAGTGGCCCCATGGCAGAGGTCAAAGGTCACATGACAGTCGCCATCGGCCTATTTGGTGGGATGGGAAAGCGGCGGAAATAGCAGCATGAACTGGCCTTGGCCTCCTATGGGCCAATGGGGGACCAAGGATGTTTTAGCCCCGCCTTATCTGCATAGAACACGCCCCTGTTCCAACAAGCCACGCCCCCTACTCCCATGCCACATGTAACAAATCACTACAAAGTCTTGGGGGCGGGGGCAGGGGGCAGAGCTGGTGGCCGTGGGTCTGGGTGGGGGCTGTGAGGGGAGATCTGCTCCCTGGGGCTGGGTCATTGCAAACCAGGAGGTGCCACCCCCCCGGCCGGCCCCAGGATCGGTTCCCCTCCCGGGCCGTTCACCAGCTAAGGTTGGTGCAGCGTCGGCTCCGGGGGCGGCTCATAGCGCAGGGGCCCGTGCCCATCTGTTCCACACACCCCGTACGATCATCGCCGCGTCGGGCCGGACACCGGGCGGGACCAGCCGGGCAGGGGTCTGCCCTTAACCCTGCGGTGCCGGAGTCTCAGAGACCCTGCACCGGCCTGAACGATCCGGGAGCGGGGGGGGTTTCCGCTAGCGCCGACCCGCGCTCTGCCTGGCTTGTCCTGCCGTGATCCGCGGCCCCGTGAGAACGGCCCCTGGCCTTGGCCGACCAGTCAGCCGCCCGCTCGGCCAGATGTGGGGCTTTGTTGCTTTCTCGGGAGCCTCTCCAGGTCTGGCTCCTCCCTAAAGTGCGACCTCCCCCGAACCGGACCCAGGAGTCCGTCTGGGGCCTGGCCTCCCTCTGCCGGTCTCAGCCTTGCTCCGGCGGCCTGGCACCGCGGGCTCCAGGTCACTCATCTCCGTTTCCCTGACCCTGGGCTGGGTTTGGCATGTCCCCTCAGGGAGTTGATTTGGGCCCAATGCTCCAACGCGTCGAGGTCGTTGTGACGCCGGGAGGTTTGATGAGCGCCCTCGGCGCTACAGGGGGTCGTGGGGGGGCTGCATGGCAGC
This sequence comes from Actinemys pallida, assembly GCA_023634205.1. Classification (NCBI taxonomy): domain Eukaryota; kingdom Metazoa; phylum Chordata; order Testudines; family Emydidae; genus Actinemys; species Actinemys pallida. The sequence goes on along the minus strand of JALMGD010000039.1, from coordinate 88,615 downwards.
TTGACCCCCCCTGGTCTCTCCCTGACCCCTGCTCTCGCCCGCCCAGCCCTGGCGCAGGAGGTGCAGACGGAGAACATGACAGTGGTGGAGGGCGGCGTGGCCGAGATCAACTGCCGGCTGCACCGGTACGACGGCTCCATCGTGGTGATCCAGAACCCGGTCCGGCAGACGCTCTTCTTCAACGGCACGCGGGGTGAGGGGCCGCCGGGCGGGGGGGGGTCTGCGCATGCGGGGTGAGGGGTGCCGGGTGGGGGCGGGCACGCGGGGTGAGGGGCCGCCAGGTGGGGGGGTGGGTATGTGGGGTGAGGGGCTGCTGGGCAGGGGGGCCGGGGGCAGCCACTGAGCCCATCCCTGTCTCCCCAGCCCTGAAGGACGACCGGTTCCAGCTGGTGGAGTTCACCCAGAAGCAGGTGCGGATCCAGCTCTCCGACGTGCGGCTGGAGGACGAGGGCGGCTACTTCTGCCAGCTCTACACCGACGACACACACCACCAGATCGCCTCGCTCACCGTGCTGGGTGCGAGGCCGGGGGGCTGGGACAGGAGGGGGTGCAGCTGGGGACCCAGGGGCTGGGACGAGAGGGGGTGCGGCTGGGGCCGGGGGACTGGGATGGGAGGGGGTGCGGCTGGGGACCCCGGGGGGCTGGGACGGGAGGGGGTGCGGCTGGGGGCCCTGGGAGAGTGGGGAGGGCTGTGAGAAAGGATGGGGGTTGTTTGCCCTGGGGATTCTGGGAAGGGATGGGGGGATGGCTGCCGCAGGGGATTCTGGGAAGGGACGGGAGGTGCTTGCCCTGGGGATTCTGGGAAGGTACGGGGGGTGTGTGTGTGGCTGCTGTGGGGGATTATGGGAAGGGATGAGGGGGGCGGCTGCCCCGGGGGATTCTGGGAAGAGATGCAGGGTGGCTGCCCCGGGGGATTCTGGGAAGAGATGCAGGGTGGCTGCCCTGGGGGATTCTGGGAAGGTACGGGGGGGGGGGTGGCTGCTGTGGGGGATTATGGGAAGGGATGAGGGGGGCGGCTGCCCCGGGGGATTCTGGGAAGAGATGCAGGGTGGCTGCCCCGGGGGATTCTGGGAAGAGATGCGGGGTGGCTGCCCCGGGAGATTCTGGGAAGGTACGGGGGGGGGGGTGTGTGGCTGCTGTGGGGGATTATGGGAAGGGATGAGGGGGGCGGCTGCCCCGGGGGATTCTGGGAAGGGACGGGGGGTGGCTGCCCCAGGGGATTCTGGGAAGGGACGGCGGCGTGGCTGCCGCGGGGGATTCTGGGAAGAGATGGGGGGCAGCTGCCCCGGGGGATTCTGGGAAGGGACGAGGGGCCAACCCCAGTGACCCCCCTGCCCTGCCCTGCCCCCTGTGTCTCTGCAGTGGCCCCCGAGAACCCGACGGTGGAGGTGAAGGAGCAGGCGGTGGAGGGAGGGGAGGTCGAGCTGACGTGCGTCGTGCCCCGGTCGCGCCCCGTGGCCACCCTGCGCTGGTACCCGGGACCGGCGGGAGCTGCGAGGTGAGGGGGGGCAAGGGGCCTATCCCCCCTAGGGGGCCTGGGCCGTCTGGGGGGCGGGGAATGGTGCAGGGGGCCTGTCCCCTCCGGGATGAGGAGGCTGGCTCAGGGGTTAGGGGGTGGGGCAGGGCAGGACAGGGAGCTGGCTGGGGGGCCAGGGAATGGGGCAGGGGGCCTGTCTCCTCTGGGGGGCGGGGAGGTGGCTGACTCAGTGGGCCGGGGAATGGGGCAGGGGGCCTGTCCCCTCTGGGATGAGGAGGCTGGCTCGGGTTGGGGGTGGGGCAGGGCCTGTCCCCTGCAGGGCGGGGGGCTGGGGGTGGGGCAGGGGCCTGTCCCCTGCAGGGCGGGGGGCTGGCTGGGGCAGGGCCTGTCCCCTGCAGGGCGGGGGGCCGGCTGGGGGGCTGGCGGGGGCAGGGCCTGTCCCCTGCAGGGCGGGGGGCCGGCTGGGGGGCTGGGGGTGGGGCAGGGCCTGTCTCCTGCAGGGCGGGGGGCCGGCTGGGGGGCTGGGGGTGGGGCAAAGCCTGTCTCCTGCAGGGCGGGGGGCCGGCTGAGGGGCTGGGGGTGGGACAGGGCCTGTCTCCTGCAGGGCGGGGGGCCGGCTGGGGGGCTGGGGGTGGGGCAGAGCCTGTCCCCTGCAGGGCGGGGGGCCGGCCAGTGGGCTGGGGGCCGGCCGGGGTCACCGCGAGTCGCTCACCCCCGGTGCTGTGGCAGGACTCAGCAGCCGGGAGCAGCTGGGGAAGGTTTTCCGGGTTAGCACGTCGGTGCGGCTGCGGGTCGAGCGCCGCGACCATGGCGCCATCGTGACGTGCGAGGCCACGCACCCCGCCCTGCGCGGGCAGCGGAAGCAGACGCAGTACGTGCTAGACGTGCAGTGTAAGTGCGGGGGGAGACACAGGGGGCCGGGCGGGGGGCAGAAAGGGAAGGGGGGACAGGGAGCAGATGGGGGTGGGGGTAAGGGGAACGGGGGGTGGGGTGAGATGAGGGGGGATGGGGCAGGGTGGGGTGAGGGGGGAAAGGGAGGGCTGGGGGGCAGGGGAGAGGGAAGGGGGACAGGGAGCAGATGGGGGTGGGGGTAAGGGGAACGGGGGGTGGGGTGAGATGAGGGGGGATGGGGCAGGGTGGGGTGAGGGGGGAAAGGGAGGGCTGGGGGGCAGGGGAGAGGGAAGGGGGACAGGGAGCAGATGGGGGTGGGGGTAAGGGGAACGGGGGGTGGGGTGAGATGAGGGGGGAAAGGGAGGTCTGGGGAGCAGGGGGGAGGGCTGGGGGGCAGGGAGTGCCTGGGGATGGGGCTGCCCTGGGGGGCGTGTTCCTCATGTCACAGTCGCGTGTGGGGTTGGGCTGGGCTGGGCTGTGGCAGTGGGTCGGGGGCAGTGTGTGGCCATGAGCTGCTTTGGGTTGTGAGTGTGCAGGGTGGCGGGACGGGGGTGGTTGTGGGTGCACGGGGGGGGGGGGGGGCTGGGGCCAAGTTGTGAGAGGCTGGAGTCGTGTTGTGTTGTCCTGTGTGTGTTGGGTGATGCTGGGGGCAGTGTGTTGTTGTTTTGTGGGGGTTGTGGGGGGGGGTCATAGGCTGTCATGTTGCTGAGGGAGTTCGGGGGCTGTTGGCGGAGGTGGTGAGTTGTCGTGTCGTGTTGTGGTGTCGTGCTGGGGGGCACACTGGGCGTGTGCTGGGGCTATGTGGACAGGGTGAGCTGTGCTGTTTTGGGGGGAGCATCGTGTTGCAGTGGTGTCGGGTTGTTGTGATGCTGGGGGTCACGGGGTTGTGGTATTGATGGGTTGCTGGCAGATGTATGGGGGGTGTTGTGTTGTCAGGTTGTGGTGTTGTCGGATTGCTGCGGGGACATAGGGGGCATCGTGTTGCTGGGTTGTGGTGTTGGTGTTGCTGGGTTATGGGGTTGTTGTGGTGTCGTGCCGGGGGTCACACTGGGTGTGTGGTGGGGTTGTGCGGCTGGGGTGAGCTGGGCTGTTTTTAGGGTGTGCGGGGGGTTGGGTTGTCGTGTTGTGGGGTTGCTGGGTTGTGTTGCTGGGTTGTGGGGTTGGTGTTGCTGGGTTGTTGTGTTGTGTCGTGCTGGGGGGCGCACTGGGCATGTGGTGGGGTTGTGCGGCCGGGGTGAGCTGGGCTGTTTTTAGGGTGTGCGGGGGCTTGGGTTGTCGTGTTGTGGGGTTGCTGGGTTGTCGTGTTGTGGGGTTGCTGGGTTGTCGGGTTGCGCGGCCGCTGGGCTCCCCGTGCAGCCACCCTGGTCTTCTCCCCGCAGACTCGCCCACGGCGCGGATCCAGCCCAGCCAGGCCGTGCAGCGCGAGGGTGACACCCTGCTCCTCACCTGCGTCGTCAACGGCAACCCGCTGTGAGTGGGGGCCATGGGCTGTGTGCTGGGGCACTGCTGGGGGGAAGCTCGCAGCACCAGGGTCCCGGCCAAGGGCACCGCTGGGGGGAAACTCACAGCGCGAAGGTCAGGGCCAGGGCCCCAGCCGAAGCCTGAGGGCTTGAGCCCAGGGCCGGGGGCTCAGGCGGGCACAGGCTTTGGCCCCCGTCCGGGGTCGTCAGTCAGTTCCGTTGTGCGAAGGGGCTGGCGGTTCGAGCCCCGTCACAGGACACAGCCCAGGGCTGTCAAAGGCTAAAGCAGCCAGACACCTCCAGCCACTTCAGTCCCGAGGTCACGTTCCCAGCAGTAGTGGTGAGTTTGCTGGCTAGTCCCCCTGGACCACACCCACACACCCACACACACTCGGTCCTGCTCCGAGCTCCCTTTGGCGAGACGTGGGACTGACGACAAAACGGAGACGATGCAGCTGCCTTTATATTTAGGGCCCTACCAAATTCAGGGCTGTGAAAAACGCGTCCCGGATCGGGAAATCTGGGCTTGAGGTGGGAGCTGGCTGGGGAGGCGGGGGGGGGAGGCCCAGAACCGGGGTCTGTCTCCCCACCTCCCAAGATGGACCTGACTGAGGGGTCCTGTTCTCTGTCCCTACGAGCTGTGTTTGGGGCCGTGTTCCGGTCGTCTAACAAACCTTCTGTGTTACTGGCTGGCTGAGAGTCTCGGGGAATCGCAGGAAGTGGGGGGTGCGGGGCCCTGACTCCCCCACACCCCGTGACACCCCCGTATCTCATACTGCGTCACACCAAGGCCTCCAGCTGGGGGCACTGCTGCGGGGAAGCTCACAGGGCCAGATGTTCCCAGAGGCTGGGATATGGGGGTCTGCGGGTCTCAGTGCCGGGGGGTGTCACCCTGTGAGCCGTGCTGCTGCCCATCACCCTGGTGTCAGGCCGGCCCTGCCCGCTGGCGCCAGAGGACGGATCCCAGGGCCGTGGGCCGGGCAGGGCCTGGCCCAGCTCACCCCCCTCCCCGGTGTCTGTCCCCGCAGCCCCACTGAGATCACGTGGAGCCGGGTGAACGACTCGCTGCCCGAGCGGGCGCAGATCGAGGGCGCGGAGCTGACGCTGCCGGCGCTGAGCCCGGGGGACAATGGCACCTACGCCTGCCAAGCGGCCAACAAACACGGCCGCGCCTCCGACCAGTATGTGCTGGTGGTGTATGGTAAGGAGCCCCCGTGCCCCTCACTCCCGACCCGCAGCCCCTGGGGACCGCTGGTGCCCCTCACTCCCGACCCACAGCCCCGTGCCCCCCGGTACCCCTCACTCCCAATCCACAGCCCCCTGGTGCCCCTCACTCCTGACCTGCAGCCCATCGGTACCGCTCACTCCCGACCCGCAGCCCCCTGCCCCCCGCGCCCCTCACTCCCGACCCACAGCCCCCTGCCCCCCGCACCCCTCACTCCCGACCTGCAGCCACCTGCCCCCCGGTGCCCCTCACTCCCGACCTGCAGCCACCTGCCCCCCGGTGCCCCTCACTCCTGACCTCACTCCTGACCCACAGCCCCCTGCCCTCCGGTGCCCCTCACTCCTGACCTACAGCCCCCTGCCCTCCGGTGCCCCTCACTCCCGACCTGCAGCCCCCTGCCTCCTGGTACCCCTCACTCCCGACCCGCAGCCCCCCGGTACCCCTCACTCCCGACCCGCAGCCCCCTGCCCTCCGGTGCCCCTCACTCCCGACCCGCAGCCCCCTGCCCCCGCACCCCTCACTCCCACCCTGCAGCCCCCTGCTCCCCGGTGCCCCTCACTCCAGACCCGCAGCCCCCCGTTGACCTGAATTTATGGGGCTAGTTCATTACGCCTCACCAATGATCTGACCAGAAGATATTTAGGTTCTTGTCCCATTTCAGGCGACAGGGTTAGAGACACAGAGTTTTCCACCTGGTGGGTGGGCTCTCGGCGGGGGTGGCCAGGACACGTATACCAAGGACAATACCAACATTTCAAGATCTTGATTCAAACGAACGAAAGGCTAATCCAAGGTATAAAACAGTTACAGAGAAGTCACAGTGCCCCGGTCCCTGGTGGTAACAGCTCTGTTCTCACCGTCTATTTCAACTAGTGAACTCGCCCCCTTCTCTGGAGACCCAGCCCAGCCTCGGCTGTGCCATGCCCCATGGAGTCGATGGTCCAGGTTCCCCGCTGGCAGGGATCTGGTTCGGGTGTCGAGGGGCTCAGCTGTCGTGCCAGAGCTGAGCTAATAGCGTAGATAGACAGAAATAACAGGAGTACTTGTGGCACCTTAGAGACTAACAAATTTATTAGAGCATAAGCTTTCGTGGGCTACAACCCACTTCTTCGGATGCATATAGAGTGAAACATATATTGAGGAGATATATATACACACATACAGAGAGCATGAACAGGTGGGGGTTGTCTTACCAACTCTGAGAGGCCAATTAAGTAAGAGAAAAAAAAAAAACTTTTGAAGTGATAATCCAGATAGCCCAGTACAGACAGTTTGATAAGAAGCAAGTGTGAGAATACTTACAAGGGGAGATAGATTCAATGTTTGTAATGGCTCAGCCATTCCCTGGATTATCACTTCAAAAGTTTTTTTTTTTTTCTCTTACTTAATTGGCCTCTCAGAGTTGGTAAGACAACTCCCACCTGTTCATGCTCTCTGTATGTGTGTATATATATCTCCTCAATATATGTTTCACTCTATATGCATCCGAAGAAGTGGGTTGTAGCCCACGAAAGCTTATGCTCTAATAAATTTGTTAGTCTCTAAGGTGCCACAAGTACTCCTGTTATTTTTGCGGATACAGACTAACACGGCTGCTACTCTGAAACCTGTCATTATGCAAGATAGACAGAGCGACCCCTCGCCATGGTGTTACCGGGTCCCGGCAGTTCCCAGCCTGCCAGGCCCAGCGAAATCTGCGGGGTCACTTCTTCTGTGGCTGACACACATTCATACATGTTCCTATCGATTAACTCATCCCCGAAACCGGTACTTGGCCCGACCCGTGACATCCGGGCCCTGCGGTGTGCCCTGCGGTCACCGGGCTGCTCCAAGCGCACGGGGAACACAGCCAGGTCTCAGTTCCCCAAACACAAAAGGGGAAGCGGAGGCCATTTCTCCAGGCCAAAGGTTACAAACACTGACAGACTTGCTGGAGCGAATCAGCCATGAGACGGCCGCTCGGGTCCTTGTTTTACAGCCAACGACTATGAGTAATACAGTGCGGCATTCGCTATGAGCAAACCCCAAAGAAAGGACAATAGAATCAATCAAACCAACGAAGAAAACACATTATGCAAACTAGCAAATTAGCCTCAATGGCTACACCTCTGGCACCCCTACCTGCCTTCCCCCGGCGCCCCTCACTCCCGACCCGCAGCCTCCTGCCTTCCCCCGGCGCCCCTCACTCTCGACCCGCAACCCCCTGCCCCCCGGCGCCACTCACTACCGACCTGCAGCCCCCTGCCCCCCCGGCGCCCCCACTCAACCAGCAGCCCCCTGTCCCCCGGCGCCCCTCGCTGCCGACCCGCAGCCCCCTGTCCCCCGGCGCCCCTCGCTGCCGACCCACAGCCCCCTGCCCCCCGGCGCCCCTCACCGCCAACCCACAGCCCCCTGCCCCCCGGTTCCCCTCACCGCCGACCCGCAGCCCCCCCGCTCTGCCGGCGCCCCTCACTCCTGACCCGCAGCCACCTGCCTTCCCCCGGCGCCCCTCACTCCCGACCCGCAGCCCCCTGCCCCCCTGGCACCCCTCACTCCCGACGCGCAGCCCCCTACCCCCCGGCGCCCCTCACTGCCGACCCGCAGCCCCCCCGCTCTGCCAGCACCCCTCACTGCCGACCCACAGCCCCCACCAGCACGGCCAGTGCCCCGACGTGCCCGGGGCACAGCCCAGAGCAATGCGTAGCTGTGGGGGGCAGCGCTAGCAGGAGGGGGGCAGCGGTTACAGTGCTGGCTGGGGGGTGAGTGAATTGTGCCGCGCGGCCCAGGCCTGCGTCTCTCCCAGACTCAGCGTGTAAGCGGCAGCCGGGGACCCCCCCCTCGCCTGGAAACGTGGGTCCTGCCCCCCCGGACAGCCCCCACCAGCCCGGCTCCCTCGCTGGCAGTCACCCCGAGCGGCGGGGCCCAGGCAGGGCGGTCCCAGCCCGCGGGGCGAGACCCCGCTCAGCACCAGGCACTTGGCAGAGCCGACACCCCAGCCGGGGCCTCGCAGGGTGACCTCCCCGTCCCCTCTCCTGCACAGAGTGGGGGGGCCCGCGGGGGCTTCCTGGGGGGGCTGGCTGGGAGCTCCAGCCCGCGTGTCCGTCTGTGCCCGGCCCCCCCCTGACCCTCCCTTCCTGCCCCCAGACCCCGGGGCCATTGTGGAGGCCCAGACCTCGGTGCCCTACGCCATCGTGGGCGGCATCCTCGCCCTGCTTGTCTTCACCGTCATCTGCGTCCTGATCGGCATGGTGTGGTGCTCCATCCGGCAGAAAGGTGCGCAGGACGGGGCACGGCGTGGGGGAGGGGGCTGGGGGGAGGATGAAGGAGGATGGGGTGTGGTGTGGGGCAGTGGGGAGCAGGGAACAGGGCGGGAGGAGCTGGGGGAGGATGAAGGGAGAGGGGACGGGGACAGGATGGGCGATGGGACAGGGTACAGTGGGTGGGGTGGGTTGGGGAGGGGAAGGGGACAGGGCCAGAGGGGGGGGCGGGGCAGTGGGGGAGGGGACAGGGCCGGAGGGGGCGGGGCAGCAGGGAAGAGGACAGGGCCGTAGGGGGTGGAGCAGCAGGGGAGGGGACAGGGCTGCAGGGGGCGGGGCCATGGGGGGCAGTGGGGGAAAGGGAGGGGGCAGGGCCGCAGGGGGCGGGGCAGGGCAGTGGGGGAGTGGACAGGGCAGCGGGGGGAAGGGAGGGGGGCAGGGCCGGAGGGGGCGGGGCAGGGCAGTGCGGGAGTGGGTAGGGCAGCGGGGGGAAGGGAGGGGGCAGGGCCAGAGGGGGCGGGGCAGTGCGGGAGTGGGTAGGGCAGCGGGGGGAAGGGAGGGGGCAGGGCCGGAGGGGGCGGGGCAGGGCAGTGGGGGAGTGGACAGGGCAGCGGGGGGAAGGGAGGGGGCAGGGCTGCAGGGGACGGGGCAGGGCAGTGCGGGAGTGGGTAGGGCAGCGGGGGGAAGGGAGGGGGCAGGGCCGGAGGGGGCGGGGCAGTGGGGGGAAGGGAGGGGGCAGGGCCGCAGGGGACGGGGCAGGGCAGTGCGGGAGTGGGTAGGGCAGCGGGGGGAAGGGAGGGGGCAGGGCCGGAGGGGGCGGGGCAGGGCAGTGCGGGAGTGGGTAGGGCAGCGGGGGGAAGGGAGGGGGCAGGGCCAGAGGGGGCGGGGCAGTGGGGGGAAGGGAGGGGGCAGGGCCGCAGGGGGCGGGGCAGGGCAGTGGGGGAGTGGACAGGGCAGCGGGGGGAAGGGAGGGGGCAGGGCCGGAGGGGGCGGGGCAGGGCAGTGCGGGAGTGGGTAGGGCAGCGGGGGGAAGGGAGGGGGCAGGGCCAGAGGGGGCGGGGCAGTGGGGGGAAGGGAGGGGGCAGGGCCGCAGGGGGCGGGGCAGCCCCTCACCTCTGCCCGCCCCCCCGCAGGCTCGTACCTGACGCATGAGGCCAGCGGGCTGGACGAGCACGGCGAGGCGCGGGAGGCGTTTCTCAACGGCGGGGACGGCCACAAGCGCAAGGAGGAATTCTTCATCTGAGCTGGAGGGGGGGGGGGGGAATGGGGGCGGAGCCGGGGGAGAGTTTGGACCAACCCATCGAGCCGCGGCCGAACCACGGGATTTTGGGGGGGGTGGGTTTGGTTTCATTTTTGAAACCAAGGCCTATGTGCCAGCAGCCTGGGGTTCAAGCCCCGCCCCTGGGCTGTGAGGCCCCGCCTCCTACAAGAAGCCCCGCCCCTATGCAGTAAGACCACGCCCTTGTGCTGAGGCCACGCCCACCCTGTGTGAAAGTCCCTGCTCCAGGGACCCCAGGTGCCCTTTGCAGATAGAGGGGGTGGGGGCAGAACCAGGGGATTCTGGCCTCACCCACAATACAATTGGGGTGGCCACGCCCCTCTGATGGGGGCGGGGCTCCAGGGAAACAGGCAGGGGTGGGGTGGAGACTGTGAGGTGCTTTTGTAAACAGCTTAACTGGGCTGTGACTGGATGGGGGCTGGAGCCCCTCCCCCCTGTGGGGCCCGGACCCCTGGGTTCTATCCCGGCTCCAGGAGGGCGGTGGGGGGTTACCAGGGTGGAGGGGGGTGGCTGGGAGCCAGGACTCCTGGGTTCTATCCCGGCTCCAGGAGGGCGGTGGGGGGTTACCGGGGTGGAAGGGGGTGGCTGGAGCCAGGACTCCTGGGTTCCATCCAGGGCTCCCATATTCCTGCTGTGGGCCTTAAAAGCAGGTTGGACTCTCTTTAAAGCCATGATTGTTGGGGTGGGGGGCGGGGGGGTGTCTCTCTGTCCATCAGTGTCTGTCCGTCCTCGTCATGTGACGTCCTCACCAAGCACAAGAGCCTGAGACGGGGCCGGGGGGCTGGAGGGGGGGCGTCTTCCCCCCCCCAGGAACTCCCCTGCCATGGGGCACCCATGGGGCCAGAGGGGGTGAATGGGGCAAATCCGATTTCACCCTCCTGCCCCCAATGCACCAGCCCCTCGGCTGCCCCCAGCGCTGAGGGTGCTGCCGGGGTGGGGGTGGGGCGCGCTGGCTCCCCCAGTCAGTGCCACGCCCCACACCTCCACCCCGGGCACTGAAATTCCCCCGGTTACACTGGGAAAGAGCTTCCCCGTCACGGCCCCCCATCCCCCTCCCAGTGCCAGGCCAGGGGTCCCCCCATAACCCGCCCCCCCCACCCCAGAGGGGCCGTGTCCTGCGCCGGGCAAGGGGTCCTCGTATAACCTGCCCCTGCCCCACCCCAGAGGGGCTGCGTCCTGCGCCGGAGGAGGGTTCCCCCATAACCCGCCCCACCCCAGAGGGGCCGTGTCCTGCGCCGGGCGAGGGGTCCCTGTATAACCGGCCCCGCATGCCCCACCCCACAGGGGCTGCGTCTCCAGTGTGGGCATCTCCTCCCCAATCCCCTCTGAGCCCCCACGTCCCTGACTGCCCCCCAGCCCCCCCTCTGTCCAGAAGAACCCCCCAGGGGGTCCCAGCCCCGTCTCTGGCTCGAGGTTAGTTTCTAGCGTGTGTGTCGCGGGAGGGGAGAGGGGAAACGAATGGGAGATATAATTATTAATATATAACCGGGGTGCGGGGAGGGGCTCTGTGGGGGGGCCAGCCCCCCCCACCCCGAGACTGTTCCCCCGCCCCCACCGCAGCCTGAACGTTAATATATATGTAAATATCTGTCGCCTTTTAACTGCCTTTGATACTTCAATAAACTCCCCGATTAATTCTTTTAACCTGAGTGGGGGCAGAGACCTGGTCTGTGGGGTCCGTCCTGGGGGGGCCCCCTGTCACCCTCCCTTCAGAAAGTGTCAATCAGGAAAGTCACAGCTTGGGGTTGAGTGAGATCCTGAGATTCTTCGAGGCAAAATCCCAAGGGGACTGAAGAAAAATCACGCCCCCCCCCCCCCCCCCATCACAGGACCTCCCTCCAGACTCGCAGCTGAGAACAGGAGCAGTGGGACCCACACCCCCGCAACCTCCCCATGGCTGGGACACAGGGCAGGGCCCCAGATAGCAAGGGGGGGGGGCTGGGAGCCAGGACTCCTGGGATCTCTCCCCTGCTCTGGGAGGGGAGTGGGGTTTAGGGGCAATGACAGACTCCAAGGCTGCCCCACAGCCCTGCTGGTGCCCCTCAATCCCGACCCCCAGCCCCATGGCAGGGGGGAGGTTATTCAAACGGCAGCACTCGGGTCCAGAGTTTTAAAGTATCATTTTAATCCCGTTTAAGCTGGCGGGCTGGTCCATGCTCCCCCCCCCCATTTAAAGGGCCAGCCCCCCCCCCACAGAACTACAATACCCAGATTTTAAGCAATAGCCCTAAGAAATCAACCCTCCCACCCCCGCCCGGAAATAACACTACAGCCCCCGGCCCTACAAGGACTTACACACGCAGGGGAGATGAAAGCAAAGGGGTGAGCGCAGATTGCAGGGAATCGGCATTGGGGGGTCCCAGTTTGGGGGACCCCCCTCAGGCTGCCCTAGCCCCTCCCCCAGCACATTGATTACAGTCTCCCCATTAAAAAAGCAAATTAACTCAGTTTAGCTGTTGGGGGGGAACCAGGCCTCTGGAGATTGGGGGGTCTCTGGACTGGTGACCCCTGCAGAGTGAATTTGGGGGTGGCGGGAGGTTTGCATTTTGGGAGGGTTCCATGAACAGCACCCCCATTACAAAACTGGGGGTTGGCTCCCAGCCCCCGGAAATCAGAGCCCCCAAAAGTGATCACCCGGGGGGGGGGGCTCCTGAACTGCACGGGGAGCTGGGCTGGTCACACTGCCCCAGCCCCCCCAAGATCCACCCCACCCCCAAAATAATATCAGCCCCCTCCATCCAGAGCATCTCCCCCCCATACTAGCTCTACCTGCATCAATGAAGTATAGAAACCGCCCCATAACAATCCCCCCCTCAGAAAACGCAGCTGAGCCCCCAGTAATTTCCTGCCCCCCATAACCCCTCCCCCCGCTGATTATAGAAGTGGCTGAATCTCGTCGGCGACGGCTGGTGCGGTTCTGCCTGGGGGGGGAGAAGAGAGATTTCAATGGGGGAGGGTGAGAAATCGGGGTCCTGGGGGGAGGGGGGGGCTGCAGTCCCCAAAGGATCATGGGAGGAGCGAATCCCATACCTGTTCCGGGCGGCAGGGCCCAGCTCACAGCACCAGGGGCTGCTGGTCCCCCGCGGCCGAGGGCACCGACTCCAGGCTGCCTTTGTAGATCGGGGTGCGCTGGCCGGGCTCCTCCCTGAACGGGGGACAGACAGCCCGGGTGAGTGACACCCCCAAAACCAGCCCCCAGGATCCCATCCCCCATTCCACCTTCCCTGCGGGGAGACCCCCATTAGCTCCCCCCACGCCCCCCAAATCTTCCTGGGACCGAGCTGGGGGAGGGGAAATGAAGAGCGAAGAAACCCCCCCGTGAACCCCCGGATCCCCCCCCCCCGTCCCTTCGTCACGAACTACTGAGGCGTCGAAGTCGGGCGCCAGCGGCCGGGGATTCAATAAATCAAAGGGCCCGAAGAGATGGGGAGATTCAGCCCCATGTCACATTCCCTGTCCCTCCCCCCAGCCCCCGCTATGGGGCTGGATCAGTCCCGGCGCCCCCTGGTGGATAGACCCCATGCCCGGCCCCGTGGGCGGATCTGGCCCGGCGCCCCCTGGAGGGCAGACCCCGCGCCCGGCCCCGCGGGCGGATCTGGCCCGCCGCCCCCTGGAGGGCAGACCCCGCGCCCGGCCCCGCGGGCGGATCTGGCCCGGCGCCCCCTGGAGGGCAGACCCCGCGCCCGGCCCCGCGGGCGGATCTGGCCCGGCGCCCCCTGGAGGGCAGACCCCGCGCCCGGCCCCGCGGGCGGATCTGGCCCGGCGCCCCCTGGAGGGCAGACCCCGCGCCCGGCCCCGCGGGCGGATCTGGCCCGGCGCCCCCTGGAGGGCAGACCCCGCGCCCGGCCCCGTGGGCGGATCTGGCCCGGCGCCCCCTGGAGGGCAGACCCCGCGCCCGGCCCCGCGGGCGGATCTGGCCCGGCGCCCCCTGGAGGGCAGACCCCGCGCCCGGCCCCGTGGGCGGATCTGGCCCGGCGCCCCCTGGTGGACAGACCCCGCGCCCGGCCCCGCGGGCGGATCTGGCCCGGCGCCCCCTGGTGGACAGACCCCGCGCCCGGCCCCGTGGGCGGATCTGGCCCGGCGTCCCCTGGAGGGCAGACCCCGCGCCCGGCCCCGCGGGCGGATCTGGCCCGGCGCCCCCTGGAGGGCAGACCCCGCGCTTGGCCCCACACCCGGCCCCCCAACTCACCCGGCCGGGATCTTGGCGGCCTGGCGGCGCCGCAGGACGAAGACGCCGAGCGCCAGCACCAGCAGCAGGAGCAGCAGGGCCGGCAGCCCCACGGCCAGCAGCAGCATGGGGGCGCTCAGCCCCAGGCCCGGCTCTGGGGGCAGAGAGAGGGGTCAGCGTGGGGCGGGCGAGACAGAGCCCGCGGGGGGGGGGGCGTGGTGGGGGGACCCCCCGACTCACCCAGCCGGTAGCTGCTCTGCGCCCCCTCCACGTCCAGCCGCACGGCCCGGCTGCGCGCCAGGTGGGGCAGGCTGGGGTGCTGGGCCCGGCACAGGTAGGTCCCGGCCTGCTCCCGGCTCACGTGGGGCAGGGTCAGCGTGCTGGACGCCACCACCCAGTCGTCCCCCTGCAACGAGGGCAGCCGCTTAGGGGGCAGGGACCCACACGGCACCCCTGCTGACCCCCTGCCCCACGGTGCTCCCTACTGAGCCCTCCGTTCCCTGCCCCACAGCATCCCTGCTGACCCCCTGCCCCACGGTGCTCCCTACTGAGCCCTCCGTTCCCTGCCCCACAGCATCCCTGTTGACCCCCTGCCCCACGGTGCTCCCTACTGAGCCCCCTGTTCCCTGCCCCACAGCATCCCTGCTGACCCCCTGCCCCACGGTGCTCCCTACTGAGCCCTCCGTTCCCTGCCCCACAGCATCCCTGTTGACCCCCTGCCCCACGGTGCTCCCTACTGAGCCCCCCGTTCCCTGCCCCATGGCACCGGCTACTGACCCTCCGCCCCACTCCCTGCCCCACAGCGCCCCCTGCTGAGCCCCCCGCTTCCTGCCCGCTGGCACCTCCTGTTGGGTCTACTGTGTGACACCCCACATCCATCCTTGATATTTTGGGGTATGATCCCCCCCCCCCATTGCTTGGGGGTCTGCCCAGCCCCTCACCTGGCGGCTCCACTCATACTGGGGGGGCTGGGAGGCGTCGGCCGAGCACTGCAGCTCCAGGTCCTCGCCCTCCAGCACGGCCACGGCGTCGCCCACGGTCCCGCACCACGTGTGGGCACGGGTCACGAAGACGCTCCGGAGATCTGGGGGGGGACACATTGCTTCAGGCCCCGCTGGCGCCGCGCCCCGAAATCCTTGACCCCTCCTACCCGCCCAGCTGGCAGAGAGTTAACCACCCTCCTGCCCCCGGGTTACAATTGGGGTGTCCCTCTGTACCCCACTTCTAGCTGTGGGGAGCAGACACCCCCCATCAAACTGCCCCCTCCACGCTGGGCACTGTACCCCTCTCCCGCCTGCCCCATAGACGCACCCCCAAACTGATGCCGTTTCCCCACTCTGGGCTCCCTGCTGCACCCGTGACACCCCCCCCCCCCCCGTCCATCTCCTCCCACCCAGCCTGGGGGGGGCAAGGGGCAAATTGGGGGGGTGTTATGCTCAAATATAACCAGAGGTAACCCCCCATGGCCCCCCAAGAGACAGACACGTTTGTCCCCCAGATTCATTTGTGTAACGAGGGGCCAGGTCTCAGCGACAGCGGGTGGATCTGGGGGACGGGCCCCCCCAACCCGGGCGTAGGGGCCACGGGGCGGGCGCTACCCACACTCCACGTGCAGGCGGAGCTCGGCGGAGGCGGTGGCGTTGCCGGTGCTGTTGGTGGCCACACAGCGGTAGGCCCCGGCGTGCCAGGACTGCAGGGCGCCGATGGCCAGCAGGAGGCGCCCGTCCGCCCGCGTCACGTTCACGTCGAAGAACCAGCAACGCAGCCGGTCGGGATTGTCCAGGGAGACCCAGGACTGGAGCCACTGTGGAGAGACGCCCCGGTGTCACCGTTAAACCCCGATAGGCTGCCCCCCACGGCGCCCCCATGGACCCCCGGCCTGCCCCACGGCACCCCCTGAACCCCCAGCTTGTCCCACGGTGCCCCCATGGACCCCCTGCCTGCCCCACGGACCCCCTGCCCTGCCCCCCACAGCACGGACCCCCGGCCTGCCCCGCGGCGCCCCCATGGACCCCCGGCCTGCCCCACAGCGCCCCCTACAGACCCCCTGCCCTGCCCCCCGTGGCACGGACCCCCGGCCTGCCCCATGGCACCCCCTGCTGACTCCCTGCCCTGCCCCCTGCAGCACAGAGCCCCTGCCTGCCCCAGGGTGCCCCCTATGGAGCCCCTTGCTCTGCCCCCCATGGCACAGACCCCCGGCCTGCCCCATGGCACCCCCTGCTGACTTCCTGCCCTGCCCCCTGTGGCACAGACCCCCGGCCTGCTGACCCCCCGCCACACCCCCTGCAGCTTGGCACCCCTTAGTGTTGGGTGAGGGGCAGGTTCGTCCCTGGCGGGGCAGGGCTGGAGTGGGGGGGGGCATCCTGACCCGACTGTATTTCTGGAAGGTGAATTGGCTCATGTCAGCTCCGGCCTCGTCCGTCAGACACTCCAGGGTCACGTAGCTGCCCTCCAGGATCGGGCCCTCTTGGTCAATCAGGCGGACGGTGGGTATCTCTGGAACAGTCCATGGGGCACAGTCTAAGCGCCCCCCAGAGGGGAAAGGCCCCATTCCCTGCCCCCCTGAGCTGGCCAGTCCCTGCCCTGGGGCCGGATGAGAGCCGGCGCACCCTAGAGGGGACAGGCCCCATGTCCCGTTCCCCACCCCCCGGGGACAGCCAGTCCCCGCCCTGGGGCTGAGGGGGGGAGCCAGCACCCCCTAGAGGGGACAGCTCCCCCAACCCTGCTGCCCCCAATCGCGGTGGGCTCGCCTGCCCTGACTGGGCCCGTTTGGTAGAACAGGCCTAACGGGGCGGGTGTTGGGGGGGAAGGAGCCCCAGCCCCCCTGCGAGGAAGGGAGGCCGCAGACGGGGCGCGGCTCTGCCCCACTCACCCCCGTGGGCCCAGCGCAGGGCGAGGGCGGCCAGCAGGAGCAGGGGGCCTGGCAGGGCCATGGCAGCAGGCTCCGGGCAGACTCTGGCGTCCGGCTTCCGTGTCGCAGCAGAAGCAGGAAGGCCGGGGGGGGAGCCGGGGTTCCGCCTGCCTCGAACCCTGCCCCCAGTGCACCTGCAGGGGGGGGGGGCGAGCAGAGACGCCAGGGCCCAGGCCCCTCCCGGGGGCGGAAAGTCAATAAAAAACCGCCTGTAACTGACTCCCAGCAACTGCACCCGATGGTGCAATTCCAACACACAACATTTGTGTGTGTGTGGGGGGGAGCCCAGGGCTGGGCTGGCAGGGGCTGCAGGTCGGGAGTGAGGTGCACCAGCAGGGCTGGGGGGGGTCAGGGCTGGGCTAGCAGGGGCTGCAGGTCGGGAGTGAGGGGCACCGGCAGGGCTGGGGGGGCTGGCAGGGGCTGCAGGTCGGGAGTGAGGGGCACCGGCAGGGCTGGGGGGGGCTGGGCTGGCAGGGGCTGCAGGTCGGGAGTGAGGGGCACCGGCAGGGCTGGGGAGGGGCAGGGCTGGGCTAGCAGGGGCTGCAGGTCGGGAGTGATGGGCACTGGCAGAGTTGTGGGGGGGGGGCACCAGCTGACCCAGGCATTTGGGGCAATCCTAGGACCCCCCCCCCCCATGGGAATTTCTGTGCCGGGGTGACCCAGGGGAAGCCGCTGCTGCAAAAATCACCCCCCCCCCCGTGGGGAAGGGGAAGCGGCAGCTGCGGTCACCTCCTGCTGAGAACTGGCGGGGGGGGGTGCGTGTGTAAATCATCCCCTCCCCCCAGCCACCTCCGTCGCGGGCGGGGCCCCGGCTGGGCCGGTCCGGCCGGTTCCGGGCCCCACGGGGAGCGTTGGGGGCGGGGCGCGGGGAAGGGGGGGCTGCGGGCAGAGTCCGGACAAGCCGGGAGCTGCTCAAACAAGAGACCGGGCGGGGGGGCGCGCTGGCCTGGGGAGCACTGGGCGGGGGGGGCTAAGCTGGGGGGCGCCGGGGGCTGAGCGGGGGGGGGCAGGGAGACATCAGGCGCCGGGCGGGGGGGGGCAGGGAGACACGGGGGGGGGCTGAGCTGGGGGGCGCCGGGCGCGAGGGGGCAGGGAGACACCAGGCGGGGGGGGGCTGAGCTGGGGGGCGCCGGGCGCGAGGGGGCAGGGAGACACCAGGCGGGGGGGGGCTGAGCTGGGGGGCGCCGGGCGGGGCAGGGAGAGGGGACGGGACACCCAGCTATTGGGGGGTTTCTATCTGCAACTCTCGCCCCCCCCCGATTTCACACTCGCTCTCTGGGCACCTAGTGGGGCAGCAGGGACCGGGGGGGCGGGGCATGGGGCGGGGCCAGAGGAGGGGACACTCTCAGGCCCCCCCAGCCCGTTGCGGTCCCTGGAACGTCGCCCCCCGCCCGCTGATTGGCTGAGCGCCCTTCCGCTCGGAAACAGTGTAGCAATGGGGGCCAGGTGACCCCCCCCGCCGGGATGAGGTCATGCCCCGCCCCAGGGCCCCGCCCCCGCCTTAAAGTGACAAGAGCAAAGAGGGAAAGGGGGGGGTGGTTCCCATGGGGCTGGGGAAGAGGGTGAAACTCACTATAGGGGACTTGGATGCGGTGGTGGGGGCTGGGAGCCAGGACTCCTGGGTTCTCTCCCCGGCTCTGGGAGGGGAGTGGGGGCTGGTGGGTTAGAGCAGGGGGGCTGGGAGCCAGGACTCCTGGGTTCTCTCCCCGGCTCTGGGAGGGGAGTGGGGGCTGGTGGGTTAGAGCAGGGGGGTTGGGAGCCAGGACTCCTGGGTTCTCTCCCCGGCTCTGAGGGGGGAGTGGGGTCGAGTGGTTAGAGCTGGGCTAAATTAACAGATTGGGGATTCTCTCCATCCTCTGGCAAACTGTCATGTTTCTGTTAAACGCCCCCAGAGGTGGCTGCATCTCGGCTCTGTACGTTTCCCTGGGATCGTGAGGCAGGAGCGAGCTGTGGGAATGTTTGTCTCGGTTATGAAGACAAACGCCTGGACATCTAATGAGTGAAGCTTTTCTCCTGTCTCCTCCGCGTCACGCCTCATCACCGTCCGCTTACAGCCCGGCCGAGGAATTGATCGTTTAAGGCTAATAGAGCACATGGGAAATTAAAAGCTGATCCATCGAGTGGGTTGAAGTGTCGCTGGGCTGGGCTGGAGCCAGGGCTCCCCATACGCCCCCCACACTGCCTTCCCCTCCCCCCCCCCCCCAGCTGAGACTGGCCAGGCTTCTGCACCAGTCCCAGGCGACTCAGCTCCGGGGAGACAGGCGGGGCCCCACAGGTGGTGGGAAGCAGAGACTGCCCGGAGCCGGAGTTGCAATGGGGTCCGGCCAGGGGGCACAGGGTGGAGAGGAGCCCTCGGTGGGCAGGCCGAGAGGAGCAAGCGATGGGCGGGAGGAGCCAGTGGGGTCTCGGGGCGCAGGGCAAGCGGAGGAGGCCGGACCCTTCTGGGCATGGGCCCGGCTCCATGGAGCCACTGGAGTCATTGTAAACCTGGCACTGGGTGGATGCAAGACATTCCTAGGAAGCCCCCTTGAAACACCACCACTCCAACCCACCCAGACTTCACCCCCACCTCCCAGAGCCGGGGAGAGAACCCAGGAGTCCTGGCTCCCAGCCCCCCCCATCTCTAACCACTAGACCCCCCTCCCCTCCCAGAGCTGGGGAGAGAACCCAAGAGTCCTGGCTCCCAGCCCCCCCCATCTCTAACCACTAGACCCCCCTCCCCTCCCAGAGCCGGGGAGAGAACCCAGGAGTCCTAGCTCCCAGCCCCCACTGCTCCCTAATTTACCCTAATTGTGAGCTGAACTGTCCAAGGGAAGTGAAAGTTCGTCACCCCAAGCTCCGTTGATGGGGAAGGAGCCCCAGGGAGGCCAAGCCGGAATGAGTAGCAGTCAAGTGGCAAGTTGCCGCTAACGCTCTGGCCGGACCTGCCTTGTCCCGTTGGCTGTTGGGGTCCAGCCCTTTCGCCTTTCCCCGTCTGTCGGGACAGACCCGCGTGGTGTTTCCAAGGTGCGACGCCGGCTGACGTCTGCCTCCCAGCGCTTGCCTTTAGCCCCCTTGGAAGTTGGACGGTTTCGGGCTTGTGTGAACCCCTGGAATGTGGGGAGGCTGCTGCCCAGCAAGGGGGGTTCTGTCCCCCCCGGCCGCACAGGTCCAAGGAGCAGTCTCAGCGGCTGGCGTCCGGCCTATGGGCAGTCGGGTGAGCTCCAGCAGCCGAGCGGCTGCCCTGGCGCTGCCGATGTAACCCGGGTTGGCTAACGCGAGAACACGGCCACGCAGCTGCGCTCAGGGGCTGGGCTACAGCCAGGGTGCTGGCCTGGAGCCGTCTCCGCTGAGCGCCCCGGATAACGGAACCGCCTCGAAATGGGGACTCGGCCTGAGCGGGGTGTTTCCAGTGGAGCCGGGCTGGGCCCTTCGCTGGTTACCATCTCAGGGAATGCCCTGAAAACACACAGAGTTGGCAGCGAACCCCAAAACTGGGAGAGTGGGAAACCCTGACGAGGACACGGCCCCGAACCCGAGCCAGGCAGGTCACTTGGGAGGGAAACGGGGCGCAAGGGCTGATGGGAAGGAAACCAGCATCATCCTGCCTTTAGCACCAGCGGTTCCCCCGCTCATAACAACGCACACAAGGGCTTTGGAGACCCCCCCCACCTCCAAAGCCTGGGGCCCGATCCCTTAAAACCCCACCCCTGCCGGAAGCTGTCAGCTCCCGTAAGACCCTCCCCCACCCCCTTCGAAAACCCACGGCACAGGGGGACCGAGCTCAGACAAAGCCAAAGGCTCAGGGCTGGCAAGGGGCTGGGGGGCTGGACAAAGAGGGGGGCTGGGTCGCTCTGGCCTTGCCCAGCTGGTGTGTGTGAAAGAGTCGCTGTCGCTGGAGCAGCAGGTCCTGTGGTCACTGTGGCGAACGGAGAGTCTGGCACGGTGAATATTGAAGACGGGAGGACAGGGGCTGTAGACACGGATGGGAGGAAAGATCCCGAAGGGCGGCCCAGGGGGAAATGGGTCAGGGGCACGGAAGGGAACTATGGGGCCACTGGCATGGGAGACGTTGGCTGAACGTATCTCTTCCCTGAGGTCCGAGATCTCGTCCTCAATCAGCCTGGCTTTCTCCACAAAGTCCTTCTGCATCATGGCCTCCTGCTCCTTCAGCTAATAGCCATTGATGGACCCGTCCTCCAGGAACTGATCTAGTTCTTTTCTGAACCCTGTTATACTTCTGCTCTTCACAACATCCCCTCGCAGTGAGTTCCACAGGTTGGCTAAGCGTTGTGTGAAGAAATACTTCCTGTTGTTTGTTTTAAACATGCTGCCTGTTAATTTCATTGGGTGACCCCTGTTCTTGTGTTACATGAAGGGGTAAATAGCACTTCCCTAGTCACTTTCTCCACACCCGTCAGGATTTTATAGACCTCAATTCTATCCCCCCTTAATCGTCTCTTTTCCAAGCAGAACAATTCCAGTCTTTTCCTCGCATGGAAACTGTTCCACCCCCCTCATCACTTAAGTTGCCTTTCACTGCACTTTTCCCAGTTCTAATAGATCTTGTCATCGACCGGAATGAGTTGCCACAAATTGACCTAAATTACCAATTGCTTTGGTTGCCCTGAATCTGTGGAAAAAAACGTTGCACAAAACATTTCTTCCACCTCTACTAATGTCCGTTAGCAAGAGCGGGGGTTTCCCTGGTTGCCGGTGACAGGAGATCGGCTGCTGTAGGGAGTTCGACACGGAGAGCGGAGAGATTTTCTTGGGCACAGAGCCTGCCGGAGAGGCAGGCGTGGGGATTTCGGAGGAAGGGAACTTCCTGCTGCTGCACAGGCCCCTGTGCAAATCCTTTATAAATAAGCAAGATGACACCAAAGAATACCCCTGCAAGGTCGGGAATTCTGGTGAACCCCTGGGCCCAAAGGGGCGACAATCTCTAACCTATCTCCAGAGATCCTCCTGTGTGGAGCTAAACATTGATGTGTTATCGCTGAGGCGTGACCGGGGGTTCAGACTATGTACAATGATGATGTAGCACATGGGACTATGCTCCAAGACCTACCTGCGTGGGGCATGTTACCTGTGGTTGTTTGATGGAATGGCAGTTGCCGGTTGGCTGGAGTTTATCAGACTCTGGGCTGGGGTTATCAAAATAGGCCCCTAAATCATTTAGATGCTTTTGAAAAATCTTACCCCAGAGCTAATTCTGGTTTTGATTTTTTCCCCTGTACAAGTATCAGAGGGGTAGCCGTGTTAGTCTGGATCTGTAAAAAGCAACAGAGGGTCCTGTGGCACCTTTAAGACTAACAGATGTATTGGAGCATAAGCTTTCGTGGGTGAATGCCCGCTTTGTCGGATGCATGCTGTACAAGTGAGCAGTGTTTTGAAGTTGCGACGGGAATCTCGCACCATTATATTAGTTCCTGTGGGGCCTTACATTAAACAAGGATATTTTTTCCCCGATTTTTCTTTTAAAGTCTCCGGAGGTTTGCTTCTCCTTCACGGTATTTGAGTCTATGCCCCACAGTTCACACACGCTAGACTGCCTTGTGACAGACAGCAAATAATTCAAGGATGAAGAGGTATTTAAATCCAGTGCAGTATTGATTTATAGTAAGTGAATTTCACATGGGTGGAAAATACTGGGTCAGCGATCCCTAAGAGACAGAATCGAGGGTAAGTGATGGGGAGCACTTTCTCTCTCTCTCTCTCTCTCTCTCTCTCTCACTCATACACACACACACACGCACACGCACGCTGGAGTGTTTAATCTCTTCATTCCAGCTGCAGGGTTTTTTCAGCATGTTATTAGAGGTTTAACTGCCACCCTTTGTTTCAGATAGCTGCAAGAGACAGATAAGCACCAGTCATTGCCTCAAGCAACTCACAGAAATTGCAAACATCTGGGCGAAGGTGGCGTCACTGAATATTGCTTTGGCTTAAGAGTCTGTGCGTAAAACACGGCAAAGGGGGAGAGACACTCAGAGACAGAAGGAGCAGAAAGCGAGACGCAGCCTGAACAAGCAACTGATAGCACAACCCTGAGAGAAGCCCAGAGAGGGAGCTTTTGGGCACGATACTGGCTGAAAGAGGCTTTGAATTATGAGCAAGGAAACTGTCTCCTGTTAGAATCATAGAATATCAGGGTTGGAAGGCACCTCAGGAGGTATCTAGTCCAACCCCCTGCTCAAAGCAGGACCAACCCCAACTAAATCACCCCATCCAGGGCTTTGTCAAGCCGGCCTTAAAAACCTCTAAGGAAGGAGATTCCACCACCTCCCTAGGGAACCCATTCCAGTGCTTCACCACCCTCCTAGGGAAATAGTGTTTCCTAATATCCAACCTAGACCTCCCCCACTGCAACTTGAGACCATTACTCCTTGTTCTGTCATCAGGTACCACTGAGAACAGCCGAGCTCCATCCTCTTTGGAACCCCCTTTCAGGTAGTTGAAAGCAGCTATCAAATCCCCCCTCACTCTTCTCTTCTGCAGACTAAACAATCCCAGTTCCCTCAGCCTCTCCTCATAAGTCATGTGCTCCAGACCCCTAATCATTTTTGTTGCCCTCAGCTGGACTCTCTCCAATTTGTCCACATCCTTTCTGTAGTGGGGGGCCCTGTTTTCCGAGTTGCCCTGTGTTCAGGAAAATTGGACTTGGTCCCTGCTTGGTAAATAAACGGGATTGCACCAAAGGCACCAGACTCCATCCTCCATTTCTCCTCCCAAGTGGAAAACCCAGAAGCCCCCAAATTCTGGCGAGCCACTTGGGTCAGCGAGGGTAACGCTAGGGACACACCGAACCATTCATTCCCGTGCGTGGGGATGGCACAAGCACTGTCACCACGCAATGGGGTGTGAGTCTCTCTGCCTTTGTGCTGCTAAAGAACGTCTCCTGCCCGATCTTTGAAATAACCTCTCTTCATGGCACGGAACAATTTCTTCCTAAGACGTCAGAGGAAATTAGGGAATTTTTAGGTCCGGTTCGATCGAAAATCCTCCAGACTAGAGCAACGTACTGGCTTTCTCCTGCTCTGCCTTCGTCAACTTTTTATCCGCTCTGAGGATGGCGTCTGCCGCCGCCTTCTTACTGGCCAGGAACTGGTCCAGTACCTCCTCTGCCTGGGAAGAAGAGCTCACAGTGTTGAATTATTCATGAGCTCTTATGAATATGCTAATAGCCCTCATCTCCCCGGGGACTGCGGCCAATACACGTTTCCTCTTAGCAAGGGCCGTTGCTGTAGTTTGAAACCAAACATTGGGGGGATGAGGTAGGAAAACCCCGCTGTGGCTACAGGGGCGAGGAAAGGGCCCTAAAAGTGGGGGAGCCACCAGCGCGTGAACCGTGGCCCTGCCCCCTGCACTACCCTTCCCCCGAGGCCTTGCTCCCGCTTCACCCCTTCCTTTGAAAAGTGATGGGGTTATGG
The DNA here is from genome assembly GCA_023634205.1 of Actinemys pallida. Lineage (NCBI taxonomy): Eukaryota > Metazoa > Chordata > Testudines > Emydidae > Actinemys > Actinemys pallida. The sequence continues at coordinate 64,556 of JALMGD010000039.1, read as the reverse complement.
CCCCCCGGCCCTCCCGTTCCGCCACCCCTGTGTGGCTAGTTCCGCCCACCGGTCCCCTTTCCAGTGAAGGGGTTGTCAGCCACTCACCTGGACCCTTTTGTTCTCCACCACGCGGCTCTGGTCTCCGAGGTCGACTTCAGAGCCACCAGGTCGCGTGTAAACCCCGTCCGTGTGCGTCTTCCGCACAGCGGCCGAGAGCTCCTGCCGCAGCACGAGCAAAGCTCCGTGGAGATGCTTCACTTCTGCCGAAGACTTTGCCAAAGCTTTCTGCTACCTCGGCCTAGCCCACAAAAGGAAAAAACTCATGTCTGTCCTCTGCAGCCTCCTCTCTGCTCTAGCCTATAGCATCAGGGCGGCCCCTGCCCTGCCGGAGAGAAGGAGACAGCCCTGGCGTTTCTAGCCCTTTCGCCAGCAGGTAACTTACTCCCACTGCTCGAGCCAAGCTCACTTCGAGCGTGCAAGCTCACCTTGAGCGTGCGAGCTCACAGCGGTTTCGATCTTAGACCAGCCCTGGCACGGCTGCCACGAGGGATTGAACCAGGGACCTCTAGAGCTAGAAGCCCAAGTGCGTTACCATGAGCTCCTGCGGAGACCGTGGCTTCTCAGCCTTGAAGGAGCGCGGCATGGAAAGCTCCAGCGAAGCCACCAAGCTCCGAGAGCTCCATCATGGCCACTGGGAACGTCACCTGCGTCTCCATCTCAGCCACGTAGTGAGCCAGCACCTCCGTGACGGCCGCCTCATTCTCCACGGCCGCCAGCAGTGTCACGGCGTCCTCCAGGCAGGGCACGGTCCCGCGGTGTGTCGTGTCCACGTAGCTTTTGACCAAGGCGCTGAACACTGGGAGGAGGAGAAAGGAGCAGAGGGTTGGGGGGCTTTTTCTGGGCCCTCCAGGTCTGACAGTCTATGCAGGGGGCTGGTCCCTTCCTCTTTTGTCCCTGGGCCAGACAAGCAGCCCTTCGAAGACAGCAATGGACAGTATACAACCGGCCCTTGCAGGGTGGGAAATGATCATGCGATTAGGAGCGGAGGTGATCTCACTATCAGCTGCCAAGCCACTGGTAATCTGGCCCTGCACCAGGATCAAACAGCTCATGCGATCATGCCCAAACAGGGGAATCTCGAGTCTCTTCCTGGAGAATGGATCTCACGCTTCACACCAACGTTAGCTGTTCTTAGCCTGAGTTCCGCTGCCTGGTTCCATAACAGGAGCTTAATTGCTTCTTTGATACTTATCCTGATTGAAAGGCAGCTGCCCACCGGGTTTCACCCTATATATAATTTGCTCCTGGGGCAGCCCCTGGGCACTCGGAGCAGGGAGCTTAGCTGGGGGCGGTCACTAGGAAGTGCCGGAGAGCAGAGCTGGATGTGTGGGTCTCTGGCTTTCAATGGGGCTGCATGTGAATTTGAAGCACCCTATTGATCCCTTTTCTTTCCCAGCCCGTTACTCGATCTATTAACCACCCGTATTAGCACAGCTCCTTGAGTCCCTCTGCCGTGCTGCAAACAGACCACTGGCGCCTTCTCTTTGCTGGGACACGACGCCGCTTTTTGCACCAGGACACTGATTCCCTTTAACAGCTTCAAGCCAGCGGGGGCTGCGAAAGTCCAGGGGAGATTTATTTGCTTCTCCTTTCTGCTAAAAATGGGCAGGGACGGGACTCGCGGCCGGTAGCAGTGGATTAGATTCCAGGAGACGGAGTTCGGGCATGTGGAAGTGGCTGGGCCCGAAACCCCCCACTCAGTGCAAACAGCTCCGTGTCGAAGGGAAACTGAAAGCGGCCAGGACAGCAGCCGCCTGTTGTGTAACAGGAGCTGATGCCGGGAATTCAGCGTCACGCCAACACAAAGCCCGTCTTGTGTTTCACGCTAAGCTGTGGGGAAAAGGCGCGGCACCATCCCAGCAAGGGAAGAGTAAACAGTACCCTCCCCTCCCGCACAGGGCTGACCCTCTCCCGCAGGGGTTCCTGGGTCGCCCTCTCCACCCTTTTTAAATATTGACGTAAGAGCTTTTCCTAGTCCTCTGGGACCTCCCTTGAATGAGAAGATTTGTTGCATATCAACACCAATGGTTCAGGGAGATCCTTGGCCAATTCTTTTGCGACTCTTCCGTACAGGGTACCCGGTCCTGCCGATTTAGAGATGTGTAACTTTAGCATCTGGTATTTAACATCCCCCCGGTCACTGGCCTAACAGAAAGCCTGGTCCCGCTGCTAGAGCCGAATGCCTCGGCCACTTCCTTCCGATCCAGGGCGGGAACATTCACGTCTGCCTTCGTCGTGTCCCTCGTGGGGCTTTTCCCAGCTGGGCCCTGTAATAGCTGCGCCCGCGCTGGGATCTCGGTTAGTCCTGAGATGTGTGACAAGGGCTTGTGATCCTGAACCCGACTGACCACCGGGCTTTGCACTGGTGCCTGCAGCTCCCCGTATTAACGGTCTGAATCCCCTGGGTCACACCCTGTGAGAGCATTGCCAGGACTTGCAGCTGCTCCAGGCCCATAATCACGAGATTATGTAAAGATACGAGCTCTGGGGGGGCTTGTTATTTACCGTCTGCTCTTTGAGTCACTAGGGTGCCCGGGGGTCACATTTTGTCGCTTTCTGCACAGCCACGAGGGTTCAAAGCTTCCTTTTTATTTAAGCCTGAAACCAGCCCAGACCCACCTGACTCCAGGAGCTGGGGCTTTATGGAAAATGATTCCACTCATGAGCGTCGGCAGCTCTGGTCTCCGCTGCCCCCTGGTGCGACGAGCCAGGTGTATAATGGGGCTGTAGCAGCCAGGGGAAGACCTTGAAAAGAACAGGTTCAGAAGGACGTGGCGTCCAGCAGGACACGCTTTGGGGAGGGTGCCAAGCTCGGGAGCTGGCTCAGGAGATGAGAAGTGGCTCTCTGGGGAAAGGGGCCTCGCTGTGACTGAAGGCGGCTGTGGGCACCTGGCCAAACGAGCCGATGGGAAGGCTAGAATTTTTTAAAATTGAACAAAGACTCCCCTTTGGTCTGTCTGTGGTTGTTCTCCCGGGGAGAGGGGACAAGGCACAACTGTGCTGTAAGACGCTTGGGGCCAGGTATGAAAAGTATCATACCTAGAAACTACTCACTGAAACCCCAGATATGTAAGTAGATCAGGGAATGTCTAGGAAGACGCAATTAGGTTTCTCTCTTTTATTTCTTTATGGCTTGTGGACTCCTCTGTGCTAACCCCAGGTGCTTTTGTTTTGCTTGTAACCTTTAAGCTGGACCTCCAGAAAACTATTCTTGGTGCTGAATCCTTGTAGTTACGCTTTTAAAATCTAGCAAATGCCTAAGTTCCCAGATGAATTTTCTTTCTTTGATTTTTTATTAAGAAAATTGATCTTTTTTCAGAACAGGATTGGATTTGTGTGTCTAAGAGGTTTGTGCACATGATGTTTAATTAGCTGGTGGCAACAGCTGATTTCCTTTGTTTTCTTTCTCAGCTCTTCCCCGGAGGGTGTGTGTGAAGGGGCTGGAGGGTCCCCACAGAAAGGAATTCCCAAGTGCGCCTTCCTGGGCTCTCCAAGGGGTTCTGCACTGGGGTCGTGTCAGCGTTTACCAAGCCAAGGTCAGAGAAAAGCTGTAGCCTGGGGAGTTTAATACCAGCCTGGAGTGGCCAGTATTAATTTTTAGAGTCCTTACAGGCCTCCACCTTCCGCACTCGAAGTGCCAGAGTGGGGAATTAGCTTTGACATGGTGGCAGCGGTGGGATCATTTTGAACCAGAGGCACAGAGCTCAGGATTTGAAAAGGACACATTTTTCCTTTCGGCAGCCTGCAAAGCCAGGGAGGTTTTCTTTCTTTCTTTGCTTTGCTGCCTGAGGAGGAACAGGCAAAGGGTTCGGCCTGCCAAGCCAGGGAGCCCAACAAGCAGTTTATTTTTTTCTAGCTTGGTGGCAACGAAAAAGCTGGGCTAGAGCAGGGCAGCCCTGTGCACGAGGTTGCAGTCGGGCACCGAAACCCTAGAGCAACCAACCTTCCCAAAGCGGAACGCCACGGAGAAGACAGGCCCAGATCAAGCCCAGACATCCAGCTCCATGACAGAAATGCAGGGAGGGGATGGGGGACCGGAGATCCCCCCGGAGGGAATGGTCAGCCCTCTCCTACCCGGGATCCAGCTGCCAAGATGGAGCTGAAGCGCTTAGAGCTGGAAAGGGCTAAGCTGGGTCAACCAGGTAGCCCCAGCAGTCCTCCTCCAGGTACTGCTCTCAGCCTTGACAGCGGGTGTGATGGGCTGTCACCCCAGGGTGCAGTCTGGGAGCCATGGGAACCGCTGTGGGCTCTAAGCCCCCAGCTGGGCAGGCCTCTCCCACACTGCTTTGCTGGAGATTCAGCCAGCCTCACCAGGCCCTGTTATCACCCAACACGACAGCAGGAGGCGCCACACACCCAACTGAGCTACCTGAGTGCTTTACCGAAGCCACTCCAGGACAAACAGCCAATTTCCCAGCTCCCCCGCCTTGCAGCCTTGCAGGAGTCTGACCCCAGAATTAGACCGTCTGGCACTGCACAGGGATCTGTACAATGTAAACTCATTAATAATCCCCCACCCACCCTCCGAACCCCTCATCCCAGCCCAGAGCACCCTCCTGCACCCCAAACCCCTCATCCCCAGCCCCACCCCAGAGCCCGCACCCCCAGTCGGAGGCTGCACCTCTTCCCGCACCCCGACCCCTTGCCCCAGCCCAGAGCCCCCTCCCACATCCTGAACTCCTCATTTCTGTCCCTACCCCGGAGCCCACACCCCCAACCAGAGCCCTCACCCCCTCCCGCACCCAACCCCAGTTTTGTGAGCATTCATGGCTCCTCCATACAATTTCTGTTCCCAGATGTGGCCCTCGTTTGCCCACCCCTGGGCCAGGCTGTCCCTCCGCAGACGGACTCGGGTTTCACGATTCCTATGGGGGCCCCGACCTGCCACCAGGCCCAGGAACCCGCCCGAGGATATAAAGCTAACGCAGCGCAGTACGAACTGCCTGGGCCGGGTCTGGCCCCCCAGCTGCCGTCCCAGTGTAGACGGACCCTGAGTGCGAATGGCGTGTGCTGTCGAGGGAGCTAACACAGCACGGTACGAACTGCTGGGTCTGGTCTGCCCCGGCACGCCCAGCGAGATCAAGGGGCGTTTGGCCCCAAACGCCTCAGGCCGGGCTGAGCATCCCACTAGGTGCCTAAAGCCCTTTGGCAATTTGCCCCCTCGGCCTGGTTTAGGGGGTGGGGCTGAGCCCCCACAGCGCCTGTCCAGTCTGAAAATCAGCCCCAGTGTCTCAAGGGGAGAGGGGTCAGAGATGCCCCCGGCCGCCCGCAGGCCAGCAGCTGGAGTGAATTGACAACTTGCGAACACCACAACGGATGGTGTTATTTCATTGTGCCGGTAGATGCACACACACAGAGCAGGGCTCAGCCCCTCCAGCAGGGGGTGGCAAGGACACACACACACACACACACACACACACACACACACACACACCCACCCACCCCTCAGCCGTGCAGAGCGTTCCGTTAAAAGCGGATTTCTCGTCAGGCTCGGCAGTGCCTGCGCCCGGCTCTGCAGACAGAGCCGCTGGTGCACATTCGGGGTGTTCTGGTCAAAGCAGTTGGAGTTAAATGCCCAGACTCCGCCCCGCCCCCGCTCAGGAGTGGGCGTCCTGCCATCTGACGCCCCCGCGGAGTCCCTGCCTGGGAGCGGGTGGAGAAAGGCAGGACAAGAACTGCCGGCTGGGGGTTAAAGCCAGACATGTTCCAGCTGGAAATAAGACCAATATATTTAACCAGGCGGGTGATTAGCCACGGGAACACGCGCCCAGCGCTGGATCTTTGCAGGACCCCAGAGCCTGCCCGGCTGCCGTTCAGAAAGCTGCTGCTGCCCTTCTGGGCCCGTGGGGTTTGCTGATAGTTGGGGCTTTGCAGGGTGTTTCCAGGAGAAGGAGAAAATGAAGCTACGAGTCAGGTCTGTCCTTGGGTGCGATCCTGTGTCTTTACAACGAACGCCCACCCAGGCCTGCTGCCCAGACCGCAGTGGAGACGTACAATAGTGGGCAGTTTCCTTGCTCAGACATCCCCAGCGTCTCTCTCCAGCCGGATCTGTGCCCAAGAAGCTGTCCCTTTGCTTCCCGCTTGGGGTCACGCTAGCTCGCCATTGCTTTTTTCCCTTTCTCCTAGATCTACTCTAAACACCCACGGACACATCAGCCTGAAACCTCTGCCGCTGCCTTTGCAACCAGGGAAACTACCTGCCTTTAATTTTTGCTCTAGCCTCGCCTGTGGCCCAGTGCCTTGGACAGTGGCTTCTCTAATTTCTGGAAAAAGAACAGGAGTACTTGTGGCACCTTAGAGACTAACAAATTTATTAGAGCATAAGCTTTCGTGGGCTACAACCCACTTCTTCGGATGCATATCTGGTTGTAGCCCACGAAAGCTTATGCTCTAATAAATTTGTTAGTCTCTAAGGTGCCACAAGTACTCCTGTTATTTTTGCGGATACAGACTAACACGGCTGCTACTCTGAAACCTCTAATTTCTGGCAATCTCACTCCATGAAGGGGCTTAATTGCTCCTTCCATTTAGCCTCTGATTGTAGAATCTTCTCCATATCGATATCTGTCTATGTGCAAGGGGGATCTAATGCGGCAAAGCCTCATGGGACAGCTGCGTGCTTCCACTGGAGGAGAAAAATAGCCCCTCCGGCTCTGTTTTCTTGGATTTGCAGGTGGAGGGAGAGTGAGAGATGTCATTAATAAAGACACTGGGACAGGGCTGCTCCAGCTCATGCAAACCTGTTTAATTCCTACCCGGGCTGCAGGGCGCAGCGTCTCCTGGCGCAGGGAGATACAGGCGTTGGGGAGTTTGTAGCCACCTGCCAGCCCCTCCCGTTACAGACAGGGGGATAATGACCCAGCTCTCAGCATGCTGAGCCGGGGAAAGGAGACATCCCCACAGCTGCCTCTCCCTAAACACCCAGCAGCCCTGTTACAGCGCCGGCAGGGATAGGGCCCTGGGAGTGGGGCTGCATTTACACGGCCGTAGGGGCATGCAGGGAAATCGGAGCCGGTCGCTGGAGATTCCTGTGTTAACACTGTGCGTGTAGATAGCACCATCCGCTCAGCACCTAACAAACACAACTTGGTCCTCCCAGAGGGAAGGTCCCCATTTCACAGAGGGGAAACTGAGGCACAGAACAGTGATGTGACCAGCACAAAGTTACACAGAATTACAGTGTAGGAGGTGGGCACAGAACCCAGACGTCCTGGCTCCAGCTCACCCGCTCTGACCACTAGACCCTGCTCCCCTCTCAGAGCTGGGGACAGAACCCAGGTGTCCTGTGACTTCCTTTTGCAGACAGCTCCGGGCCCTGTGTTAGTAGCTGGGGGATCTGGCAGATCGCAGGAATTAGTCAGCAGAAGCTTTCGGTTGTGCAGAGAAGCAGCATTTGTGGGACCTGCCGCCGGGGGGGACCCCACAGGGGCCCGGCTACTTTCGTCTCTGGGTTTTACTCAGGTTACTTGTCCCCTTCCCCCGCTGGCGCCTGGATGTCAGATAACCAGACACGTTGGCGACGGCTCTCAGCGCCTCCCTGATGGTGCTGAGAAGGCCTGAATGAAACTCAGTCCTGTTGGCCGAGCTGATTTCCCGCCGGAGGCCCGAGATCTCGTCCTCCATCAGCCTGGCTTTCTCCACAAAGCCCTTTTGCATCATGGCCTCCTGCTCCTTTAGCTTGCTCTCCATCGCTCGCTCCGCCTCCTGCCGGGCACTGGCCAGCTCCTCCTCCACCTTGGCCTCCAGCTGTTTCACATTCTCCTGGTGGCTGCGCTCCTGGTCCTTCATCAGCTGCTCCATCTGCAGCCGCTTCTCCTCTGCCGCCTTCCACTGCTGCTCCAGCATCTCAGCCTTCTGCTTCTCCTCTTTGGGGGGGGGGGAAAGAAAGGGAGAAATAGAGGCACAACCCCTCCCCCAACCACCTGGAGTAGCCCCCGGGTACCATGCAAACCCGCACCTGACTCGGTTGGCATGAGATGGGGCGGGTAACTAGGCAGCCATCCCCTGACACCAGCATCTCAGCATGGGACCTACCTAACCACGGCTCGAAGGGCAGTTTGGACAGGAACCCACAGAGCCCTGGGCATGCGGGGCAGAGAGGGGCATTCAGAGCACCTGGCATGGGAGGAGGGGCAGGGGGTTGCAGGGAGTCTCTAAAATAAAGGGGGCTGGGAGGGGGCACCCGGGGAGTTTGCTGGGGGGGTGAGGGATGCAGGGAGCTCCTGGTGGGTGCAATGAGTTTGGCCGACAGACACTCTGCAGCTTGTGACCCTGGTATTATTTGCCGTCTGCATGGCCGTAGCACCCACGAGCCCCAGTCCCGGCCCAGGGCCCCGCGGCGCCAGGCGCTGCACAGACACGCTACAGCGACGGAAACTGGGTCTGCTGCAAAGAAAAGGGGGGCAGGGGCTTGTTTGTGGGGTCTCACCGGCCACGTGCTTCTCCGCCTCCGTCAGCAGGTTGTCGGCCTTCAGCACGGCCTCCGCCTCGGCCTTCTTACCGGCCAGGAACTGCTCCAGAGCCTCCTCCGCCTGGGACCAGAGATGGCCAAGCGCTGGATTATTCATGAGCTCCAATCAATATGCTAATGAGCTCCCTCCTTTCTCAGGGGAGCAGGCCTCACAGGGGGACGTTTTTCTGCCTCGGGGCAAAATGTTCCCCCCATGAACACAGAGGGATCACAGGGGCTGGAGTCAGGGGTGGGGAGATGGGAGCTGAGCTGCAGCACAGGGGCTGATCCCACCTCTCTGCCGCCTCATCCCCTCGGGGCTGGAAAATCGACGCTTTGGAGGGAGCTTCCCGACAGTGCGCCAGACCCCCGGGTTAGAAAGCAAGCGACCGGGTCGAGAGGAGCTGTCAGCCCGCAAGGCAAATGCTGTCACCCGCGGGGCAATGTGGGTGTTTCTCTATGAGATCTGCTCTCGTTCAAACAGGAATCACTTCAGGGACGTCCTACGCCCGGTGCTATGCAGGAGGTCGGACCCGCCGATCACAGGGGCCCCTCGTGCCCTGAGAATTGATGAACCTCTGACACATGTGGTGTCATTTCACACAGGGCCCGATCTCTGTTCATACAGGGCCGGATCCAAAGCCCATCGCAGCCAATGGAAAGATTTGGATTGGGCCCAGGCAGAGCGGGCCGGGATCCTGGGGGGAATTTGCCCCCGGCGCTTTCCTGCTCTGTGACCAAGGGAGACCTTTCCAACTCCCCCCGTGGGATCGGAGTCCATCACCATGGGCCACAGTGACTGCAGGTCACAATTTACCATGAAACACACAGTGCCCTGGCGTGGGGCCCCCGGGCCGGGCACTTGGGCAGCTCAGCACCGGCGGGAGGGGGGCTGCGGGGGAGAAGCTGTGGGGGGCAGGGGAGCAGGGAGGGAGACTCACCCGCAGCCTGGGGGGAGCAGGCGGGAGGTGCGGGCGGCAGGAGCGCCGCGAACGCGGCCGGAGGACTCAGGAGGACACGGGGCGGCCGTGCAGCCGGCTGGAGAGAAGCGACGCTTTGAAGGGGAAACTGATGCTTCTCTCCGGCCGCCGGCTGTGCCCTGGGCTGCAGCCCCCAAAGCCCCCGCGTTCCGGGCAGCCCTGCCTGGCGGGGGGAGGCGGCTCCGAGAATCGCAGCCAATGGGAGCTGCGGGGGCGCACGGAGCCACCTGCACCCCCAGCACCAAACAGGAGCTGCCCCAGGTAAGCGCTCTGCACCCCAACCCCCTGCCCCATCCCTGAGCCCCCTCCCATGCCCTAACTCCCTCCCAGACCCCCACCCCCAGCCTGCTTCTGCCCCCTAACTCCCTCCGAGACCCCCACCCCCAGCCTGCTTCTGCCCCCTAACTCCCTCCGAGACCCCCACCCCCAGCCTGCTTCTGCCCCCTAACTCCCTCCCAGACCCCCACCCCCAGCCTGCTTCTGCCCCCTAACTCCCTCCCAGACCCCCACCCCCAGCCTGCTTCTGCCCCCTAACTCCCTCCCAGCCCCTGCACCACAACCCTGAGCCCCAGGAGGAGAATGGAGAAAAAAAATGAAAAACGGGGGGGGAGGGAGATAAGAGACAATGCTCCCCCCACAGGGGGGGGCCCAAAAAATGAAGCTGAGCCCAGGGCCCCACAAACTCTGAATCTGTCACTGATCAGACCCCGGTTCCCCCCTGGCCTTTCCCTGCCGTCGCCCCTCTGCTTTGTCTTCAGCGAAGCGGGGAAGCCTGACTCAGCCGCGGGGGTTTAGGCACCAGGTCTGCTGGCGAGACACGAGCCGGAGCGGAATCCGGCTCCTTCTCCCGGAGCTGCAGTCGCTGTTGTAGCTGCCAGGCCGCGACGGGGGGGGGCTAATTTCAGACACTCACCTTGACCCCTTTGTTGGGCTTGGCCCGGTAATTCTCCACCACCTGGGTCTGGTCCCTGTCGTAGGCCTGGTACCCGCCGGGCTGGGAGTAAAGCCCGGCGCTGAGTCTCTGCTGCATGGCGGCTGAGAGCTCCTCCAGCAGGGCGCGGCAGGTCTGCTCCGAAACGGCCTCGTTTTCTGCGAGGATGTCTGCGTATCGTTCCGTGATCCCGGCCTGGGCACGGAAAGGGAGAAACCCCATCGCAGAGCAACGGCTGGGGCTGGATTCCGGTGCCCCCCCCCCGCCTCCCCTGGCTGACGCCTGCACCCGAGTGTGGGTCACTGGCCAGTCAGGGAACGGGAGAGCCGAAGGCTCACTGGCCACTCAGGGGATCAGTGGGTCAAAGGGTCATTGGCCAATCGGGGGAACAGGGGGCCAATGATCCACTGGCCAATCAGGGGATAGCAGGGTCACAGATTCATTGGCCAATCGGAGGATTGGGGGAGCCAATGGTCCATTGGCCAATAAGGTCACCTGGGGATTGGACGGTCCCTGGAGCAGGGACCAGGTTTCGGTTTGGTATCCGTACAGCGCAGGGCACAAAGGGGCCCTGACCCACCACTGGTGCCCAGCGGGCCCCCCGCAGTGCAGATCCATCCCAGCAACGCTCTCCTTGCCGCTGGGCCCGGCCCGGGACGCCCCCACCTACCACCAGCAGCTTCTGGAACTCCTGCTCCTCGTCCTTGAAGGAGCGCTGCATGAAGAGCCGCAGGGCGTCCGCCTCATGTGTCCCGTGCACCGCCGAGAGCTCGCCCAGCTCCGCCGGCAGCCGCAGCCCCCCCATCCCGGCTGCGTAGTGAGCCAGCGCCTCCCTGAGGGCCGCCTCGTTCTCGATGGCGGCCATGGCGGTCACTGCGTTGTCCAGGCAGGGCACCTGCCCGCTGCGGATGGTGCCCACGTAGCTCTGCACTAAGGAGCCGAACCCTGGGCGAGGGAAGGGGGAGGGGTAAGAGCTGGGGGGAGGGGACTGTATATTTGTACAGCACCTGGCACCCCGGGGACTCCGCTGGGGAGCGTGTCCCAGATTCTCCTCCGCGCTGACCCCCGGGGGATAGGGGTTATTCCCGTCGCAGACACAGAGCTCCTGCTCTTAGCTCTGCAGACTCCGGTCCAACGGGGCTCATCTGGGATTTGAACTGTCAGAGGCTCGGAACGAGTATCCTCTGAGCAGAGCCAGGGCTCCGTAGCCGGGCCTGGAACGAGCTCCTCTCCCTGGTGGGTCAGCCCAGCGGGGGCACCCGTCACACCCGCCCGCCGGTGGGTAACGCCAGCAGGATCTCAGCAAGGCTCCCTGGGCCTTTCTGCAGAGTTGGGACCGGGCTGGAGCCGTTTTACCCACATATTTCCAAGGCAGGTGAGCGTCGTCCATCTAAACCTGAAACTGGGCGGCTCCCAGGATCCCTGAATGCAGGACAAGCCCCCGTTTCCATCCCTGCTACGAGACCAGGTGAAGAGCACCTGGCAAAGTCATCAATCTGTGTCTCATCCGAGCAGCCGCGGGGCTGACGTACTTTTCCCATTGACTGGAATCCCTCCTTTGACCGTCTTGACGTGGGAGCACTGGAAGACATAGTCACAGAACCGGCGGGTCTTGTCCAGGAACAGCGGGTCCAGGGCACTGGTGGGTAGCGAGTCCAGCTGGCCCATCTCCTGCCGCGATGTCGGCTGGACAAACACGAAGCACTTGCGGGTGGGGAAGAAGTTGCGGATGCACTGACGCGGCAGGTTGAATTCCATCACCTTCTTGTTGATGCCTGGAGAACCAAGGAGAAGCAGGAGGTTACACCCAGGACTGCGCTAATAACGGAGTTTGGTGTCGTTGGCAGCTTCCAAATGTCAGGGGGAAATTTCAGGCTTAGGTCAGGTGGAAAACTAAAAGTTTTGGCAAATGAAAAGCTGAAAAAAAACCTACTTTGGGGCCAAAGGAAACGTGGTGTTTTCATCCCGGCCATTTTTAAACACGTTTGGAGTTGGGACGCTGAATAAAGTCAAATGGAGATTTTGGAACCAAAAGTTGTTTAAAACCAAAAGAAAAAAAATCCAGATTTTTGGATTTTTTATTATTTATTTTCTTCCCAAGTCAACAAACCCAACCAGAACCTGCAAAATGGCGCCTTAAACCGCAGGTTTCAACCAAACCCAAACGGTCGGCTGTAACTACACCTCGTAAGCAGGGTCTGAATGAATTGTCCCCTGACAGCTAGCTGGGAGGGGGAGAGACTTCAGGAGCAAACTGTATTTACATGGACACACCTACTCTGCCTAGGTATCCAGCAGACAGGAGCGGTGTTGCTCAAAGTGATCAACTTTGGCTGGTGTTGGGTTACAAATCACTTTAGTGCTGAATGCAGGGTGGGGAAATGTTATCAGTGTTGTTGTCTTTATTGTATGAATAAAGGGGAGCAGAATTGTGCTTAACCTGTCCCAAATGAGGGGGCCATCCTCAGCGGAAAGGACCTCGTTAAGCCAGGGGCTCAAATGCCAGAACCCTGTACCAGTAAGAGGTGGGGTGACAGGTGTTCTAGCCAAGAGGTGTGGACTCTTCCTACAGTTCCCTGGACTGGTTTAACCTGTTCCTCCCCACTGTTAAAAGAGCTAAATAGGTTTCATTAGGAGCCTCTTCATTATTTCAAATGCTCGGTCAGAGCTGAAATCAGTTGTGATGGGACATGTTTTCACCCAGCCTGTTAAGAGCTAAAAATCAGTAAGAGACTGACCAGCAGAGAGGCAGGTAGCAGCAGAAGGTGACTGAGGGGTGGGCAGAACAAGCGGCTGGCGGGTGCCCAGTCAGATCACGTGTTCAGATGGCAGAGCAAGCTGGGGCCTTCTTCCCTGGCTGGGAGGGGAACTCACATAGATGCACCAATGAACCCAGGGTCCTCACTGCCCAAGGACGACCCACGTAATCAAAACACCACATATCCTTCCGGGGGGGGAACGCAGAGACCTGGTACCCAGTGGCAGCTGCAGAGCTCACAGATAACCCTGTTCCGTGTGCCGAGAAGGGCCGTTTGGATCACATTGCCCTATATTGTCCCCGTGTTCCCGGCGCCCCCCATCTGTCTATCCCCACCGCGTGTCTCTTACACCATCGGCTCATTGGAGCAGGGCCTGTATCTTTGATCGGTGTTTGTGCAGCACACTAGGCTCCTGGGCCATGACTGGGCTCCTCGGCCTCAGTGGCAGGAGCCGGGACGCCGGGGTAGATGGGCCCATGAGTCTGATCTCGGGGGCAGGGAAGAGGCAGGATACCAGGGGTGATGGGCCCCTCCCGCACACAGCGGACCCCCAGCTCACCTTTCTTCAGGGCCAGCGCGTGCTCCAGGTACTGATCCTCCGTCACCAGCTGCCCCTCGATCCTCAGCTCCAGCGTGAAATCCCGCACGGCCCAGACGAAGCTGGGGAAGAAGCGGACGAACTCGGTGTCCTCCTCCGTGTCGTCCCCTCCCTGCGCCTTCACCTTGATGTGCTCCGTCAGCTCCGACACGAAGCTGGGCCGGGGGCTGAGGACTCAAACTGGGGCCAGACCTGGGTGCTACCACCCAGCGTGGGACTGAATGGGGGTGTTCCAGCCCCACATCCCCAGGGGCCACCCCCCAGGACCCCAGCCCCATGCTCCCCAGGGGCCACCCCCACGACAAGGATACTGCAGCTGCTCCATGGCGAACTGGTCGATGGTCCCTTTGCTGTTGTAGACCAGGGTGCTGCTGAGCAGCACGGCCAGCGCGAAGATCCACACGTCGTTCTTGGTGTTGCCCTGGGCAGCGAAGGGGGGTTGGATCTGAAACACGAGCCCGGGTGCCCAGCACAGGGCCAGGGGGGGCTGCTCCAGGGCCGAGCGCACCGGCCTGGGCTGCACAAACAGGGGGCCCTCCAGTGGGATCAGGGAGGGGATCTCCCCTCTGGGGTTGGCCTGGATGCATGCCTGGTTCTGGGCCCGGCGATCCCTGCACCCAGTCCTGGGCCCCGCGCGCCCCACTGGCTGGTGATACATTGGGGAGGGGCCGGAGAAGAGCCCCGAGGACGATTCAAGGGTTCGAAGCCCTGCCCCAGAGTGAGCGACACCAGGGCTCCCGCTGTTCAGCTGGGCCCAGGGTGGGCTTTGGACTCCCGTCTGTCCAAAGGGAGCAGAGTCGCCCGGGCTCCTCACTCGAGCGGGGAGAAGCCAATGGCTGGGAGGTGAAGTGCGGCAAATTCAGCCTGGAAATCAGGCACCGGTGTTGACCGGGGAGGGGAATGAACCCTGGGAGCAGCCGGCCCAGGGACCGCGGGGGATTCTCCGTCCCTGGCAGTGTGTAAATGAAGGCAGCCATTCCTCTCGATCCGTTCCAGGAATTCCTGGGGGGCTGGAATCTGACTGGTGTTATCCGAGGGGCCAGGCTAGATGGTCACAGGGTCCCTCTGGCCTTGGGGGTCTCAGAACCTGCTCCCCAGGCAAGGGCCGCATGGCCCCTTTCTCCAGCCCCCTCCCGCCGCCCCCTACTCACCTTCTCCACGTCGCCCAGCCCCTCGGTGTCCAGCAGCACCAGGGTATGGCCGGCCCGGCGGGGGTGGGGCAGGCACCACATCCAGATGCCCTTGGTGTGCGACTGCACCGTGGAGCCCAGTGAGAACCCTGGGGAGAGAGGAGACGGGGTAGAGACCCAGTGCCCGGGCACGCCTGCCCCCTCGCTCCCGGCTCCAGCCCGGGGCCCACGGGAAGGGGGCTGGGAAAGCTCTCACCTCTCTGCTTCCCGGCCAAGGAGTTCATGAGATACGACTTGCCGGTGCGGTACAGCCCCACGATGGCCACCACCACCACGGGCTGGGCCACGCCGCGCAGGATCTCCAGCGCTGCGGGGTTCACCTCCAGCTCCCCGTCGGCGCCGTTCCCCACCAGGCACACGGGCCCCTCCATGGCCACGGGCTAAAGAGAGGGAGCGGCAGAGAGACCGTGGGAGGTGGTAATGCCGGCAGGGATAACACCGAGGCGCTGGCTCTGGTGCACAGCGCTGCTCACCCAGGCACAACAGCTGGAGTGGGGCCAAACTTTACAGGCCAATCATTTAGTCGCTAAAAAATGCCCTTTCAGGTGATCCGATCAGGACTCATCGATCATTCATAATTCGCCCACCACCAATAACCAGTGAATCGATCGTCAAGCACTGACCCAACGTCCTATGCTGAGTGAGAGGGGCTCGCTCGGGCTGGGATGGGTTGAATATCTTGATGAAGTCGCTTAGATTGGATCTAGTGGTGAAGAGGTAGTGAAGCCAGCAGCACACACAGAGGCTGGGCGAGACCTTCCCTGGCGTATTCGGACAGTCTATGTCCAGGCTGCAGGTGGGGTAATTATATCCTCGTGCCGCTTCCTGTATCCGGGGGACATGACAGAGGTCGACACCATCATGACTGGTTTGGAGACAGTGACGAGGGAAGTGTTATTTCCCCCTTCACATGACACAAACCCAATGAAATGAACAGGCAGCAGGTTTAAAACAAACAGAAGGCAGCATTTCTTCACACAGCGCCGTCAACCTGTGGAACTCCCTGCCGGGGGATGTTGTGAAGGCCAAAAGTATAATGGGGTTCAAAAAAGCATTAGCTAAGTTCCTGGAGGACAGGTCTGTCAATGGCTATTAGCCAAGATGGTCAGAGATGCAACCTCACGCTCTGGGTGTCCCTAAACCTCTGACTGCCGGAAGCTGAGACTGGACGCCAGGGGCTGGATCACAGGATAATTGCCCTGTTCTGTTCATTCCCTGCGAAGCACCTGAGCGCTGCCACCCCACCTGGAGGAGCCCCGGCCGGGCTGGCCACAGCCCCGAGCTGAGCCTCCCCCTGCCTGGAGGAGCCCGGGGCTGGCCACAGACATGCCTCCCCTCCCACCCGGACTCTTTTGCTATGCCCTATGCAGGTTCTGGGGCAGCCGAGGAGGCGGGACGTGCCTGCATGGGGCATAATAAAAGCAAAACCTTCGCCACCAAACCCCGCAACTGGGGATCCAGCGGCCGTGGCAGTGCCAGGGGAGGCAGCGTCTCCTCCGGCCTATTATACCCACCGCCCATGCTCAAGAGGTCACCTAGGCCGACGCCCTGTGCTGAGGTGGGAGGAAGTCCTGCCTCCTGTCCCTAGAGCAGTGGCCACAGCCCCCTGGGGGGCCGCAGACGGTGTCTATGATTTCCAAAGGGGGCCGCACCTCCAGCCGAAATTCCCTAAGGGGTCTGCAACCGAACCCCCCCGAGGTACAGAACAGTTCGGAGGGGAAATATTTGGTTTGAAAAAGTCGAAACGTTTCATTTTGACATTTTCCGAATGAACCATTTTGACTTGGTTTTGAAATTTAGAATAAACCAAAAGGATTAAAAAAAAAAAACAACGAGGAAAAAAATGAAAATAAAATAATCAGAGGCCAAATGAAACATTTCAATTGACCCCAAATGAATTCTTTTTCGTTTTTTCATTTGCATCTGGCGTCGACCCGAAATGAGGCGTTTTTGTGATTTTCAGCCACTGACCTGAAAAATCAATTACTGGCTCGGCTCGAACATCAGCAGTTTTTATGCGCAATATATGTGTGTAGCACCACCTACTGGCGCGTTCACTGTGCGCTAGCGATTGACACCTGTCCCGGCGTCTCTTCTGCAGAGCGTTCCTGTAACATAGTTCTGCCCTTGTCCATGTCAAACACCCACTTTCCACTTCTCGAGATGCTTCGTGCAGAGCGGCCCCACCCCCATGACCTACCGCATTACAAAACCCAGAGTTATACCAAGAATCTCCCCGTTATTTCATCTCGAATATTATTTCTTATTTTTCACCTCAGTCAGTTTCATTATTACTAATGACACTTTGCTCTTCTCGTCTGAGGGGCTGAAAGAATTTCACACACAAAACAATTCATCCTCCCAGCCCCTGGTGGGTTTGGTCTTCTCTTCAACACAGAGGGAAACTAAGGCACGGATGTAGGAAGTGGAATTGTTCAAGGTTAGTTGCTGAGCTGGGAATAGAACCCAGGAGTCCTGGCTCCTCCCCTCTCTGCCCCCCAGTGTTATCCCCAGTTCAGCAAGTTGACATGAAACACCACTACTTTTCCTCCCCTCCCTTTTCCTGCCAGCTCATCCCAGAGCAATCTCCATATGACCTACCAGGCTCTCTTCCACCTTTACCTCTTTGTTCATTTTGTCCCCAGCTCTCATGGTCCTGGCAGCTCAGGTTAAGAACATAAAAACAGCCAGACTGGGTCAGACCAATGGTCCATCTCGCCCAGTGTCCTGTCTTCTGACAGTGGCCCAAGCCAGAGCTTCAGGGGACGTGCACAGAACAGGGCAATTTTGGAGAGACCCACCCCCCGTCTTCCCCTCCCGGCGTCTGGCCGTCAGAAGGCCAGGGTGGGGTCGTATCCCTGACCATGTTGGCTAATAGCCATTGATGGACCTGCCTCTCCTCTAGCTTCTGTTCCACCAGCCTCGCTCTGCAAGATAATGATGGACAGTCCGGCCCCCCCACGTGCCGTGAAAAGAATCTTCCGCCATGAATCACGGCGCTGTGGCTAAAGCCTTCTCTGCACAGAAGGGCTGCACCGGCAAACCCTGCTGGTGGAGACGCGGCTTCTACCGGCCAAGAAGTTCTTGTACCCGGACAGCCTGAAACGTTTGCTGCTAGAGCCGCGTCCACACGGGGAATTTGGCTGGCACAGCTCTGTCAGAAGGGGGGCGATTCCCGCCCCCACTGACCTGATGTACCTACGCCAGCAAACCTTTTCAGGGTAAACTGGTGCTAATGATGTCCTGGGGCGCGGTGGGGCAAGCCGAAGGCAGAGCACTTACGTTCTTTACCTGTCTGGTGTTTCTCTCCGAAGTAGGGACAAGTCCCACGCTTTGCCGCTCTCCTCTGTGGCTTTCTGCCTCTCTCTGGGGTTGATGTGAAAAGTAAAAGCAAAAGCAGGCAGCATCCAATATAAGGCGTGAGCTTGGAGGGTGGGGTCGAAAACTTCGTCATTGTTCAGCCTTGCCCAAGTCCTCTGATTGGTTCAATGTCTTCCTCAGGTGGCTGCCTCTGATCTGCAACCCTTGAACTTCCTTCTCACACTGACATCTCAGGCAGTTCCTCTCTCTTAGCAAGTTCCAAGGTGGCCAAAGTGTCCCTGGCCTCCCCTCTTGCATGGAAAACTTCCTGGCCCATGTTCGTTACCTCACTGACCCGTCTTGCCGTTCCAGCCTGGGGTGTAGCCGGATGCGGCCCCGGCCATGGCTTGGCCTTCCCCAGACAGCAGCAGCTCCTGCTCCATGGGGAGGGGGGGCAGCCCACGGTCCCCCCGCCCCTGCCCTTCCAAGCATCTGAACGGCTTCCTGTTGCGCCGCTACCTTGCTCTTGCGAGTGCGGTGTGCACAGTTTCCTGTTAAGCCGTCACAAAACCACGAGCAGCGAAAAATCGCCAGTGATGTTAAGTGTTCGCTTAAAGCCAGACGCGGGGTCGGGAAGGAATTCTCCCCCGGGACAGACTGGCAGAGACCCGGGGGGGGTTCACCTTCCTGTGCACTGGGCCCGGGTCACTGGCAGGTTTGAACTCGTGTCCATGGTGCAGTCTCTGTCACTCATCTGGAACCCGCGATCTGGGGCCGTCGGTGACTCAGCCGGAGTCGGGGTCTGGTACCGGGGGGGGGGGGGGGGGAGGTTCTGGGCCCTGCGCGGTGCCAGGGGTCAGACGAGACGATCGCGCTGGGCCCGTCTGACGTTAAACGCGATGGGTTTAAAACCAGCTGGCAGTGCAAACAGCTCTGTGTCAAATGGAAACTGGGAGCGGCCAGGAGAGCAGCCGCCCGTCGTGTGCCGGGAGCTGATGCTGGGAAATCAGCGTCGTTCCGACCCAAGGCCCAGTCTGTGTTTGGGGAACAGGCACGGCACCATCCCAGAAAGCAAAGGTTAAACACTCCCCTCCCCCGCCCAGACACCCCAGCCGGCTGACCCCCTTCCTGCAGGGGTTTTCCCGCCCCTGGGTTCCCGGGTCGCCCTGTCCACCCCTTTTAATATTGGCGTAAGAGCTTTCTCAAATCCTCTGGGACCTCGTGCGTGTGCCAAGGTTTGTTACACATCAACCTCAGGGGTTCAGGGAGCTCCTCAGCCAATTCTTCAGCTACTCTTCCCTACCCGGTCCTGCCGGTTTAGACATGTCGACCTTTAGCATCTGGTATTTAACATCCCCCCAGTCACTGGCCGAACAGAAAGCCTGGTCCCGCTGCTAGAGCCGAATGCCTCGGCCACTTCCTTCCGATCCAGGTGGGGAACATTCCCCAAACCCGTCTGCCTTTTTCACGTCCCTTGTGGGGCTTTTCCCAGCTGGGCCCTGTAACAGCTGCGCCCGCGCTGGGATCTCGGTTAGTCCTGAGATGTGACAAGGGCTTGTGATCCTGAACCCGACTGACCACCGGGCTTTGCACTGGTGCCTGCATTAACGGTCTGAATCCCCTGGGTCACACCCTGCGTAGCTTGTACCAGCTCAGCTCATTCCACTCGCGGGGCTCCTGGCGTCCCT
The DNA here is from genome assembly GCA_023634205.1 of Actinemys pallida. Taxonomy (NCBI): domain Eukaryota; kingdom Metazoa; phylum Chordata; order Testudines; family Emydidae; genus Actinemys; species Actinemys pallida. The sequence goes on along the minus strand of JALMGD010000039.1, from coordinate 44,619 downwards.
CCGTCCTCTCCCGCGTGCTCCCTGGGTGCCACCCGCCCGCCCCTGCCATGCCAGCAGCTCTGTGCCCCCCATTCCCCATTCATAGATCATAGACTCCAAGGCCAGAAGAGCCCACGGTGATCATCTGGTCTGACCCCCTGTGTCCCACAGGCCAGAGACCTGCCCCACACTAACCCGAGAGCGGATCTGTCGGAGGAACAGCCCGGCTTGATTTAAGAACCGTCCGTGACTGAGAATCCAACGCGCTTTTCAGGAAATTCTTCCCACGGTTCATTCCCCTCCCTGGTACAAATGGACACCTGGATTCCAGTCTGAACTTGTCCAGCCCACCCCATCCCGGGGCCTTTCTGCCATGGGGCTTTTCAGATCTAGCCAGAGAGGTCTGTCCCGACTGTTACTAAAAATACCCTGGGGTCAGGGGGGCAAACACAGCAGAGCATTGCCAGGGCTTGCAGCTGCTCCAGGCCCAGGGGGGCTGACCCAACCCTGGCCGCTGCTCCGGCAGCCCCGGGACTGGCTGCCAGACACCGGTTCTGGTGGCCACTGCTCCGGGTCTGAGAGCTGCTCCAGCCCTGCCCCCAAAGACATCCCGGAGGTCCCGGAAAGTCCCGGAATTTGTGACCTCCGTCCGTGACAGAATCGTATCCGTAATCGCGAGTCAGACTCGGGTTTCACGCTTCCTACGGGGGCCCCGACCTGCCACCAGGCCCAGGAACCCGCCCTAGGATATAAAGCTAACGCAGCGCAGTACGAACTGCCTGGGCCGGGTCTGGCCCCCCCAGCTGCCGTCCCAGTGTAGACGGACCCTGAGTGCGAATGGCGTGTGCTGTCCAGGGAGCTAACACAGCACGGTACGAACTGCCTGGGCCAGGTCAAAGGGTCATTGGCCAATTGGAGGATTGGAAGTTCCAATGGTTCATTGGCGAATCAGGTCACCTGGGGATTGGACGGTCCCTGGAGCAGGGACCAGGTTTCGGTCGGGTATCCGTACAGCGCAGGGCACAAACGGGCCCTGAGCCACCACTGGTGCCCAGCAGGCCCCTCGCAGTGCAGATCCATCCCAGCAACGCTCTCCTTGCCGCTGGGCCCGGCCCGGGACGCCCCCACCTACCACCAGCTGCTTCTGGAACTCCTGCTCCTCGTCCTTGAAGGAGCGCTGCATGAAGAGCCGCAGGGCGTCCCCCTCGTGTGTCCCGTGCGCCGCCGAGAGCTCGGCCAGCTCCGCCGGCAGCCACAGCCCCCCCATCCCGGCTGCGTAGTGAGCCAGCGCCTCCCTGAGGGCCGCCTCGTTCTCGATGGCGGCCATGGCGGTCACCGCGTTTTTCCCCTGGTTGTACACATCCTGCTCCCTGTCGGCGCCGTTCCCCACCAGGCACACGGGCCCCTCCATGACCACAGGCTAAAGAGAGGGAGTGGTGGAGAGCCCAGCAGGAAGAGCGGGGTGTGTATGTGAACAGCTGGTGTCCAAAGCGCTCCGGCCCAGAGGCCCACGCGAAGGGAGCATTTATCTCACATCCCCCCCAGCAATGAACGGCTCCAACCTCAAGTGCTACACGCAGGCTGACCCATAGCTGGAGCGATCAGCAAAACAGGTCATTGTGTGATCATTAGGGTTCAGAGTTAACAGACTATCACTAGAAATGGAGCAGTTCACACCACTCGCATGGCTTTTGGTTCAGGCTCTCTGCACACTGAGGTAGAAAACCCTGCCCAGAAGAGGTCACATTTGGAAGTTTTCTTTGCAGCCACAAGGGCTGGTGGAGCAGGGCTGGAGTCTCACTGGTGCTAGGGCCCCTTTACACACCTCAGGAAGTACAGAGGCCCCATGTTATATTTTCACCCACTTCCACAGGGCCCTAGTGTTGGTGAGAATCCAGCCCCGAGCTTCTACAAAACCTTCCCAATGTGACCGGAATCCACCTGGTTTGCTGCCTGTGTCTGCAGAGAGCCTGACCCCAGTGTGAGTTGTGTCTTTCATAGCAATGGCAGTTTACCCCTGGAACCTAACGATTGCTTCATTATCTGTGTCACTGACGATCATTTCAGCAGGAACACCTAGCCCGGGTGTCATTGTGGGAAATGGGGCAGATCTCGGAGCTGTGAACGGAGCCGGTGAAACAACACCTGGCCAGCTGGTGACAGCAAGATTACACCACCCCGCAGGGCCCTGACCGGGTCGGGATTTCACACAGCGGGGGGCTTGGCTCCATGTCCATTTCCTGATGCCCCCGCTGGTGCCAGCCAATCCCGCTGCTTAAACTGTCCTCCAGCATTTGTGCTGCCAGGACCTCCCTGGGTATTTCACTAATGAGCGGGTGAGAGCTCTATGCCCTGACAGGCCCTATCCTGGCTCCCAGCCCCCCTGCTCTAACCACTACACCCCACTCCCCTCCCAGAGCTGGGGAGAGAACCCAGGAGTCCTGGCTCCCAGCCCTCTCTGCTGTAACCACTAGCCAATCTCACAGCACTGACCCTGCCTTGGGCAGCCAGGGCGGGTTAGCAGCTTGTCCCGGCGCGCCGGAGTCCGTCCCGCATGTTTCTTAGTTCCAGGGGTGTCGATTCACCACACCAGAGAGCAGCAAAAACACCCAGACATGAGAGTGAGGTTTGTGGGGAGGTTTATTTAATTGCAGAGTTTAAAGCTTTCCGGCTGCAAGGCAAGGAGAGAGGCGCCCCAGTCCAGCGCCAATACCAGCTCCCATCCCTCGGCCCGGGGCTGGGGAGGTACCCGGGGCAGAAGGCTGCCTCAGCTCCAGGTATGGGCAACGTCTCACTCCCCCTGGGGGTGACATTCTGGTGGCCACCTCACCTGGGTCCTGCCCCACAGATCCGGCTAATAGCCCCATCCATCCTGGTATAAGCTCCTACAAGTCCTCTGCATCTTGGGGTAGCACGTCTCCCACAATGCACCCTCCCTACAAGGACCTGTGGGGCGAGATATTCCTCCCTGACCCCACCAGTGGGGGGGGCCAGCCTAGACCACGGCGTTGCAGTCAGAACGACCAACGCTTTGCTGGACCTTACTAAGCTGCTCGCCGGCGGAGTGTCCTGTGGCAGGGGGTTCTGTGGGTGAACAGGGCGCTGGGGTATGAAGGTGAGCGGGAGGCCGGAGGCCCCATCAGAACTTGCGCCGGACATGGCTGGTGATGAACTTGGCGGCCTCGCCAGTGAGGATGGGTAGCATGTGGAAGGTCACATCGCCCAGCATCCCCAGCACCGATTGGATCCACGACGGCTTCCTGATCTCCTCGATCTGCTGCTGCAGGTGCCGGATCTGGTTCTCCAGGCGTCTGGCCTCCTCCCGGAACCCCTCCCTCAGCAGGGCCTCCTGCTCCTGGGGGGCAGCGAGAGCATGAGGTGGATCCCCAGCCTGCCCCATGGGACAGCCCCCACTCCACGGGACAGTCTCTTCCCCATGGGTGGGGGTATCCCACCCCTTGCCTGCCATTTGCCACTGCCCTGTGTGATGAAGTGGGGGATTTTCTTGTTTGTTTTCTTGTTTTCGGTGGGGTTTCAATGGTTTGCATGCGGAGGGGGTGGGACTCCATTTCCCTGGGTGTTACTGGTTTAACTAGGTGAGGGGAGAGGGAGTTTGTTGTTACAGAGGACCGGAGAGGGAACGTGGGACCCCAGCCAATGGCCTGAAGGATGGACACTCCAGCAACCGGTGACCTGAGACCCTGACCCGGAGGCCCAGCTCAGGAGTTGCAGCCGGTTCTGGCCAGTGGGAGAACAATGGGCTGCAGAGTGAGGACCCAGTGACCTAACCAGCCGGTTCCAGCCAGAGGACAGAAGCAAGGAGAGGAGGCCCCAGTTTACAACCCCGTTTACCTGGAGAGAAGACAATGGACAGAGGCGGGGCCTGGGGCCAGTGACGTCAGATGCCCAGCTGGGAGCAGGGGGGCTCTGGGCTGGAGAGGGGCAGCAGGCAGAGCCCGCCTGGTTGCAGAGAGACTGGGATGTGCTGGGCTGAGGGAGGCCAGGCCTGAGGCCCTGAGAGTTTCCTGTGCTGTGTTCAACTCTCAACAAACCCTCCTGTGTGTTACGCTGGCTGAGAGTCACTCCGGTCTAGAGAACAGGGTTGCATCAACCCCTTCGGGGGCCCACGGCAGAGACAGACGTGCTGAGGCTCAGAGAGGTGTGGCTCCAGGAGGTGGAGGGGCCTGACCCTGTGTGACGTTATTGATATAATCTGGGACCATATAGATCATTGTTGCAACCAAGGTCCTGTAGTGGCACGCAAATCTTGTATAAAGGGGGTCAAATGGGGTATCTAAGACAAGGTTATGGTTGGCTGGTTATGATTAGGCTGTCTATATGTGTGTATCAATTTTGTAGTTGAAGTTATGAATATTGGCTCTATACTGTCTGTATTTCAAACTTATGCTATGCTGCTGGGTGACATCCCAGACAAACTGGTGTTAGCTCTGCCTAGCCTGCTTGATGGCCCATTAAGGACCATCAGCTATACAATGGACCCATTGAGAGAAGGCAAATACGCCTTGAGACTCAGCAAAGTATGCAGGGACTTGCCCATGTGACTCCAGACTCCATTTTGCTGTAATTTTCCACAGTAAGGACAAAGAGGTGTTCTTACACCTGGAAAAGACTATATAAGGCTGATGCCTCATCTCCATCTTGTCTTCAGTCCTGCTTCATACCTCTGGAGGGACTTTGCTACAAACTGAAGCTCTGAACAAAGGACTGAGGACCCATCCCAGCGGGGGATGTATTCCAGAGACTTGATTTGAACCTGCAGTTTATTCTTTCGCTGCTGCAAGCCTGAACCAAGAACTTGGCCATTACTGTATGTAATTGATTCCATGTAACCAATTCTAGCTCTCATCTCTATCTTTTTCCTTTTATGAATAAACCTTTAGATTTTAGATTTTAAAGGATTGGCAACAGCGTGATTTGTGGGTAGGATCTGATTTGTATATTGACCTGGGTCTGGGGCTTGGTCCTTTGGGATCAGGAGAACCTTTTTCTTTTACTTGGGTATTGGTTTTCATAACCATTTGTCCCCATAACGAGTGGCACTGGTGGTGATACTGGGTAACTGGAGTGTCTAAGGAGATTGCTTGTGAGACTTGCGGTTAGCCAGTGGGGTGAGACCGAAGTCCTCTTAGTCTGGCTGGTTTGATTTGCCTTAGAGGTGGAAAAAACCCCAGCCTTGGGCTGTAACTGCCCTGTTTGAGCAATTTGTCCTGAGTTGGCACTCTCAGTTGGGTTCCGCCAGAACCGCATCGTCACACCTTGACAGCCCAAATTCAGGGCAGCCAGGGCGGGTTCGCAGCTTGTCCCGGCGCGCCGGCGTCTGTCCCGCATGTTTCTTAGTTTCAGGAGTGTCGATTCACGTCACCAGAGAGCAGCAAAAACACCCAGACATGAGAGTGACGTTTGTGGGGGAGGTTTATTTAATTGCATAGTTTAAAGCTGTCCGGCTGCAAGGAAGGGAGAGAGGCGTCCCGTCCGACGCCCACGCCAGCTTCCATCCCTCGGCCCGGGGCTGGGGAGGTACCTGGGGCAGAACGCTGCCTCAGCTCCAGGTGTGGTTGTCTGGTGGCCACCTCGCCTGGGTCTTGCCCCACAGATCAGGCTAATAGGCCCAACCATCCCAGTATCCCTCTCCAATAGCACCTGTGCATCTTGAGGTAGCACGTCTCCCACAATGCACCCTCCCTGCTAGGCTCTGTGGGTGAGATATTCCTCCCTGACCCCACCAGCGTGGGGGTTGGGAGCTCTCGGCGTTGCAGTCAGAACCACCCAACGCTTTGCTGGACGTTACTAAGCTGCTCGCTGGCAGAGCGTCCTGTGGCAGGGGGTTCCGCGGGTGAACAGGCCGCTGGGGTAGCGAGGCGAGCGGGAGGCCAGGGGCCCCTCAGAACATCCGCCGGACGAGGCTGGTGACGACCCCGGCGGCCTTGCCAGCGAAGCCAGGTAGCACGAGGGTGGCCACATCGCCCAGCACCCCCAGCGCCGATTGGATCCATGACGGCTTCTGGATCTCCTCGCTCTGCTGCTGCAGGCGCTGGATCTCGTTCTCCATGCGTCTGGCCTCCTCCCGGAACCCCTCCTTCAGCAGGGCCTCCTGCTCCTGAGGGGCAGCGACAGCATGAGAGGGATCCCCAGCCTGCCCCATGGGACAGTCCCTGCCCCACAGGCGGGGGTATCCCGCCCCTTGCCTGCCATTTGCCAGCACCCTGGCTGCCCCATGCATGGGAGTCCCACCCCCGGGCAGGCTGAGGCCGGTGGCAGGGGCGCCCTTCCCTGGGCTGTGCCTATCCTGTCCCCTCAGCACCAAGCACCCCCCCCCCCCGGTACCTTGAGTTTCTGATCCATCATCTTGCCCTGCTCCTCCAGCAGCTTCTTCCTCTCGTCCTCCAACTTCTCCTCCAGCTGCCGCAGGTTCTCCTGGTAGCTGCGGTCCTGGTCCTCCAGCTTCTGCTGCAACTCAGCCTCCTTCTGCTGTAGGACCTGCTGCTCCCGCTCGGCCGCCTCGGCCCGGCCTCGCTCAGCTGGCACGGGGAGAGAGAGGTGGGTCAGCATGGGGAGGGCCGTGGTGACTCTGCCCACCAGGGCTGCAGCCCAGGCACCTTCTCCCTCTCCCCAGCGGCGTGACGTCCCCCCAGTGGTACCTGCCATCTCCTTCTCCTTCTCCGTCAGGGCCTCGTCCGTCTGCAGGATGGACTGGGCCACAGCCTCCTTGGACTGGAGGAACTCCTGCAGCACTGCCTCGGCCTGGGGATGGAGAGTAGGAGACACCAGGTCGGGGGGGTTTGTCCTGTGGGGCCGGATCCGGGTCGGGATTCTGGACCGCGGCACCAGAGAGTAACTGGCTGGCTAGGCAGGCGGGGGCTGGGAGACAGGACCTTTCCCCTCTAGGGGTTGCTGGCCATGATCCAGTCCCAGGGCAGGGGACTGGCTGGCTCAGGGGGGTTCGGAATGGGGCATGGGGCCTTTCCCCTCCAGGGGGCGCCAGTTCCAGAGTTAGCATTTCATTCCCACTCGACACCCTCGGCGCCTGTTCCGGATGAGCTGGGGACTGAACACGTTTTGTAACAGAACAACCAACCTCTTCAAACGAGCGCTAACCGGCCCCCGCCAGCAGCCCCAGCAGAGCAGCTGAGGACTGGGTTGGCCACGGGAACCTGGCCCAGGGCAGGCTGACAGCGGGGAGGTCTGTGTGGGTGGGGTAGACGCATTCTGATGCTGCCCCTGATGTTCTCAGCAGGGCTTCCTGGGCTGCAGAATGAGGGGACGCACAGACAGACAGAGCCAGGCTCCAGCCCTCTCCTACCTTTGCCCCCTTCCCTGGCACCTGCCAGTATCTCTCCACCACATGCCACTGGTCGTCCTGGAAGCGCTGGTAGCCCCCGGGCACCAAGTAGACCCCCGCGCCGATCCGGTCATCCAGCTCGTCCGACAGCTCCAGCAGGGCGGCCGTGCAGCGGTCCGAGGACGCCACCTCATTGCGCCGGCAGAGCTCCTGCTTCTGCTCCTCCAGGCGGCGCTGCCAGGTTGGGCCCAGACAAGGCAGGGGTGAGCCAGGGTGTGGGGGGGGGAGTACAGATGGGGCAGGGCCAAATGGGCAGAGATGTGAGCCAATCCGCATGCACCCGGGGCTGGAGATTGGGCTAGGTCCCTTTGGCCTTGCATCTTGGGTCTCCCAGCTAAGCAAGGGCCAGAGCTGGGAGATACCTGGGGTAAGGGGATCAGGGGAGCCCCATCCCCCGCATCCCGCAGAGGGGCAGCTATCCCATAACCCCCGGGGCCAGAGTGAGGGGCCGTACCATGAGCTCCCCTTGGAAGCGGCGGTCGTCATCCTTGAAGGCGTGCACCATGAATGCCCGCAGTGCCTCCTGCTCGCACTGGGCGTGCAGCTCCAGCAGCTCCTGCACGGTCTCCGTGGGCAGCGCCGCCCGCCGCTCCAGCTGCTCCTCGTAGACAGCCACGGCCTCCCGCACCGCCGCCGAGTTCTCGATCTGCGCCAGGGCCAGCACCGCGCTCTCCATGCAGGGCACCGCCCCGCTGCGGATGGCGTCCACGTAGGTCACCGCCAGGTTCCCCAGCACTGCCGGAGGGGCAGGGTCAGCGCCAGGGGGCCCAGCGCGGCCGGAGGGGCAGGCGCAGCGCCAGGGGACCCAGCGCGGCCGGAGGGGCAGGGGCAGCGCCAGGGGGCCCAGCACGGCCGGAGGGGACAGGGCAGCGCCAGGGGGCCCAGCGTGGCCGGAGGGGACAGGGTCAGCGCCAGGGGGCCCAGACCCTCCCCACACCCTCCAGGACCCCGGCTGCTCCCCGCCTGTCCCTGCACCCCTTGACCTGCCCTCCCACTGCAGGACAGACGCTGAGCCTGGGACATGCCCCCCTCCCAAGCCCGGATTCGACCCAGTCCCCCCATCCCAGTCACAAATGCACCCCTGTCCCCCTGAGCAATTGGTGCCTCGTCTCTCGGGATGGGCCAGGCTTCGCCCCCCCAGCCGCAGGGCCCTGCTCTGCCTTTCTCTGGAGCTCAAACAGCCCTTTGGGACCCGGGCATCCCTCCCCGGGCAGACGCGCCCACCCTGCCAGCCAGGCCTCTCCCCATCTCCCCTGGGATCCACTGACCAGATCTGCTCTGTTGGGCTCCCCCCACCTGGCCTGTTCTCCCCCATGGGTCATTTCCACAGCTTTGTTCCATCCCTTGACAATTTTCCAGCGGCCCTTCGAACCGTGCACCCCAGAGCTGGGCGCAGGCTGCAGCATTGGCCCCACCAGCACTGGCCATAGGGGACCCCTCCTGGCTTGGTTCATCCCACCCAGCACCCCACGAGCCCCGTTGGCCCCAGGATTGCATGGGGAGCCGGTGACCCCCTGTGACGAAGTGGGTTTTTCCTCATTATGTTGTACATGAGCCTATGTGAGCCTGACTGTTTTGCATGAATGCTGTGTGTGCCTCAGTTTCCCTGGGTATTGCACCAAAGCCTGGGTGGTGGGAATGGGGGGGGTGACTTTTGCTGAGACCTTCGTAGGCGATGGCCAGGAGAGGGTGCGACCAGGTGACACTGTGCCCCGGGAGTGAGACAAAAGACCGGAGGCAACGGGCATGTTGGGGCCCGGCAGCTTGAGGCCTGGGGGCGGGGGGAGGGAGGGCCAAGCCCTGTCTCTGGGCTCCCCTCCCACCAAGATGGACTTCACTGAATGTTCCCGCTCCCTGTGCTCACAAGCTCTGTTCTACGCTGGGTTCCCCAAGACTAATAACCCGTCTGGGTCACTCGCTGGCTGGGAGTCACTGCTGGCTGCAGGGGGAGCAGGGCCCTTTGGCTGCCCCAGGGGTCCCCCCCAGGGGGACTCGCTGTGGGGAGCTCGGGGAGAACAGGGGGCTGAACGCTCCGAGGTCAGACTCAGGAAGGCCGAAGCCATGTAGGCATCTTGCCCTGGTGAGAGAGGCTAAACCAGAGTCCTGGCTGGCTTCGTTCGGAGCAGTTCCAGGCCATCGGCCCTCTGACTCCGTGACCGCCCCAGCCCAAGGGCTATGCACACTTACTGGCCCTGGTCACCACATGGCCGCCCAGGAGGGTCTTGGGCTTCGACGTCTCCCAGATGTGGTGGCAGAATAGGACCACCTGCTCCCGGAACTTGGAGTCCAGCTCATCCTCCCGCAGCTCCTCCAGCCGGGGCAGGCCGGTCCTGTCAGCCGGCGGGACGAAGCCGAAGCATTTCCGGGCCGGGAAGAACTGGCGGATGCACTCGCGGGGCAGGTTGAAGAGCTGGGCTCGCTGGCTGCTGCCTGGGGAGGAGACGGGAGCTGGGCAGCAGCCCTGCGCCGACATGCGGCTGCTTCTGGGGGGCAGCACGGCGACTGTTGGACAGATTCCCCTGGGGGGAAGAGACCCCGATATCCACAGGGGATTGAGGGGAGCCGGGGAACTGTCCAAGTTGCAATGTGGCCAGGACAGCAAACGCCCCAACTCCCAGGGACCAGTAACCCCCGCAAGGTGTCAACAGCTTGGGTTTCTGTCTCGAGCAAAAGTCACCCCGTCTGCAAGCACAGCGCGCCCTAGTGCACCCTGGGGCCAGCCCTGACAGCCAGGGGAGAGCCCCCACCCCGCCCCCTGCAGCACAGCGCCCCCTGGTGCCCCCCTGGGGCCAGCCCTGACAGCCAGGGGAGAGCCCCCACCCCGCCCCCTGCAGCACAGCGCGCCCTAGTGCACCCTGGGGCCAGCCCTGACAGCCAGGGGAGAGCCCCCACCCCGCCCCCTGCAGCACAGCGCCCCCTGGTGCCCCCCTGGGGCCAGCCCTGACAGCCAGGGGAGAGCCCCCACCCCGCCCCCTGCAGCACAGCGCCCCCTGGTGCCCCCCTGGGGCCAGCCCTGACAGCCAGGGGAGAGCCCCCACCCCCGCCCCCTGCAGCACAGCGCCCCCTGGTGCCCCCCTGGGGCCAGCCCTGACAGCCAGGGGAGAGCCCCCACCCCGCCCCTCTGCAAGCACAGCGCCCCCTGGTGCCCCCCTGGGGCCAGCCCTGACAGCCAGGGGAGAGCCCCCACCCCGCCCCCTGCAGCACAGCACCCCCTGGTGCCCCCCTGGGGCCAGCCCTGACAGCCAGGGGAGAGCCCCCACCCCACCCCCTGCAGCACAGCGCCCCCTGGTGCCCCCCTGGGGCCAGCCCTGACAGCCAGGGGAGAGCCCCCACCCCGCCCCCTGCAGCACAGCACCCCCTGGTGCCCCCCTGGGGCCAGCACCGCTCCCCTACCTGGCTTTAGTTTCAGGGAGTTCTCCAGGTACTCGTCCTCGGTGATCTCCCCCCCGTCCAGCTCCAGCTGCAGCGTGAAATCCCGCACGGCCCACACGAAGGCCGGGAAGAACCGCACGAACTCGGCTGAATCTTCCCCGTCCTGCCGGCCGCCCCTGCCCACCGCCTTCACCTTGATGCGCTCCGTCAGCTCCGTCACGTAGCTGGGGGCTGGCTAAGGAACTGGAAACGCAGCCCCCCCGCAGAGCGGTCGTGCTCCCACAGGGCCCCCCAACCCACCTGCAACGGGGGCTCAGAAGGGACCGGGGGATGGGGAGGATATTCCATTACGACACCAGGAAGCAGGGATCGAACCCACCACCCCCAGGGTCCAGAGCAGCCCCCTGCAGCACTGGAGCTGAAGCAGCGATTCCGGCAGCTGGTGGCAGTAGTGGGTTGTTACCCACCACACGGAGCAGCCACTAGAGGGGGCCGTGGTGCACACCCTGCGCCGTGGGTCACGATTTCGCTGGGGGTCAAGAATTTGGATGGAACCGTGGGGCCCTTCCTCGGGGACATAGGCCCCCCCCAGCTCCCCCAGCCCCGGCCCGCAGGCAAGGATACTGCAACTTCTCCAGGGCGTACTGGTCGATGGTCCCTTTGCTGTTATAGACCAGGGTGCTGCTGAGTAGCACGGCCAGCGCGAAGATCCACGCGTCATTCTTCGTGTCGCCCTGGAACGACACCCACCGTCACCGTCCTGAGTGTGTCCCAGCCGCAGAGCTCAAAGGCCATCGGAGAGCATGGCAGGATTGCCAGCCCCACAGCACAGATGGGGAAACTGAGGCATGGGGGCAGGGTGGCCAGTGGAACAGCCCCCCAGCTCTCCGGAGTCCCAATTCAGGCCACAATGAATTCCCATTCTTGGAGCCAGGAGAGTCGCTATTTCGGGTTGGCGTATTCCCCTCTCCCACCCCGTTAAATCCCCAGCTCCCGGAGGCACGGGAGGGGGTGGGAGTTCACATTGCTCTTCTTTTACTGAAGTAAGTTTATAACCCACGTGGCTCTATTTAAACTTTGGGAAGGCGACAATCCCCTCCCCCCCCATCCCATGGGGTCCAGCTGCAGCAGCCCCCACTGCAGGGCGTAGGGTTTGCAGCTGCTCTCGTGCATTTTTCGGGTCTCGACTTTTTTTTGCCCCCTAGTGGCTGGCGATACCGGCTCTTGCCTCCACCTAGCACAGAGCGAAGCCAACGTATGGCCAAGGCTGCGGGATCCTTCTCCAAGGATCCATCTTATCAGCCATGTCTGAGCCCCTCTCCAGAGTGAATGTATTTATCATCACATTCCCTCTGGCAGGCGGGGTTGGGAAACTGAGTCCAAGATCACACAGGGGGTCTGTGGAGCAGGGATTTGAAGCTGGCTCCCCCAAATCTCAGGCCTGCCCTTCACTACTAGAGTGGGTCACGAAATTGTCACTGAAGAACACTGAATTGTTGATACCAAAATCACTGGTGAAACAGGGTCGGTTAAGGTGAATTTCCCGACTTGAAAAATTATTGGGGAAAAAGTTTCAGAATTGTGGAAATAGCCCGACTGGCCGTTTGTCTAACCGGAAACTTGCTGTTTTGCAAGGCAAAGCGACATCTCGTTGCCAACATTTTGGTAAATTTAGACCCAGTTAAGAAAGAAAATAAAAAGGTGGAAAATCAAAATGAAATGGTTGAAAATGATCCAAGTTTTTGGCGTGACCCGGACCCAGGACACGTTTCTGATTTTCAGGCCCTGGCACTTTCCCCCCATTTTAACTTTTCATCACGATTCGGGATGGGAAACTTTTTCGATATCTCAACAGTTCTCCCCGGACAGGACAAGCGTTTCCAGCCACGCCCCTGGGCGTCCCATTCCAGCCCCGCCACGGCATCCCCAGACCTCCCAGAGTTGGCACTGCCCCCCTCAGAGGGCGTCACCCCACATCAGACAGCGCCTCCTTCCCCTACATGGGGCTCGCTGAGTCTGTCCCTTCGCAGAGGGAGCTCCTTAAATACCCCATCCCCTTTCCCAACATGCCTTGCCCTGAACTACAAGTCCCAGCAGCCCCTGCGTGCCAAGGGGCGTTCCATCCTGCTCTGCAAATTGGCTGATTCTCATACGCTCTCCCCCCACTCACCTTCTCCACATCGCCCAGCCCCTCGGTGTCCAACAGCACCAGGGTGTGGCCGGCCCAGCGGGGGTGGGGCAGGCACCACATCCAGATGCCCTTGGTGTGCGACTGGATGGTGGAGCCCAGCGAGAACCCTGGGGAGAGAGGGGCGGTGCTGGGACAGACGCAGAGCGAGGGAACCCAGGAGTCCTGGCTCCCACCCCCTCCCCCTGCTCTGACCACTAGACCCCACTCCCCTCCCAGCGCCAGGGAGAGAACCCAGGAGTCCTGGCGCCTGGGGGCAGGGCTCACGTCTCTCACCTGTTCTCTTGCTGGCCAGTTTGTTCATGAGGTAGGACTTGCCGGTGCGGTACAGCCCGGCGATGGCCACCACCACCACGGGCTGGGAGATCTCCGCCAGCACCTGCAGCGCCTCCTGCTGCACCCACAGCTCCCCCTCCGGGCTGTTCTCGATCAGGCAGAGGGGGGCCGGCATGGGGATCTCCATCGCGCTGGGGGGGGGTGTGGCCTGCAGGACACAGAGCGGGGAGGGTCAACGGGGGGGAGGGGGTGAGACATGGTGGGGCAATGAGACTCAGAGCCAGGCCCCCCAAACTGCGGGAGACCCTTCCACCCGCCCCGGGTGCAGCGTACGGACCCCAGCGTCGCCTGCGGCTGCTCACCCCGGGGCAGACAAGCCCTGGCGCTCCCGGGCATCGCTGCAGACCCCCAGCCGGTGCCCCTTGAATCACACCTGGCGGGGCAGCTGCTGGACAGGCAGGACGGTCCAGTGGTTAGAGCAAGACTCCCCGCCACTTAGGTCAGGTTTTGGAAGGTGTTTCGTCATTGCTGCACTCAGCATTGCAAGGCCTGACTGTCCCATGTCTCAGCTGCTCCGTGCCTCAGTTCCCCCATCTGTACAATGGGGATAACAGCACTGCCCTGCCCCCCCCAGGGGGAGTGAGGGTCAATACATGAGGCTGTGGTGATGGGGCCCCTAGAAGGACCATATACAGGGCAGCCAGAGCCCCTGGGATGGAGCCATGGGGCACGCAGAGGCCTCTTGCCTCGATTACACCCCGTCTCTGAGCTCGCTCCGGCTGCCCGGAAGCCGTGGGCTGAGCTGAGGTTGATTTGTTTCCATTCAGTAGCCGGAAAATCCAGGGGAAAGAATTGTTTCAACTCCTCCCGAGAGGGGAACGTGTCTGGTGGTCTCGTCAAAGCAAAATCCCCAAAATAAATCTGCTTGGGGGCTGAACACAACGTTTAACCTTTGTAAATTTTTTTTTTTAGAAGAATCTCACCACGTGTGCGAACTTCGGTTCCAAATGAACCATTCGACCCCAAACTGCCCCCGCTCCCTTTTCCATGGCATTTCTAGGCAGATTTTCACCCTTTCTGGCTCTGTGGTTTTAACACAACCCAGCTCCATTTTGACACAAACCGGCCTTTCGAAACGAAACGCTGCCACCGCTTCCCCTCTGGTTTTCTTCCAGCCGAAAATCGTTGGTGACCCTGTGACACTGCGCCCCGTAGTCCTCACCGTGAGATGATGATGACAGGGTTATGGCAGAATTCTGCTGCATTTTCTACAAGTCATGTGAGGGGTCATTGGACAAGGGATGGTTTGCTGAATAGGATCATCCTAGGTGTGTGCATGGAACATTTTGGTATCTGAAGTTATGAATATTGACTGTGTATCTGTACATCATAGGTAGTTACACCTGGGGAACACCATGTTTTCAGTCTAGATAGCGGGTGCGGAATGGCCTGTTCAGGGCAATGGGCCATTAGGAAAGAACAACAGGCCTTAGGAGAAGCTCATCTCCCACCTGGGGAGCCTCCCTGAGAACCCCACACACAGCCTGTGAGTGACGCTGCTGTGACGCTACAGGGACATGCGATGAGACCACATGACTCCAGCCTCCATCTTGGGGTGTCAGTATTTTCCCACAACCCGGTCTGGGAACCAGGCTTCGGAACAAAGGGCTCCCGCCAGATGCTACAGCTGTATGAAGTGGGGAGTGACGTCACCTGGGGTTCTTCGCTCCCCACCCAGAGAGACCCCTGGAAACACCCGAGGAACAAAGACTGACCGGGGGGAAGTGCTGGCTCCAGGCTAAAGGGATTTCTAGTCTGTGTATGGAACACCCGGGGGTTCCGAGCTGTCAGCGAGGGCAGCTTGTCCCTTAAGGGTCTGCAGCCGGCGTGGATCATCCATCAGGATGAGAGTCTGCGAATTCACATCCAATCTAGTTAGTGTATTAACTGAGTTTGCGGTTTGGTGTACTTGCTGGGTAATCGGCTTTGGTCTGTTTGCTATCCCTTATCATCACTTCAATTTGATCTTTTGTAGTTAATAAACTTCTTTTATGTTTTAATCCAAACCCGTGAGCTTTGCCTGGAGTCAGGGCGATCGGCGGCACTTCGGTGGTAGCTCTACCGCCACCACTGCATTCTTCGGTGGCAATTCGGCAGCCGGTCGTTCCCTCCGAGAGGGACCGAGGGACCCGCCGCCCAAGACCCGGACGTGCCGCCCCAAGCGCCCGCTTCCTGTGCTGGTGTCTGGAGCCGGCCATGCCTGCAGTGCTTGGGGAAGATCTCGGCTTGGTTCGCATAAGTGTGCATTGTTCTCTTCACATTGAGGGAGAGGCGGACGGGGTGTTAAACCCATGTACTGGACAGCTTTGACCAGGGCCGGAGGGCGCTGATCTGGGGCCCAGGCTGGGAGGCTGGCGGTCAGAGAGCCTGCGTGTAACTGCAGCTGGGTGTGGCCCGACCTGTGTGATGCTGGTGGAAGTGCAGCTGGGGGGTTTTGCAGCGTGTCACAGCAGCACAGGGTGAGAGGGAGCCCAGGCTGGTGGGTCAGGGGGCTCTGGGGTACCCCAGTTCCAGTGGAACCCCGGGGGGAACCGGTCACAACCCCATCGGCAGAGGAAGGGCACTGGGGTCTGTGGGCCCATTCACAGCCGCGGTGACGGAGTTAGGGCTATGGGGTAAAGTTATGGGGTTAGTGCTATGGGGTGGGGGTAGAGTTATGGGGTTAGGGCTATGGGCTGGGGGGGTAGTTATGGGGTTAGGGCTATGGGGTAGGGGATAGAGTTATGGGGTTAGGGCTATGGGGTGGGGGTAGAGTTATGGGGTTAGGGCTATGGGCTGGGGGGGGTAGTTATGGGGTTAGGGCTATGGGGTAGGGGGTAGAGTTATGGGGTTAGGGCTATGGGGTAGGGGATAGAGTTATGGGGTTAGAGCTATGGGCTGGGGGGGTAGTTATGGGGTTAGGGCTATGGGCTGGGGGGTAGTTATGGGGTTAGGATTATGGGCTGGGGGGGTAGTTATGGGGTTAGGGCTATGGGGTAGGGGGTAGAGTTATGGGGTTAGGGCTATGGGCTGGGGGGGTACTTATGGGGTTAGGATTATGGGCTGGGGGAGTAGTTATGGGGTTAGGGCTATGGGGTAGGGGGTAGAGTTATGGGGTTAGGGCTATGGGCTGGGGGGGTAGTTATGGGGTTAGGGCTATGGGGTAGGGGATAGAGTTATGGGGTTAGAGCTATGGGCTGGGGGGGTAGTTATGGGGTTAGGGCTATGGGGTAGGGGGTAGAGTTATGGGGTTAGGGCTATGGGCTGGGGGTAGAGTTATGGGGTTAGGGCTATGGGCTGGGGGGGTAGTTATGGGGTTAGGGCTATGGGGTAGGGGATAGAGTTATGGGGTTAGGGCTATGGGCTGGGGGGGTAGTTATGGGGTTAGGGCTATGGGCTGGGGGGGTAGTTATGGGGTTAGGGCTATGGGGTAGGGGGTAGAGTTATGGGGTTAGGGCTATGGGGTAGGGGATAGAGTTATGGGGTTAGAGCTATGGGCTGGGGGGGTAGTTATGGGGTTAGGGCTATGGGCTGGGGGGGTAGTTATGGGGTTAGGGCTATGGGGTAGGGGATAGAGTTATGGGGTTAGAGCTATGGGCTGGGGGGGTAGTTATGGGGTTAGGGCTATGGGGTGGGGGTAGAGTTATGGGGTTAGGGCTATGGGCTGGGGGGGTAGTTATGGGGTTAGGTCTATGGGGTAGGGGATAGAGTTATGGGGTTAGGGCTATGGGGTAGGGGATAGAGTTATGGGGTTAGGGCTATGGGCTGGGGGGGTAGTTATGGGGTTAGGGCTATGGGCTGGGGGGGTAGTTATGGGGTTAGGGCTATGGGGTAGGGGATAGAGTTATGGGGTTAGAGCTATGGGCTGGGGGGGTAGTTATGGGGTTAGGGCTATGGGGTGGGGGTAGAGTTATGGGGTTAGGGCTATGGGCTGGGGGGTAGTTATGGGGTTAGGGCTATGGGGTAGGGGATAGAGTTATGGGGTTAGGGCTATGGGGTAGGGAATAGAGTTATGGGGTTAGAGCTATGGGCTGGGGGGGGTAGTTATGGGGTTAGGGCTATGGGGTAGGGGATAGAGTTATGGGGTTAGGGCTATGGGCTGGGGGGGTAGTTATGGGGTTAGGGCTATGGGCTGGGGGGGTAGTTATGGGGTTAGGGCTATGGGGTAGGGGGTAGAGTTATGGGGTTAGGGCTATGGGGTAGGGGATAGAGTTATGGGGTTAGAGCTATGGGCTGGGGGGGTAGTTATGGGGTTAGGGCTATGGGCTGGGGGGGTAGTTATGGGGTTAGGGCTATGGGGTAGGGGATAGAGTTATGGGGTTAGAGCTATGGGCTGGGGGGGTAGTTATGGGGTTAGGGCTATGGGGTGGGGGTAGAGTTATGGGGTTAGGGCTATGGGCTGGGGGGGTAGTTATGGGGTTAGGGCTATGGGGTAGGGGATAGAGTTATGGGGTTAGGGCTATGGGGTAGGGGATAGAGTTATGGGGTTAGAGCTATGGGCTGGGGGGGTAGTTATGGGGTTAGGGCTATGGGCTGGGTGGGTAGTTATGGGGTTAGGGCTATGGGGTAGGGGATAGAGTTATGGGGTTAGAGCTATGGGCTGGGGGGGTAGTTATGGGGTTAGGGCTATGGGCTGGGGGGGTAGTTATGGGGTTAGGGCTATGGGGTAGGGGACAGAGTTATGGGGTTAGGGCTATGGGGTGGGGGTAGAATTATGGGGTTAGGGCTATGGGCTGGGGGGTAGTTATGGGGTTAGGGCTATGAGGTAGGGGGTAGAGTTATGGGGTTAGGGCTATGGGCTGGGGGGGTAGTTATGGGGTTAGGGCTATGGGGTGGGGGTAGAGTTATGGGGTTAGGGCTATGGGCTGGGGGGGTAGTTATGGGGTTAGGGCTATGGGGTAGGGGATAGAGTTATGGGGTTAGGGCTATGGGGTGGGGGTAGAGTTATGGGGTTAGGGCTATGGGCTGGGGGGGTAGTTATGGGGTTAGGGCTATGGGGTAGGGGATAGAGTTATGGGGTTAGGGCTATGGGGTAGGGGATAGAGTTATGGGGTTAGAGCTATGGGCTGGGGGGGTAGTTATGGGGTTAGGGCTATGGGGTAGGGGATAGAGTTATGGGGTTAGAGCTATGGGCTGGGGGGGTAGTTATGGGGTTAGGGCTATGGGCTGGGGGGGTAGTTATGGGGTTAGGGCTATGGGGTAGGGGACAGAGTTATGGGGTTAGGGCTATGGGGTGGGGGTAGAGTTATGGGGTTAGGGCTATGAGGTAGGGGGTAGAGTTATGGGGTTAGGGCTATGGGCTGGGGGGGTAGTTATGGGGTTAGGGCTATGGGGTGGGGGTAGAGTTATGGGGTTAGGGCTATGGGCTGGGGGGGTAGTTATGGGGTTAGGGCTATGGGGTAGGGGATAGAGTTATGGGGTTAGGGCTATGGGGTGGGGGTAGAGTTATGGGGTTAGGGCTATGGGCTGGGGGGGTAGTTATGGGGTTAGGGCTATGGGGTAGGGGATAGAGTTATGGGGTTAGAGCTATGGGCTGGGGGGGTAGTTATGGGGTTAGGGCTATGGGCTGGGGGGGTAGTTATGGGGTTAGGGCTATGGAGTAGGGGATAGAGTTATGGGGTGGGGGTACAGCGAAGAAGGCAGGTGTCAGGGGTTAGGGTTGAGGTCTTAGGGCCAGGGTCAGACCCTGCTCTCCACCCCTCCCCCGGTGCCGACGCGCCCTGCCAGCCCCCCAGCCGGGATCGCCCCTGGCCCCAGCCCCGCGTTAGCAGCTGCTGCCTTTGCTCTCGCTCCACACCCAGGCGATGGCCCCTGCCCGGGCCCGGCTGCCCCGTGCCCCGACCCCAGTCGCTCCGAGCCCTGGGGGGCAGGGGAGGAGCCGGGACCCACCTGCCCTGGGGCAAAGGCAGCTCGGTGTCCGCTCGGTGTCCCTCCCGCGCCGTCCGTCCGTCGGTCCGTGCGGCTCAGAGCTGGGCTTTTGCTGCACCTGGTCCAGGAAACAGGGGACGAGTCAGATGGAAACTGAAAGCGGAGGCTGTAGCCGGCTTAACTGCTTCAGACTCAGGGATGGGCACCCACACAGGGACCCTGACCCCCTGCGTGGCACAGCCCCTCGCCCAGCCCCGACGTCGGGCCGAGTCGCTGCTGGCCCCGAATCAGGGGTTATGGACTCCAAGTGACAGACTCCACCATGGACACCAGTTCAACCTGCGAGTGCTCCCTGCTCCCTGCCGCAGGGGAAAGCAACCCTCCCCCCGGCCCCACACACACCGGGTTTCCCGGAATCAGCCCTGTGCTACGAAAGGCTCCGGCTGCTTTCGGTTTCTACCTGCCTGAGCCTTCAGGGATTGGAGCTGCCAGACCCAGCTCGCCCCCCGGCCCCGGGATGTGGGTCGGCACCATGGACAGTTCTCTGACAGAGGCGGTGTCTGGGGATAGCTAGATAGATGTGGGGTCTGGGGATAGACAGACAGACAGAGGCGGTGTCTGGGGATAGCTAGATAGATGTGGGGTCTGGGGATAGACAGACAGACAGAGGCGGTGTCTGGGGATAGCTAGATAGATGTGGGGTCTGGGGATAGACAGACAGACAGAGGCGGTGTCTGGGGACAGATAGATAGATGTGGGGTCTGGGGATAGCTAGATAGATGTGGGGTTTGGGGATAGACAGACAGACAGAGGCGGTGTCTGG
This sequence comes from Actinemys pallida, assembly GCA_023634205.1. NCBI lineage: Eukaryota > Metazoa > Chordata > Testudines > Emydidae > Actinemys > Actinemys pallida. The sequence goes on along the minus strand of JALMGD010000039.1, from coordinate 24,714 downwards.
GGATAGCTAGATAGATGTGGGGTCTGGGGATAGACAGACAGACAGAGGCCGTGTCTGGGGATAGATAGATAGATGTGGGGTCTGGGGATAGACAGACAGACAGAGGCGGTGTCTGGGGATAGCTAGATAGATGTGGGGTCTGGGGATAGCTAGATAGATGTGGGGTCTGGGGATAGACAGACAGACAGAGGCGGTGTCTGGAGATAGATAGATAGATGTGGGGTCTGGGGATAGACAGACAGACAGAGGCGGTGTCTGGAGATAGATAGATAGATGTGGGGTCTGGGGATAGACAGACAGACAGAGGCGGTGTCTGGGGATAGCTAGATAGATGTGGGGTCTGGGGATAGACAGACAGACAGAGGCCGTGTCTGGGGATAGATAGATAGATGTGGGGTCTGGGGATAGACAGACAGACAGAGGCGGTGTCTGGGGATAGATAGATAGATGTGGGGTCTGGGGATAGATAGATAGATGTGGGGTCTGGGGATAGACAGACAGACAGAGGCCGTGTCTGGGGATAGATAGATAGATGTGGGGTCTGGGGATAGATAGATAGATGTGGGGTCTGGGGATAGACAGACAGACAGAGGCGGTGTCTGGAGATAGATAGATAGATGTGGGGTCTGGGGATAGACAGACAGACAGAGGCGGTGTCTGGAGATAGATAGATAGATGTGGGGTCTGGGGATAGATAGATAGATGTGGGGTCTGGGGATAGACAGACAGACAGAGGCGGTGTCTGGGGATAGATAGATAGATGTGGGGTCTGGGGATAGATAGATAGATGTGGGGTCTGGGGATAGACAGACAGACAGAGGCGGTGTCTGGGGATAGCTAGATAGATGTGGGGTCTGGGGATAGCTAGATAGATGTGGGGTCTGGGGATAGCTAGATAGATGTGGGGTCTGGGGACAGACAGACAGACAGAGGCGGTGTCTGGGGACAGGTAGATAGATGTGGGGTCTGGGGATAGACAGACAGACAGAGGCGGTGTCTGGGGACAGATAGATAGATGTGGGGTCTGGGGATAGATAGATAGATGTGGGGTCTGGGGATAGACAGACAGACAGAGGCGGTGTCTGGGGATAGATAGATAGATGTGGGGTCTGGGGATAGACAGACAGACAGAGGCGGTGTCTGGGGATAGATAGATAGATGTGGGGTCTGGGGATAGATAGATAGATGTGGGGTCTGGGGATAGACAGACAGACAGAGGCGGTGTCTGGGGATAGATAGATAGATGTGGGGTCTGGGGATAGACAGACAGACAGAGGCGGTGTCTGGGGATAGATAGATAGATGTGGGGTCTGGGGATAGATAGATGTGGGGTCTGGGGATAGACAGACAGACAGAGGCGGTGTCTGGGGACAGATAGATAGATGTGGGGTCTGGGGATAGACAGACAGACAGAGGCGGTGTCTGGGGACAGATAGATAGATGTGGGGTCTGGGGATAGATAGATAGATGTGGGGTCTGGGGATAGATAGATAGATGTGGGGTCTGGGGATAGACAGACAGACAGAGGCGGTGTCTGGGGATAGATAGATAGATGTGGGGTCTGGGGATAGACAGACAGACAGAGGCGGTGTCTGGGGACAGATAGATAGATGTGGGGTCTGGGGATAGATAGATAGATGTGGGGTCTGGGGATAGACAGACAGACAGAGGCGGTGTCTGGGGACAGATAGATAGATGTGGGGTCTGGTGATAGACAGACAGACAGAGGCGGTGTCTGGGGACAGATAGATAGATGTGGGGTCTGGGGATAGATAGATAGATGTGGGGTCTGGGGATAGACAGACAGACAGAGGCGGTGTCTGGGGATAGATAGATAGATGTGGGGTCTGGGGATAGATAGATAGATGTGGGGTCTGGGGATAGACAGACAGACAGAGGCGGTGTCTGGGGACAGATAGATAGATGTGGGGTCTGGGGATAGCTAGATAGATGTGGGGTCTGGGGATAGAAAGACAGACAGAGGCCGTGTCTGGGGATAGATAGATAGATGTGGGGTCTGGGGATAGACAGACAGACAGAGGCGGTGTCTGGGGATAGATAGATAGATGTGGGGTCTGGGGATAGACAGACAGACAGAGGCGGTGTCTGGGAATAGATAGATAGATGTTGGGTCTGGGGATAGATAGATAGATGTGGGGTCTGGGGATAGACAGACAGACAGAGGCGGTGTCTGGGAATAGATAGATAGATGTTGGTCTGGGGATAGACAGACAGACAGAGGCGGTGTCTGGGGATAGATAGATAGATGTGGGGTCTGGGGATAGACAGACAGACAGAGGCGGTGTCTGGGGATAGATAGATAGATGTGGGGTCTGGGGATAGACAGACAGACAGAGGCGGTGTCTGGGAATAGATAGATAGATGTTGGGTCTGGGGATAGATAGATAGATGTGGGGTCTGGGGATAGACAGACAGACAGAGGCGGTGTCTGCGGACAGATAGATAGATGTGGGGTCTGGGGATAGACAGACAGACAGAGGTGGTGTCTGGGGATAGATAGATAGATGTGGGGTCTGGGGATAGACAGACAGACAGAGGCGGTGTCTGGGGACAGATAGATAGATGTGGGGTCTGGGGATAGATAGATAGATGTGGGGTCTGGGGATAGACAGACAGACAGAGGCGGTGTCTGGGGATAGATAGATAGATGTGGGGTCTGGGGATAGACAGACAGACAGAGGCGGTGTCTGGGGATAGATAGATAGATGTGGGGTCTGGGGATAGATAGATAGATGTGGGGTCTGGGGATAGACAGACAGACAGAGGCGGTGTCTGGGGATAGATAGATAGATGTTGGGTCTGGGGATAGACAGACAGACAGAGGCGGTGTCTGGGGATAGATAGATAGATGTGGGGTCTGGGGATAGACAGACAGACAGAGGCGGTGTCTGGGGATAGATAGATAGATGTGGGGTCTGGGGATAGACAGACAGACAGAGGCGGTGTCTGGGAATAGATAGATAGATGTTGGGTCTGGGGATAGATAGATAGATGTGGGGTCTGGGGATAGATAGATAGATGTGGGGTCTGGGGATAGACAGACAGACAGAGGCGGTGTCTGGGGATAGATAGATAGATGTGGGGTCTGGGGATAGATAGATAGATGTGGGGTCTGGGGATAGACAGACAGACAGAGGCGGTGTCTGGGGATAGATAGATAGATGTGGGGTCTGGGGATAGATAGATAGATGTGGGGTCTGGGGATAGACAGACAGACAGAGGCGGTGTCTGGGGACAGATAGATAGATGTGGGGTCTGGGGATAGCTAGATAGATGTGGGGTCTGGGGATAGACAGACAGACAGAGGCCGTGTCTGGGGATAGATAGATAGATGTGGGGTCTGGGGATAGACAGACAGACAGAGGCGGTGTCTGGGGATAGATAGATAGATGTGGGGTCTGGGGATAGACAGACAGACAGAGGCGGTGTCTGGGAATAGATAGATAGATGTTGGGTCTGGGGATAGATAGATAGATGTGGGGTCTGGGGATAGACAGACAGACAGAGGCGGTGTCTGGGAATAGATAGATAGATGTTGGGTCTGGGGATAGACAGACAGACAGAGGCGGTGTCTGGGGATAGATAGATAGATGTGGGGTCTGGGGATAGACAGACAGACAGAGGCGGTGTCTGGGGATAGATAGATAGATGTGGGGTCTGGGGATAGACAGACAGACAGAGGCGGTGTCTGGGAATAGATAGATAGATGTTGGGTCTGGGGATAGATAGATAGATGTGGGGTCTGGGGATAGACAGACAGACAGAGGCGGTGTCTGCGGACAGATAGATAGATGTGGGGTCTGGGGATAGACAGACAGACAGAGGTGGTGTCTGGGGATAGATAGATAGATGTGGGGTCTGGGGATAGACAGACAGACAGAGGCGGTGTCTGGGGACAGATAGATAGATGTGGGGTCTGGGGATAGATAGATAGATGTGGGGTCTGGGGATAGACAGACAGACAGAGGCGGTGTCTGGGGATAGATAGATAGATGTGGGGTCTGGGGATAGACAGACAGACAGAGGCGGTGTCTGGGGATAGATAGATAGATGTGGGGTCTGGGGATAGATAGATAGATGTGGGGTCTGGGGATAGACAGACAGACAGAGGCGGTGTCTGGGGATAGATAGATAGATGTTGGGTCTGGGGATAGACAGACAGACAGAGGCGGTGTCTGGGGATAGATAGATAGATGTGGGGTCTGGGGATAGATAGATAGATGTGGGGTCTGGGGATAGACAGACAGACAGAGGCGGTGTCTGGGGATAGATAGATAGATGTTGGGTCTGGGGATAGACAGACAGACAGAGGCGGTGTCTGGGGATAGATAGATAGATGTGGGGTCTGGGGATAGACAGACAGACAGAGGCGGTGTCTGGGGATAGATAGATAGATGTGGGGTCTGGGGATAGACAGACAGACAGAGGCGGTGTCTGGGAATAGATAGATAGATGTTGGGTCTGGGGATAGATAGATAGATGTGGGGTCTGGGGATAGACAGACAGACAGAGGCGGTGTCTGCGGACAGATAGATAGATGTGGGGTCTGGGGATAGACAGACAGACAGAGGCGGTGTCTGGGGATAGATAGATAGATGTGGGGTCTGGGGATAGACAGACAGACAGAGGCGGTGTCTGGGGACAGATAGATAGATGTGGGGTCTGGGGATAGATAGATAGATGTGGGGTCTGGGGATAGACAGACAGACAGAGGCAGTGTCTGGGGATAGATAGATAGATGTGGGGTCTGGGGATAGACAGACAGACAGAGGCGGTGTCTGGGGATAGATAGATAGATGTGGGGTCTGGGGATAGATAGATAGATGTGGGGTCTGGGGATAGACAGACAGACAGAGGCGGTGTCTGGGGATAGATAGATAGATGTGGGGTCTGGGGATAGCTAGGTGGATGGTCGCCCACTAGCCAGCACACATTGGTCCCAGGTTGGACAAACCCCCGTCCCGGCCGCTCTCGGTTCCTGGCCCTGCCTCCGCGCCGGGGGCTGCACGTGACGACCCCGCGAGGTCCCTTCCAGCCCCACGTTCCCGTGGCTCGATAACAGACTCACGCGAGCCGGGGGATTTCACGGCTGGCCCAGAGGGGGATGTGAAGCAGAAGGTCTCTCACCCGTTCTCCTGCCGGCCAGCTGGTTCAGGAGGTAGGACTTGCCGGTGCGGTACAGCCCGGCCACGGCCACCACCACCACGGGCTGATCCACGCCACGCAGGGCCGCCAGCGCCTCCTCCGTCACCTCCAGCCCCCCGTCGGCCGGGTTGGCGATGAGACACACGGGCTGCTCCATCTCCCACCTGTGGAACAGCAGGCGCAGAGCTGGAGCCGTGGGAGAGTGGGGGAAGGGCGGCTCCGGCGTTTCCCTCCACCCCAAACCCCTGTTCTCAGGCCGCTCCGCAGGGGCCGCAGCCCCCAGCGTGAGAATCAGTCAGACACGCGACCGCTGCCTCGCCACCCTCCCAAGAGAGACGCCGCCGAGGGGAAGGTTGCGTATGAAGTCAGTGGCACAGCAGGGATAGAACCCAGGAGTCCTGGCTCCCAGCCCCTCCACCCCCGCTCTAACCACTAGACCCCACTCTCCTCCCGGACCAGGGGACAGAACCCAAGAGTCCTGGCTCCCACGCTTCTGCTTAATCCACAAGACCATCCTACCTTAGGAAATGTAGGTGGCAAGAGATAAACTTTCCCTCCCTCTCGTTCTTTATTCCATCCGACTCCCCCCAGGGAAATCTTTATTCCAGTCACTTCTCTGCACTTCCTGCTTCCTTCCCTTTCCACCCCACCAGCTCCAGCCCCGCTACACAAGCATTCAGCTCCGTGGGCTACTGAGCGGCCCGGCTGGGATCCCGCAGCTCGCTCAGGACAACCCTCGGCCTTCAGCCGCGGCTGGCCAAACACTGGAGCGTGACTGGACCAGCCACAGAGCCAGAGATTCCCCTGCCTTAGGAGAGAAGCAGGGTCTAGTGGTCAGAGCAGAGGGGCGGGGCTGGGAGCCAGGACTCCAGGGTTCTCTCCCTGGCTCTGGGAGGGGAGTGGGGTCTAGTGGGTTAGAGCAGGGGGGCTGGGAGCCAGGACACCTGGGTTCTCTCCCTGGCTCTGGGAGGGGAGTGGGGTCTAGTGGGTTAGAGCAGGGGGGCTGGGAGCCAGGACTCCTGGGTTCTCTCCCTGGCTCTGGGAGGGGAGTGGGGTCTGGTGGTTAGAGGGGGGGGGGGGCTGGGATCCAGGACTCCTGGGTTCTCTCTCCAGCTCTGGGAGGGGAGTGGGGCATAGTGGTTAGAGGGGTGAAAGCCAGGACTCTGGCCAGCTGCTCCAAGGCAAATGGGCATGCCAGAGGCGCCAGGCCCAGCACACACAGGCCCCCCAGTGGCAATGCCCTCATTGCCCGGCCGGCCCCGTGGGGCGGGCATGTTCCCTACTGGTCTGGAGCCAGGCCACGTTTGTATCTGGCAGCCGGGTTCCCCACAACCCCTCCTGGGCCAGGGGCCAGACTGCTCCAGACGGACGTTCTGGAGAGCACCGGCGCAGTGCTTCTATATTGTGATGCCAACTTTTCCCAACCTACAAATTTCCCAAATCTCGTGAAAAATTCCCAGATAAAGTTTTTTTACAGTGCTTCTATATCCTGGGAAATTTCCCAAACCCTGGGAAGTTGTGAGTAAAATGTTTCAACTTGGGAAATTGGGAATTTTCATTCAAAAAATTTTACTCACAACTTCCCAGGGTTTGGGAAATTTCCCAGGATATAGAAGCACTGCACCGGGATGAGGGCACGACAGGCCAGGGCACAGGACCCCTTGCTGCCCAGCCAGGTCGCTCGTGGCGCATCGGGCCCCCAAGCAGGCGCCCGCCTCCCACCCTGGCAGCGCATCACAGGCCCCTGGAATGTGGGATCCCCCGCTGTGGGCACTTGGGACCCAGGCACCAGCTCCCCGTAGTTTACAGACTGGTCCATTGCACAGCCATTCATTGCACTAGCCCCGCCCCCAGTGTACGGACCGGACCATTGCACCAGCCCCACCCCCAGTGTACAGACGGACCATTGCACCCCGTGCATTGCACGAGCACCCCCCCCCAGTGTACAGACTGGACCATTACACCCCCGTGCATTGCACCAGCACCCCCCCCCCCCAGTGTACAGACCGGACCATTACACCCCCATGCATTGCACCAGCACCCCCAGTGTACAGACTGGACCATTACACCCCCGTGCATTGCACCAGCACCCCCAGTGTACAGACCGGACCATTGCACCCCCGTGCATTGCACCAGCGCCCCCCCCAGTGTACAGACCGGACCATTACACCCCCATGCATTGCACCAGCGCCCCCCCCAGTGTACAGACCGGACCATTGCACCCCCGTGCATTGCACCAGCACCCCCCCAGTGTACAGACCGGACCACTGCACCCTCGTGCATTGCACGAGCACCCCCCAGTGTACAGACTGGACCATTGCACCCCGTGCATTGCACCAGCACACATCCCCAGTGTACAGACCGGACCATTGCACCCCGTGCATTGCACCAGCACCCCCCCCAGTGTACGGACCGGACTATTTCACCAGTCCTGCCCCCAGTGTACAGACCAGACCATTGCGCCCCTTGCATTGCACCAGTACCCCCCCCCCCCCCCGGTGTACAGACCGGACCATTGCACCCCCACGTGCATTGCACCAGCTTCCCCTAGTTTGTGGACCGGTCCTTTGCACCCCCAGTGGTGCATTGCACGAGACTCCAGATCTAGACCATACCAAGGGGAATAATGAAAACGAGGAGCATTATTCCCCTCATAGCAATGGTAAAAATGGCACACTCCGTCGCACATGCGCAGAACCCTCCATCGGGACCAAGTCGCCCCTGCTTCGCCTCCTCCACTCGGCGCAGGCGCATCAACTCAGGAGAGGAAAGCCCCGGAGTTCGACCTCCCTCATCACTGCCCATGCGCAACACCTTGCGTCCACGGCGCAGACGTGAATGGGCGGCCCGCGCACGCGCAAAGACTCACGTCGGAGGCGCTGCCGGGGCCCCGCCCCCCGCCTCGCTCCCACTGCGCCTGCGCAGCTCGGTCCTGCCGCGGCGGCCAGACGGGACCGGGTCAGGCCCGGAGGAGCCGGTGAGCGACGGGCGGCGCGGTGCATGGCGGGATAGGGCGGGCCTCCCGTCTCTCCCCCCGGGGCATAGCGCCCGGGTGCATGTGGGGTCGGACCCCTCGACACTCCCCCCCCGGTCCATTGTGGGATGCGACCCTCCTCCCCCTGGTCCATATAGCCCCCGCCCGGTGCATTGTGGGATGGGACCCTCCTCCCCCTGGTCCATATAGCCCCAGCCCGGTGCATTGTGGGATGCGACCCTCCTCCCCCGGTCCATATAGCCTCAGCCCGGTCCATTGTGGGATGCGACCCTCCTCCCCCTGGTCCATATAGCCTCAGCCCGGTCCATTGTGGGATGCGACCCTCCTCCCCCTGGTCCATATAGCCCCCGCCCAGTGCATTGTGGGATGGGACCCTCCTCCCCCTGGTCCATATAGCCCCAGCCCGGTGCATTGTGGGATGCGACCCTCCTCCCCCTGGTCCATATAGCCTCAGCCCGGTCCATTGTGGGATGCGACCCTCCTCCCCCTGGTCCATATAGCCTCAGCCCGGTCCATTGTGGGATGCGACCCTCCTCCCCCTGATCCATATAGCCTCAGCCCGGTGCATTGTGGGATGGGACCCTCCTCCCCCTGGTCCATATAGCCCCCGCCCGGTGCATTGTGGGATGGGACCCTCCTCCCCCTGGTCCATATAGCCTCAGCCTGGTGCATTGTGGGATGGGACCCTCCTCCCCCTGGTCCATATAGCCCCAGCCCGGTGCATTGTGGGATGCGACCCTCCTCCCCCTGGTCCATATAGCCTCAGCCCGGTGCATTGTGGGATGGGACCCTCCTCCCCTTGGTCCATATAGCCCCAGCCCGGTGCATTGTGGGATGCGACCCTCCTCCCCCTGCTCCATATAGCCCCAGCCTGGTGCATTTTGGGATGGAACCCCCTCCCCTTGGTCCATATAGCCCCAGCCCATTGTGGGAGTGCCCCTCACCCCTTGGTCCATATAGCTCCAGGGCAAGGTAGGTTTGGAGCCTCACATTTCTCCTAATCTGTATAGTCCTGGTGCATTGTGGGATTGTGGCACATTGGGGGGTCAGCTCCCGTGTGACAGAGCAGGGACCCCATGAGCGAGGCTCTCGCCCCAGCCAGGCTGATCGCCGAGGGATGATGTCTGAAACACACAAGCACACGGACGTGGGGGGGAGCGAGGACGTGATCTTCGAGGAGGAGGATGGGACCTCGACCGGTGAGGGCAGGGCAAGGCAGTGGCTGGTGGGGAGGGGCATTGGGGGGGCTGGGATTCCCCCTCCCCTTGGTCTTTATAACATCAGGCCAGTGCATTTCTCCTTGCTCTAGTCTGTAAAATACTAGGCCTAGTGCATTATGGGCTTGGAATTCCCCGTCCCCTGGTCAATATAATGCCAGTCCCAAAGCATGATGGGATTGGAATTCCCCCTTCCATGGTCCTGAGCTGCTGGGGGGTGGTGGCACACAGGAGAGGGGCCCAGTGCACTGTGATTGGACTAGATTTCATGCTAAATAGGGTCAGGCCTGGTCATGACTGGGCTGGGAAATCTGCCGTTAAACCCAGGGCGATGCCGTGTGTGTGTGTGTGTGTGTGTGTGTCTTCAGTCCTTCGTTTTCGGTCCTAAATTACTGTGCTGTGTGGTGGTTAAACACCCACCGTGTCCCACCCCAGAAGGGCTTCATCTCAGCACTAGGTGAATAGATGTTTCTCTCTACCCCTTTCCCTGGCTCTCTTTTGATTGGTCCCTATGCTGGAAGGGGTGGAGCCCAGGGTTTGCTTGGTGTGTGTAGCTCTCTGGCGCCGTTAACCGTTTGTGCTCCCTGAGGCTGTGGGGAGAAGAGGGATTAGCTGCATCCTACCTGTGCATACTTTCGTGCTTCCCAGAACAAGGGGCACTGGGGAAAACTCCTGTAGCTCAGGGACTGAGGGGCACCAGCAGAGCTGTGGGGAGCCTGGGGCTGTGGGTTGGAGTTGAGAGGCACCCCCAGTGGCTTGGGTGAATGGAAAAAGGCAGCCCCTCACCTGCAGTGGATGTTGCAGGCGTCTCCACGGTGCAGGAGGAAGAGGATGAATCGGAAGCAACCTCGGTGTCATCTGGAGAGAGCCGGCCATCCACGCCCTCTGCCAACGGGTACCCAGGTAGGTGGGCGGCTCTGCCTAGGGCTGGTCATCTCACGCTGTGGAGCTGGGAGTCAGGACTCCTGGGTTCTCTGTGCAGCTCTGGGAGGGGAATGGGGTCTGGTGGTTGGAGCAAGTGGAGATGGGAGCCAGGACTCCTGGGTTCTCCTCCGACAGAGATTCAGACCCCTGTCCGGCAGCCCAGCTGGCAGGCTCAGGGCTGGATAGGCCATGCAGGTCAGCCCCTTCTCTGTGGTTGGGGGGTGCTGGGGTGTGTGTGTTCTGGGGCTGCCTGTGGCCCCTGTGGATCAGGGACAGTTTGCTGACACCCCCCACACCCCATCTCTCTCTAGGTCCCAGGAGCAAGGAGCTGAGGTCGGCAGTATCGGAGCCCCAGCAGGAGGTGGCGGCAGAGGAGGGGGATGCCGGCCAGGGTCGCTTGGGCTCCCCGCAGGCCCCCAGCCCCGAGTGGCATGAATGCCCCGAGTGTGGGCGCGGCTTTGGCACCTCACGGGCCTTGAAGGTCCATCGCAGCTACCATGTGGGCCGGAAGCGGCCGCACACCTCCTCCTCCAAGCCGCCCCCGCCCCGGCCGGCCCCACCCTCTGCCGGGGACCCAGAGGGCCGCGACACCAGGCCTGTGCCCCCCTCGCCCCGAGCCGGAGCCTTCCACTACATCTGCGCTGAATGTGGCCTGGGCTTCGCCTCGCCTGCCTCCCTGGAGGCTCACCGCTGTGAACATGGCTGGCGCCGCAGCCCCCCGGCCCCGCCCCGCAACAAGGGGCCCCCCGCCCCGCCCCGCGAGGCCAATGGCGCCCGGGACGCCGAGGGAGCGGACGGACCTTACCACTGTACCGAGTGCCCGGGCGAGTTTGGCTTGGTGGCGGATCTGCATGAGCACTACATGCTGCATGCCCGAGGGGAGCTGTAGCCCCCTACCTTGCTGTGGGGCCGGGGGGTGGGGAAGGTGGGAGTGAGATGGATGGTGGCAGTGGTGTGATCTGTGGGTTGGACGGTGGCGGCAGTGGGTTCCACAGGCTGCGGGTTGGTGTTTGCGGTGGGATTTGTGGGTTGGATGGGGATCTGTGGGAGGATATGAGGGAGCCAGAATGGTGGTCGCGGTGGGATCCACAGATGAGGATTGGTGGTTGCAGTAGTAGGAGAGAGGATGGTGGGTGTAGTGGGATCCGTGAGTTGGGTGATGTTCGCAGTGGTTTCTGCAGGCTGGGGGTTGGTAGCAGTGATGGGATCTGGGGTCCTGAGACAGAAATGGGGGCCGGGGACCCCCCCCTTCCTTTATTCTAGTTGATTTGTAGATTCACATGAATCTGACCAGGGCCCCAGCCAGCCTGGCCTCATCTTTGCCTCCCCCCAGAGCGGGGCCTGTTATTCCTCCCAACCTGCCCCCCAGACCTCAGAGAGGGGAGCCCCGGCAATCTCCACTCACCCTTGGGGCTGCAGGATTGTGGAGCTGGAGGGGCCCGGGCCGCCATCCCCACTGCTGCCCGCGAGGGAGGGGAGAAGGCCCTGTCACTCATTTGCTGCCCCTCTGCCCCACGCAGATTAGGCCGGCAGCCACTAAGGTGCCCCTTCCACTAGCCCCGGGCGTGTTTGGAACCCACCGCCCCCAGGGGGTCGGGTGGGGCAGATCCCGCCCGCGCACCCTGTCTGCTTCGCCTTGGAGAGAGCGGGTTGTGGGCGGGCCAGCCATCCGCAGAACGATGAATATTAACGAGCTCATTGAAATAGCTGGGGGGTGGGGACCTTGTTTAATAATAAAAGTGATTCTGTATCTCTGCCGTACTCTGTCCCCTGCGCCGCTGTCTGTCTGGCCTGTGCTGGGTGGGCCTGTGCTTGGGGAGGAGGGGGGCTGTCTCCCAGGATGATCGGGGCGAGGACCCGGCCTATGCTGTGATGGTTGCACTATCATCGTCACGGCATCACCCTGCTGATGGGTGACATCACCCCATAGTTGTGTGACATGGGTGGGGACGCTGCACCTGGCCGTCCCCCTGCCAAGCTGGGTGACAGGTGGGTGACATCATGGTGCAGGCCTGCGCTGTGGGGGTGATGCCATGCCCGTGACAGCAGCAGCGTCGCGTGTTGCATATTATTTAGGTGGGGGGGCCCCGGGCCCTTCCTAGCACTTGGCCTGGTGTCCTGTGGTGCCAGAGCTATGACTGTTAACAGCTGTAGCCCCTGGCTTCACTGAGAACTACAACTCCCAGCATGCACCTTGCTGGGGTATTGTTCTGTGGTGAGAACTGCAACTCCCAGCATGCAGCTGGCTGGGTTATTGTTCTGTGGTGAGAACTACAACTTGCCACTCGCCCAGCCTTTGCTCCTCTGCAAGAACTTCAGCTCCCAGAATGCATTTGGTTCGGACATTGCTCCACTAAGAACTACAGCGCCCAGCATGCAGGTGGTTGGGGCATTGTGCCTGAGAATGAGAGCTTGTCGTGGGGGTGGGTGTCAGCCCCTCAGGTGGGGCGAGACTGCCCTCCAGGGGGGGGAGGGGAATACCTGCCCCAGGGGGCCCTGCAGCACCAGCTCGAGGTGCAAGACAGAGGGGCCGGAGAACAGGACAGGGGCCCTTTCCCCTCTAGGGGGCGCTGGCTCCCATCTGGGACACCATAGGCTGTGTGTCTAATTCATCTCCGCCCGGCCCAATCCCAGGACTCCAGCCAGCCCCCCCCCCCCCCCCCCCCACCTCCGCTGGATGAGCCCCTGGCCCAGGATATGCCCTGGGAGATAGCGGCTAGAGGTGGCCCTGGGTGAGCCACTTTATGGGGGGGGGGGGGGGGGGAGGGAGGCTGGATGGGACCGTGGGGCAAGACATGGGGCCAAGGCCACGCATCTGGGGCAGAGCTTCCAGCGAGTGAGCCACCCACTGCTGGCCCCTCTCAGCGTGTTGCTGTTCTGCTGGCTGCCCACCCCATGGCCAAGGTGTCCTCTGGGCTGCCCCATGCCCCCAAAGGGAGGAGGAGGGACTGAGGGGGCTGGGGCCTAGGGCTTGTCGCTCCGTGGGACTCATGCAGGGCCTGGGCCCTACAGGAAGCCCTTGGTCCTATATAGCACTTCAGGGCCGAGGCCCCCCTGCACTATAGCCCCAGTGCAAGGGCAGGGCCTGTGGGTGCAGCAGCGGGGCCGGGTGCAGTGACCAAGTCATGAAACCCTCCCTCATGGTTACGGAGGGGCCTGGGGCCCGTCCGCACACAGTCTGGGAGCATCACAGCCCTGGGGCTGCAGCTCCAGAGAGATGGAGGTGGGAGAAGCTGGAGTCACAGCCCGGAGGCCCCCCGGATTGTGGGGGGAGTTTCAGCCCCATGGGCTGTGCGAAGCAGCAGAGGCAATGAGACCAAACCTGGGATCGGTACAAGGTCAAGAACGAAAAACAAACTGCCCCGAGATTTTTTCTTTAGGGGGTAGAAGGTGGGTCAACTGGAGGGGCACCAGCTGAGCTGGTGCGGCAGGGCTGGGATGGCAGCAGGCTGTGGGTTGGGATTGAGGGGCACCCACAGGGGGTGGGGGGCAAGGCTGGGCCTGATGGAACATTTTGATTGGCTGCAGTTGAGATGGTATGGGGGGGGAGCAGTTTGTGACAGGAAGTGAAGCTGCGTCCTGGACCATCCCCATTCCTCAGCAGCTGAGGCCATTGTCTCAACATGCTGATCAGCTGAGTGGGGTCCTGGGGTCCTGGTGCCCTGGCCCGTGTCACTGCCACTGCCCCGCTGTGGGGCAGGAGTTCTCGCTGCATCCCAGCCCCCCCCCCTGCGGCCAGCGCTCCTTCCTCTGATTTTGAAATCAGGCTTTGCAGTTCCTACGCGTCCCCAGCAGCTGAAGGCAGAGCCTTTCCAATTCCCCCAGCCCTGGGGCTACGTGCCCATGGCTCCTTGTAGCCTTCCCCTGCCCTGCGGCCAGCCCCGCCTGGCTCCAGCCCACCCCAGGAGACAGACACCCTGTCCTGTGCTCAGCTTCCAACTCTTTATTGTTTCCATATGAAAAATAGGACCGTCTCCTCCCCCCAGTGCCCCCGCACGGCCCCGCAGCCTGGTATGGGAGCCCAACTCTCCTCAACACCCCACATCTCCCCCCTTCCGCTCCAAACTGCCCCCGAAAACTTCCTTCCCATGGCTGCCCAGCTCCGCCCCAAAGCAGTGAAGATGCACGCCCCCTTGGGGAGCAGGCAAGTGCCCCTGGCAGCAGGTCTGGGACCCCTACAGCACTGGGCAGTTATACTGGTACAACCAGGCTTATAGTGGCTGTAGGGGCAGACTGGTATAACGGCCCTTCGTACTGGATTAAGTGCCTCTGTGCCAGGGACTGCACTGGGATAACTCTAACAGGGTGAAAGTCACCCCCGCGCTGACACGGTTTACCAGGACAAGATCTGGGCCCAGCTCCGCTCGGGAAGTCAGAGAGATCACGCCACACTGCAGGGTAACAGCCCGGGGACCAGACATGGGCTTTGGAAAGCTCCCCCCTGCCCCCAACACAGAAAGAGGACATGTTCGGGTTAGGTCCTCTCCCGCCAGGACTCCAGCGCGGGGCACTGCAGCCTCCACCTGGGCTAGGGAGTGATGGTCGGTGCCGTGGAGCGCTCGGTGCTTGGCTACAGGGGAGGCGCGAGGCGTTTATGGGAGGAAGAGCAGGGTGTGGAGAGAGATGCTGTGGGCTGCGTGTCGCAGACGGACACAGGGGGATGGGGGGGTGTTTCAGATGGCAGCCCCCCGAGCCAGCCCTCCTGCCCTGGGACCGGATAGGAGCCCATGCTCCCTAGAGGGCACAGGCCCGGTGCCCCATTCCCCGCCCCCCTGAGCTAGCCAATCCCCCACCTTGGGGCCTGATGGGAGCTGGCGCCCTCAAGAGGGGAAAGGCCCCATGCCCTGCTTCATCCAATCCGCTCAGTTCCATCAATGTCCTTCCAGTCCCATTCTAGCTCGACTTCCTGCCAGGCGGTGCCTGCTGTCCCAGCGCCCGGAGCTGATCGGAGTGGGCTTGGTGGCAGAAGAGGGGCATTCTGCTGCAGTCCCAGCTCTCCCCACTGGGGCTGCAGGGGGCGCTAGAGCTCCTGGGGCGGCGCCAGAGCCCCCAGGCCGCGGCGCAGGGCGCTAGAGCTCGCCACGGGCGTGCCGGATGTAGTGTTCATGCAGGCCGGCCTCCTGGGCGAAGCTCTCGCCGCACTCCGTGCAGGAGTAGGGGCGGGAGGGCAGCAGCTCCAGGGGGCGCTGGTGGGAGGCCTGGTGGCGGCGCAGATTGGAGAGCTGGCGGAAGCTCTTGCCGCAGTCGGGGCACTGGTGGGGCAGGCTGCGGCCGGCGGCGTGGCCCAGCCGGTGGCGCTGGTAGTTGGCCAGCTGGCCGAAGCGGCGGCCGCAGTCGGAGCACTCAAAGGCGGGGCGCAGGCAGTCGGGGCAGTCGGGGGGCGGGGCGGGGGCGTGCCCGCGCTGGTGGCAGATGAGGGCGCGGGAACTCTCGAAGGGCTTGCTGCAGATGAAGCAGACGAAGAGGGCGTCGCGCAGATTCTCCTGCACAAAGTCCTCGGGGTGCTCCCGCTTCATGTGCCGCTCCTTGAACTTCTCGTCCGGGAACGTTATCAGGCAGTGGAAGCACTGGTTGGAACCCAGGCGATCTGGGGGGGCGAGGGAGAGCTCAAGGCTCCAGCCTGGGCTGACCCCCACCCCCAACTCCGTGCCCAGCCTGGGCTCCCCACGCCACCCGCCTCCCCCCGCTGCCGGGATCCCTAACTCCTTCTGAGCTGCATACTCCGGTGGTGGGGAGGGGGAACGGGGCTGCCCTCCCCGAGGGAAGGGCCGGGAGTCCTGGCATTGGGGGGATCTGGAAGGCGGGGTGCAGTTCCCCAAGGGAAGGGCCAGGAGCCCCAGTGCTATGGCATTTAAAACCCTAGAGAACAGACACAGGAAATGGCCATAACCACCTCCGGTACTTACAGACAGGGCTGTTGCTGGAAGAGGCCTTGACCTTCCCCTCGGGACTGGGCCGGGCGGGTTCGTCCTCGACGCAGATTGGCTCCAGGTCAGAGCTGGGGCACCGTGTCCGGGCTGGGGTAGCCTCCTGCTTGGCAGGGAGTGCAGGCCGCGCTGGGATCTCCTGCGGGAGCGGTTCAGCCAGGGGCTGCTTCTCTGCTGTGACTTCAGACATCTTTTCTCTGCGAAGGGAGGAGCGAGTTGTGTGAGAGCACACCCTCCCCCCAGATCAGCCCCATGAGCCCAGCTAGCCACATATCCTGTCCCCCCAGCTCAGACCCACCTAGGCCCCTATCCAGCCCCCTCCCTGCCGCCCCAGATCAGCTTGGTATCCCCTTCTTTGGATCAGCCCCATGTTTCTTTCTTTCACTCTAGGTTTCTTTGCCCCACACCATGAAGCACCTCAGTTTCCCATAGGGCCCCTCACTGCAGTGTCTCAGCCCCTCACTCCACCCACCCCATTTCCTCCCACCGCTCCCCTCAAGGAGCCCCCTCCTGTCCAACCCTCTCTCCATGCAGCCCCCAGCTGTCCCCCCCCATGCAGACTCCCCCACCCTCCATGTGGGCCAAAAGCTCCCCATATGAAGCCATTACTGCCTGTGGACTCCTCCCCCGAGGCCCACCCTCCCCATGGAGGCCCCCAACTTCTTCCCCCCCCTACAGATCCTTCTCCCTCCCCTCACATGGAGCCCCCCAAACTCTCCTCAACTCTTCCCATGGACCCCTCCTCTCCCCCCTCCCAGGGAGTCCTCGTCATCTAAATCCTCATGGAGCCCTTCGCCACCTTCATATAGATCCCCCAACCCCTCCCCCCACAACACAAAGCTACCTCTCCCCATGGCCCCTTTCCCCCCGACCCTCATATGCAGCCTCCCAACCCCCCCCCAAAGCCAGATCCCCATGGACCCCTCACAGCCACCCCTCCCCCCACCTCCCAGCCTCCCCACAATGGAGACCCCCCCCCTCAGCCACCCCTCCCCCCATGGACCCCCAATGGAGACACTCCTCCCCCCACCTCCCAGCCACCCCCCATGGAGACCCCCCTGTCACCCCTCCCCCCACGGACCCCCAATAGAGACCCCCCCTCAGCCACCCCTCCCCCCACCTCCCAGCCTCCCCACAATGGAGACCCCCCTCCCCCCACCTCCCAGCCACCCCCCATGGAGACCCCCCTGTCACCCCTCACCTCTCTCCCTCTCTCTTCTCCTCCCTCGCCTGCTTCGCCTTCCTGTTTCCGATGCCCACCCAGCCAGGACCCCTCCCTGTTTCCGCTAGGGCTGCCCCTGCCCGCGCCTGATCTAAACTACCGGCCCCCGGGACTGCTCCCTTCCCTTCCCCTTTTACCCCCATCTGGGCTCCCTCCCCCAATCCCGCCCCCGGATATGAGCAATTTTAATCAGGCATTCATCAGGGCAACCCAAAAGACGGGGGGACGCGGGGTCCTTCTGTCCCCAGCGTCGCGCTACTGCGGCAGGCGCACGCGCGTTGGGAAGGGCGCGTGGCGAAGTGGACTGCGTATGCGCGACCTAGATCGTGTACCGCTGGGTCCGACGGTGCGCATGCGTATAGGTTCCGCTCAATGCGTCGCAGCAACGATGCTACGACGAAAGGTCTGCGCATGCGTGATACTGGGAGGCGGGGCGCTACAATGATGCGCATGCGCAGGCCGCCGGGACGCTTCCCCAATGAGGGGGGTGACAATTCAGGGCAGCAGCAGGTTGCGGGCTCCTGCGGGAGGCGACCCACCATGATATCCCAGGGTGCACCGGGGCATGGAGAGGCCTCATTCCCAGCGAGCACAGAGGCATCCACCACCCCAAGTTCCCATGATGCACCACGGAGTGGAGAGCCCCCTATTCCCAGCATGCACTGGGGTGTTCAGAGCCCCAAATACCCAGCATGCACTGGGGTGTTCAGAGCCCCCTATTCCCAGAATGCTCTGGGGCATGGAGATCCCCAACTTCCCAGGGTTGACTGGGGTGTCCAGCACCTCAAATTCCCGTGATGCACCAGGGAGTGGAGAGCCCCCTATTCCCAGCATGCACTGGGGTCTGGAGAGCCCTAACTTCCCAGAATACACTGGGGTGTTCAGAGCCCCAAATTCCCAGAATGCTCTGGGGCATGGAGATCCCCAACTTCCCAGGGTTGACTGGGGTGTCCAGCACCTCAAATTCCCGTGATGCACCAGGGAGTGGAGTGCCCCATATTCCCAGAATGCACTGGGGTGTTCAGAGCCTCAAATTCCCAGGGTGCAGTGGGGCATCCAGTGCTGTGCTGCAGGGTGGAGGTCAGCAAGGGCGCCCCCTTTCCTCTCCCAGGCAGGGCTGGCCCCAGCGTACCCCAGCCAGCAGCCGCGCTTTCATCCTCAGAGTTTCCCATCAACACAGAGCAAAGGTCCTGTCCGGGTCTCCATTTTATTTCTGATTGAAGGAAAACAGACAAGAAAGAACTAATACAAAGTCTGCACTGCAGAGGGCCCAGTGTGTGTGTCCCTGGCTATAACATCAGCCTTGTTGAGCTCAGCAGGGCGCCCCCTAGGCGGGCAGGTCGCACGTTATTCTGACAAGTGCAGGACACAGGAAAAAAACATGCAATGCCACAGCTAGATAACCACACTCCTCTAATGCAGCAGCAACCCCTGTGTCACACAGCCGCCCTGGCTGTAATTCAGCACCAGGAGAGGGATCCCCACATAAACAGCCCCCGAGCCCGCCTCAGAGGTGGCTGCATCTCCACGCTGGGGGAGGAAACACGCTACAAACAGCCCCTCCCCCTACTCCTTGGCATAGGCTTGGCGCAGCATCCGCTCTGCGTCCTCCGTCATCTCTGCCAGGGCCTGTGTCAGCAGCCTGTAGGTGGCCTCCAGGGAGATCTCGGGCTGCCCCTCGGCCCCGTGGCCCCAGTAGGGCACCAAGCTCCACATTCGGGAGGAGAAGGGCACTGGCTTAGTAATCTGCTTCAGCACCTGCTCCGGGTCCAGCCGCTTGACCCAGGGGCTCCGGATCTCGGCCTGGAGCAGCCCGGCCGGCTTCCCTGTGGCTTTGGCCACCTGGGCCAAGGACTCCTCATCCAGGCCCAGCTCGATGGAGAAAGCCGAGACTGTGTCGACGAGGCTGGTGGCCACATCCGGGCCAGGTTTCTCTGCGCAGTACAGGCAGCTCTTCAGGGTCTTGCCCCAGACGTCCTTCATCAGCGCCTTGCTCTTCCTCCTCACCAGGCGGCTCAAGGCCACAGGGATGGCCTTCTCCAGTGCCTCCCTCTTCAAGGCTGGGGCGTCGCTCTCCAGGGCTGCCCGGAGGGCCGGCAGGTCGTAGGCCTCGCGGAGAAGGCTGGAGACGAGGAAGACCCTTGGGGAGCCCACGCCGTCCTTCTGGAGGGCATCCACGCAGCTGCTCCGGATCTCCTCCAAGGGGCCGGGCTCGGGGCCGGGATCAGAGCCGGGCTGGGCATCCACATCCACCTTGGTCCTGACGAAGAAGAACCGCTTCCCGGCCGCGCTGATGGCCCGGGCGAGCCGGCTCTGGGCGTGGCGGTAGCGCTCCGAGGCCGTCAGCAGGAAGAAGTCGTAACGGGACAGATCCAGCCGCCCCACGTCCTCCTCCGTTACCCCCACTCCCGGCAAGTCCCACAGATACAGGCCAGGCACGGTGGGGTGGGCGTAAGCTGTGGCTTTCCGGGTGGTGGCCGTCACCCCCGTGGGTGCTGCCTCTGGCTCCCCGCAGCCCACCCCCCTCAGAGCGTTCACCAGCGCCGACTTGCCCGAGCCAGCCTCCCCCAGCACCGCCACGTCCAGCCGGATCTGCGAGGGCTCCTCCAGCGCCGAGCAGATGATGGCAGGCACCCCTGCTAGTCCCCCCGTGGCGCAGGCCTGGTATAGCTCCTGGATCTTCCTCGTGCTCACAGCCCTCAGGTCCTCCAGCTCCCCGTCGTGGGCCCTGCACAGAGAGGACGGGACGGGGGGATTGGAGCCCCTCTGCTGAGCTTTGGGTAGGGAGGAAGCTTGTACCTGGTGTCACTGGAACCCAGGACACTTGGGGTCTGGTCCCAGCTCAGCCACAGACACCCTGTGAGTCACTGCCTCTCTCTGGGCCTCAGTTTCCCCACCTGTAACATGTGGGAGAAGGAGCCTTCTTTTGTCTATGCAGAATGGAAGCTCCACCTCTTAGAGGATGTGGGGCAGGGACTGGGGCTTGGGCGGGGTCTATGCAGCGCCCCACAGCGGAGCCCCTGATCTCGGACGGGGTCTATGCAGCACCCGGCACAATGCAGCACTTAATGTGATGGGGCCCCGCAATACCCAGTGTGGAAGTTTCACTGCAGTTTCTGTTAAAAAGCTGATTTTTCAAAGTGCTGTAAAATTTCCCCCACTCCCCTCTCAGAGCCAGAACCCAGAAGTCCTGGCTCCCAGCCCCCCTGCTCTGACCCGCTAGACCCCACTCCCCTCCCAGAGCTGGGGAGAGAACCCAGGAGTCCTGGCTCCTGGCCCCCCCTGCTCTGACCCGCTAGATCCCACTCCCCTCCCAGAGCTGGGGAGAGAACCCAGGAGTCCTGGCTCCTGGCCCCCCCTGCTCTGACCCGCTAGACCCCACTCCCCTCCCAGAGCTGGGGAAAGAACCCAGGAGTCCTGGCTCCTAGCCCCGCCCCGCTCACCTCTTCAGCTGGATTAGCTCCTCCTCCAGTTTGTCCTGGAACTGGCTGAACTGGTACCTGTCCGTCTCCAGGGCCGAGACCAGGAAAACCCTGTTGGGCTCCAGCCCGTTCTTGGCCAGCACCTCGGCCACCCCGTTCCGGGCCAGCGCCAGCGCCTCGGCCGAGTTGTACCGGGCCCGGAACCGCCGCTTGGCCGTGTGCAAGTCCAGGTCCACCTTGGTGCGCACCACGTAGTAGGGCTTCCGCTTCTGCTGGAAGGCCTTGAGGAGCTGCAGGTGGGGATCTGCCGGGCTTCCCTCGGCCACCACCAGCACCAGGCAGGTGAACTTCCCCAGGTCCCCCAGCCGCTTCGTGTAGTCGCCCGGCTTCTCCGGCTCCTGGAAGCCCGGGAGATCCCACAGTGCCAGGTTGGGGTAGGTGGGGTGGGTGTAGCCGGCCGGCTGCCCCGGGGGCTCCGGCGCCTGCTGGAAGAAGGCCTGGGCGTTGTCCAGGCTGGGGCGTTCTCCCACGAGGGCGTGGATCAGCGTGGTGACCCCGGCGCCCCGGCGGCCCACCACAGCCACGTCGGCCTTCAGGGCGTTGACCGAGTCCACCAGGGCCTGGAGGCGGGTGGCGGCCGTGACGGGGTCGTGGGCTTCATAGCGGGTCCGCAGCTCCCGGAGGAAAGCGTCGTCCAAGCCCGCCGGGGCTGCCATGGCCACCGCTGCGAGGGGAAGAAAGCTGGAGTCAGGACTCCTGGGTTCTCTCCCCGGCTCGGGGGGGGGGGGGGGGGGGAGTGTGGGCTGGTGGTTAGAGCAGGGGCCGGGACGCCAGGACGCCTGGGTTCTCGGGGAGGCGGGGGCCAGGATGCCCGGGTTCTCTGGGGGGGCTGGGAGCCAGGTAGGATGACCAGACGTCCCGATATTTTGGGGTGTCCCCCGCATCCCGACCGATCTTAGGTCGGGAGGCAAATTGTCCCGATATCCGCCGGCAGCGCTTGTTTTTTTTTTTTTTTTGCCCCCCGCCCCATGTGTCCCGATTTTTTCTTTCCCTCATCTGGTCACCCTAGAGCCAGGACGCCTGGGTTCTCTGGGGGAGGGGGGAGCCAGGACGCCTGGGTTCTCGGGGGGGGGGAGGTTGGTGGTTGGGGGGGGCAGGGAGCCAGGATGCCTGGGTTCTCGGGGGGAGGGGGGGAGGCTGGTGGTTGGGGCTGGTGGTTGGAGCGGGGGGGGGGGGGGAGCCAGGACGCCTGGGTTCTCTGGGGGAGACGGGGGGCCAGGACGCCTGGGTTCTCGGGGGGAGGGAGAAGCCAAGGCCCCTGGGTTCTTGGGGGTGGTGGTTGGGGGGGGGCAGGACGCCTGGGTTCTCGGGGGGGGGACTGGTGGTTGCGGGGGGGGACAGGACGCCTGGGTTCTCGGGGGGGGGGGTGTCCAGCCGCTCACCCGCAGTGGGTCCCTCCCGGCCGATGGCTCCAGGCCCAGTGACAGCGGGGCCGGGAAATAGAAACCGACGCGGCGGCTCCTCCCCGCGGGGGCCGGGCCGGGCCGGGCCAGGCCGGAGGGGGAGGAACCGGGAGAGACGCCGGCGGAGCCGTGAGTGCGGGAGGGAGCGTTCGTGTGACCCCCCCCCTCTGCCCCCCTTCAGCCCCCGATCCGCCCCCCGCTCCCCGTGCACCCCCCATCCTCCCCCCGCCCCGTGCACCTCCGATCTGCCCCCTGCACCCCCCGATCCGCCCCCTGCATCCCCTGATCCGTCCCCTGCACCCCTCTGGCCACCCCCTTCACCCCCTCCCCATGCACCCCCGCCCCCTGCACCCCCCATCCTCCCCCCAATCCGCCCCCTGCACCCCCCGTCTGTCCCCTGCACCCCCATACTCCCCCCCTGCTCCGTGCACCTCCGATCTGCCCCCTGCACCCCCGTCTGTCCCCTGCACCCCCCGATCCATCCCGCTGCACCCCTTCTGTGCGCCCCCTTCCCCCCCTTCCCCCTGCCCCCCGATCCGCCGCCTGCACCCCTGCCCCGTCCCCTGCACCCCCGATCCATCCCCTGCACCCTCCTCCGTCCCCTGCACCCCCCTCTGTGCGCCCCTTCATCCCCCTCCCCGTGCACCCCCGCCCCGTCCCCTGCCCTATGCACCCCCCATCCTCCCCCCGCCCCGTGCACCTCCGATCCGCCCCCTGCACCCCCTCTGTCTGTCCCCTTCACCCCCTTCCCGTCCCCTGCACCCCCTGATCCACTCCCTTCACCCCCCACCCTGCCTCCTGCACCCCCCTTCCCATCCCCTGCACCCCCCGATCCCCCCCATGCACCCCCCAATCTGTCCCCCTTTGCCCCCCGCCCCGTCCCCTTCACCCCCGCCCCGCTTCCTGCGCCTCCCCATGCATTCCCCTGCACCCCCCGATTTGTCCCCTGCACCCCCTCTGTCTGCCCCATGCACTCCCTGATCCATCCCCCTGCGCCCCTCTAGTCGCCCCATGCACCCCCCCGATCCATCCCCATGCACCTCCCGATCCGCCCTATGCACCCCCTCTGTCCCCCTTCGCCCCCTGCCCATGCACCCCCGATCCATCCCCCTGCACTCTCCTCTGTCTGTCTGTCCCCGTGCACCCCCAATGTACCCCCCCTCGGTTTATCTGTCCCTGTGCACACCTCTCCATCTGGTTCAAGAGGGGGCTGGGGTATTGGGGTGGGCTGGGATCAGGGCGGGGGTGGGGCAGGGTCAGGAGGGGGTGGGGGCGCCGGGGTAAGGGACAGACCCCCGGAGCCACGCCCCCCCCCCGACAATCACTTCTCCTTCTGTCTCCGCAGCACCCAGATGAACGAAGCCCCAGGCCCCGAAATGCTCCCGCAGCCCCCGGTGGACACCTCGCCAGGCTCCCCGGACCGGGGCGACGTCTCGGTGGTGATCGTGGGGGCGCCGGGCTGCGGCAAGTCGGCCCTGCTCAACGCCGCGCGGGGCCTGGCGGAGGACGACGCCCGCGCGGCCCCGCTGGGGGCCCCGGCGAGCTCCGGGGGGCCCGTGCTGTACCCCGACCCGGCCCGGCCCAACCTGCTGCTCTGGGAGCTGCCCCTGACAGAGTGCGAGGGGCCGGAGCGCTGGCTGGCCGAGGGGGACGTGGTGCTCCTGGCCACCGACGGGCTATTCGGTGCCAGCCATGCCCGCCTGGCCCAGGAGGCCCGCAGCGCCGGCAAGACGGTGCATTTCGCCCGCACCAAGGCCGACCTGGACCTGCACACCCTCCGGCGGCTCCTGGGAGAGCGCTACGACCGGGCCCGGGCCCTCGACGCCCTCCGGGCCGCCTGCACCCAGTCCCTGGCGGCCCATGGCCTCGGGGAGCCTCCGCCTGTCGTCTTCCTCGTCTCCGGCCACGAGCCCCAAGAGCTGGACGGTCCCCTGCTGCGACAGGCTCTGGTGGGAGACGTCAGGGTGTACGAGAGGTGCGGCTTGTTTATTGTAGGGTCTCTCAGGCGGGCCGCTGTTGTGGGGATGCTCGGGAGAGGTAGGGCTGGTTTGTTATTGTGGGGTTTCTTAGGGAGACGAGTGTGGTTGCTGCGGGCGGAAGGGCCTCAGGTGGGGTGATATTGTAGGGTCTCTTTGGAGGGCTCCATGCAGTGCTTTGTTATTGTAGGGTCTTTTGGTGGGTTCATTTTATACGGTCTCAGGTGGTTTGTTATTGTAGGGTCTCCCAGAATCCCCAACACCCAGCCTGTCCCTCCATGTCTCACCCTCACTGGTCCCCCCCACTCCTCATCTCGTGTCTCCCCTGCTCTGCCTCCTCCCCACTCCCGCCCCATACTCCCCGGTCCTTTCTTACTCTGTTCAGTCCCCCCCAGCATCTCA